>UESW01004073.1:908375-1202264 GCA_900491605.1 Calamus simplicifolius | reverse complement strand
TATTTTTCAAAAATTTTTGTCTTATAGTAGGATTGTATCCAAGACCAGCTCTATTGTAAACAGCCCTTTGACTATTTAATATCATTTCTAACTTTCTGAACTCAAAGTAAATTTATCAATAATAGGTTTTAATTTACTAACTTCATTTTTCAAATCTTGGTTTTCCTTTAGTAAAGAATCATTGTTATTTGAAATTCTTTCTTTTTCAAGAGTAAGTTCCTTAATTTCATTTCTCAAATCTTTATTCTTTGAACTTAATTTAGCAAAATCATCTACAAGTTCATAAAATGCACCATGCAATTCATCAAAAGTAAAGTCATCTAGAAAGCTAGGACTTACCTCATTTTCATCAGCCATGAAGCATACATTTGCAACTTCAGTCTTTTCTTCTTCTTCCGAACTTGTTGCTTCACTGTCACTCCATGTAGCCAACATAGCCTTCTTCTTTACTTTCTTAAAACCTTTCTTCAACAGTGGACATTCTGGTTTGATATGTCCAGGCTTCTTACATTCATAGCATATAAGAGGTTCACTCTTTTCTTTATCCTTGCTATGATCACCTTTAGTAAATATTTTTCTTTTTCCAAATCTTTTTCTTTCATAAATTTCTTGAACTTTCTAGAGATGAGAGCCATATCATCATCTTTTTCACTTTCACTAGTTTCATCTTCACTTTCCTCATTTTGAACATTACCTTTAATGCCATGGTCCTTCTCTTCTTTGAATCGTCTTCATCAATGTGTTGACGTTGTTGTAGTTCATGAGTCATCAAAGATCCGACCAATTCTTCAAGTGATAGATTGTTGAGGTCTTTAGCTTCTTGTATAGCTGTCACCTTTGCTTCCCATGATCTAGGCAAAGATCTCAAAATTTTTCTCACAAGATCACTGTTAGCATAAGACTTACCCAAACTTTTTAAACCATTAATAATGTCGGTAAATCTAGTGAACATATCAGTGATATTTCAGATGAATCCATTTTAAATAGTTCATACTTATGAACAAGCATATTAATTTTGGATTCCTTGACTTGGTTAGTACCCTCATGGGTAACTTCAAGTCTATTCCAAATCTCTTTAGCAGACATGCATGTAGATATACGATTAAACTCATTTGCATCAAGAGAACAATAAAGAACATTCATTGCTTTTGCATTTAATTGAGCTAATTTCTTATCTAGCTCATCCCATTCAGATTCAGGCTTTGCAATATCAATATTATCAATCTTAACAGTGGGTGTGTGAGGTCCATTAATTATGATTCCCCATAAATCATAATCAAGTGCTTGAATGAATATTTTCATTCGTGCTTTCCAATAAGTGTAATTTGTTCCATTGAACAAAGGTGGTCTATTAGTTGACTGTCCTTCGGTCAACATAGATCCCATTTGGATTACTACTGATCTTTAGCTCCAAGCTTATCAAAGCTATAGGAATCAAGAGCACGCTGCTCTGATACCACTTGTTGCCCAGACGTAGTAGCCCAAGAGGGGGGTGAATTGGGTATTTAAAAATTAATTCAATGGATGATATTGACTAACGCAGATATGTGCTTAATCAGAATTTAATTCGCAGCGGTGTAGTGGAGTGCACGAAATAGAAAATACACAGATCAATCAATCACAAACACAGCAAGGTTTATAGTGGTTCGGTGCCAAACTCGGCTCCTACATCCACTCCCCAAAAACCTTTGGGAATTTCACTAATCGTATCACAACGATTACAACCCCTAGCCTTCCCCGGCTAGTCCTCTTGTTTTCACGGCACAAGGCAGCCAAATCCCCTAGCCTTCCCCGGCTAGTCCTCTTGTTTTACTGGCACAAGGAAGCCAATCCCCTAGCCTTCCCGGCTAGTCCTCTTGTTTAATGGCACAAGGAAGCCAATCAAGAAACTAGGGTTATCTCTAACCCTAATACAAGATTTATCAAAAATAGACAGCTCCTAATTTGAGCAAATATTCAAAGATAAACTTTACAACTTTTTGAAGCAATACTTCAGCAGCAATGTTGATTTTCGAAGTAGCTGAAATTTGCACTCGCTTCACCGGATCTGGACGACTTGAGCAAGGGTTGGAGGATGCAACTTCGCAGCACAATATCTTGCTCTTCAAGGATCCGAAAATATCTTGCAATAAGCACTCTCTTTTGATTTCTTTCTTTTCTCTCTTTTGTGTTCTTGATATGTCAAAAGATGTAGAATTTCGTCAAGGATTTCTTCTGAACATCTCTATTTAAACCAATCAAAAAACTATCCGTTAGATTCATTGGTAAATAGAAGAAAAGAAAAACGGGAAGAAATAAAACCGTTTGAAATATTTTCCCAAATGATGAAAGCATTAAACCCATTGCTAATGAAGGATTCCTGTCCATAACAAAAAGAAAATGGTCAGCATTCATCAAAGTAGTAATGAGAGAGAGAGAGAGCATTAAATGAGAGAGAGGAGAAAGCTGAAATAAATTTCAGCAACTCCCAAAGAGAAACGTGCGGCCATAATGGGAAAAGGAGGAAGCAATAAGCTAGCTTTTCTCCCAAGCTAGCTAGCTTGTTTCCAAAATCCCACGGCAAGAAGAATCAGCCAAAACCATGGAGGGATAGAGTAGCTAGCTAGCAAGCTAGCTCAATTCAAAGTCCACACGGCTGAGAAGAAACCAGGAGAAAAATAGTTAGCTTGTGAGCCATGGTTTCATGCTATAAAGAAAAGATAGTTAGCTATGGAGCTAACTAAGGCACAAACTAGTTAGCTCTTGAGCTAACTAGCCATATAAGAAAATCCAACGGTTTCATAACCAGAGAAAGATTTAAAATAGTTAGCTTATGAGTTAGCTATGAAAAGGTGTATGAGGCCATGTAAAAAGATAGTTAGCTTGTGAGCTAACTCAATCAAAATTCATGCGGCTAGGATGAAAACACTTTAAAAATAGTTAACTCATAAGTTAGCTAAGCCTATTCATGTCAAGAAATAGCTAACTCCCAAGCCATGAAAGCAATAAAGATAGTTAGCTTATAAGCTAACTCCCAAAGGGAATCATGAAAAGATGGTTAGCTTGTAAGCTAGCTTTCTCAAAAAATGCTACGGGAGATGGTTTCATGAAAAGGCATTCTTGACAACCAGCTAACTCATAAGTTAGCTATCCATAAAGGTGTGAGGCCATGACAAAAAGATAGTTAGCTTGTGAGCTAACTCGTTTGAAATTCATGCGGCTGATTTGAAATTCAGTGGAGGGAAGTTAGCTTATGAGCTAACTAAGTTAAAGGTTTATTCTATCATGCATAAAGGTAGTTGACTTGTGAGCTAACTGGGACATGAAAAGCTAATACCAAGCTAGCTAAGAAGAGAAGTTTTCATGTTACGTACCTTGGAATGAAGGAAGGAAGTTAGCTTGCAAGCTAACTCCTACAAAGCATCAATCGGCCAAGCATGAAGCATGAACAAACAAGTTAGCTTGTGAGCTAACCTCAAAGGAAAAGTGACCAGCCATGCAAGGAGAAGAGTTAGCTTCCCAGCTAACTTATAAAATAAAACTCACGGCCAGCAAGAGAGAGTTAGCTTCCAAACGGCTTGCATGGAGGGGAGGTTAGCTTCCCAGCTAGCTTGTTTCCCAATCCATTCGGCCAGCATGAAAGTAGCTAACTCCTAAGTGGCTAGCAAGGAAGGGAAGTTAGCTTCCCAGCTAACTCATTTCCCAACAAATTCGGCCAGCACAAGGAGAATACTAAAATAGCTAACTAGCATGGAATGGAAGCTAGCTAGCAAAGCCATGCAATAAATTCAATAGATAGGCAAGTGAATTTTTTATATTCTTCACAAGATAAAATAAACTTCATTGCATCATATGAAAAATTCTTGACAATTGTAAACATGAAGATACATGAAGATACTTGCAATATCATGAATTATCATAATTTATTTAGGCTTGATATATTTTGTAATCATCAAAATCAATTCAAGGGTCAACAGTTTTGCTAAATTGAAACATAGTTCGAGCACTCTCTCTAACACTTAGAGTGGACAATCCCATCTTGACTCATCACTGACCCAATAAGTACTTGACTGCACCCAGCAACCTTCCGTCACCGGATTAGAAATCCGGGTGGTCCAGTGCCTAAGTACAGTGAGTTGCTTATCAAGTCAACATGATAGTCTCATGTCAAAGGGACACTTATACCCATTGCCTTTCTGTGAGTTGCTCCAGGCAGTTGAGCACTCAACAGAGATGAGTCACTGTTCAGTGAATGTACTCCTACACTCACCCGCATGTCATACCAGTGTTATACACTCCTTGGTTTAAGAGAACAAACCAACCCATATGACATACAACGACCTACACTTGATTACGTCGTCGTCCTGGTAACAACGTATCATTTGGCCGCGAACTTATTTAAGAGTTACTCAACAATTCCTCCATTGTCGAATACATGTAACTCTAAGGACTACAACATATTGGAATTCTACTGGAAGATGTAAACTATATGCTGTATGGCCAAAATTCACTTTTATTTATTGAATAAATCATGTTCATATACATCAACTCATAACCGTCTACAAGCTAGACGATTGGCTGTAGGACACATTTCCTAACAACTCCCACTTGAACTATAGCCAATCGGAACAGTATCTAATACCCATCTTCCACTTGTGTTCATTGAACTCCTTGATTCCGAGTGCTTTAGTCATTGGGTCAGCTAGGTTTTCCTTTCCGTCGATCTTCTGAAGGTATATGTCACCTCGTTCCATGATCTCTCGTACAAGGTGATAGCGGCGCAACACATGCTTGGTTCGGTGATGCGACTTTGGCTCCTTGGCTTGGGCAATTGCTCCCGTGCTGTCACAGTATACTAGGACGGGACTCTCCAGGGCAGGTACCACTCCCAGCTCGCCCAAGAACTTTCGTAGCCATACAGCTTCCTTTGCTGCATCTGATGCTGCAATGTATTCAGCCTCGCATACTGAATCTGCCACTGTGTTCTGCTTGGAACTTTTCCAGCAGATCGCTCCTCCATTGAGGGTAAAGATAAATCCGGATATGCTTTTGCTGTCATCTCTATCTGACTGAAAACTGGAGTCAGTGTACCCCACTAGTTTTAAGTCAGGTTCTCCATAAATGAGCCATTGGTCCTTAGTTTTCAAATACACCACCTTCCAATGTGCTTCACCTGGGTTAGACTGGTACCTACTCACTATCCCTAGTGAGTGTGCCACGTCTGGTCTTGTACATGTCATAGCATACATGATAGAACCCACTGCTGAGGCATATGAATTCTACTCATGTACTCTCTCTCCTCAGGAGTTGTCGCACAATCCTTCTTGGAGAGAGTAATTCCATGGCCTATCGGAAGATAGCCCCTTTTTGAATTATCCATGCTGAAGACAACTGGGACAATCCCAGCAGCTTCTTAGATCTATCTCTATAGATCTTCATCCCTAGGATGTAAGAAGCTTCTCCCAGGTCTTTCATGGAGAACTGAGACAGCAACCAAACCTTTATTCCCTGTAGTGCAGGGATGTCATTCCCAATCAAGAGAATGTCATCCACATACAGTACAAGAAATACAACTATGGAACCATTTGCCCACTTATACACGCAGGGTTCTTCTCTGTTCTTAATGAAGCCATAAGTCTTGATACATTTATCAAAACGTTTATTCCAACTCCGAGAAGCTTGCTTGAGTCCATAGATGGACTTATGAAGCCTGCATACTTTTGACTCGTCTGTGGATGTGAACCCTTCAGGCTGTATCATATACACCTCCTCTTCGAGCTCTCCATTTAGAAAAGCCGTTCGGACATCCATTTGCCAGATCTCATAGTCAAAATGTGCAGCTAGAGCAAGCATAATCCGAATTGACTTGAGCATTGCTACAGGGAAAAAATCTCGTCATAGTCAATACCATAACGCTGACTATACCCCTTAGCAACCAGACGGGCTTTATAGGTCTCCACCTTCCCATCTGCACCCCGTTTCCTCTTGAAAATCCATTTACACCCTATGGGTTTTACCCCTTCAGGTGGATCAACTAGTGTCCATACACTATTGATCTCCATGGATTCCATTTCGGACTTCATGGCATCTAGCCATTTCTCAGAGTCAGATCTCTGCAGCGCATCCATATAGGTGATTGGGTCTCATCATTCTCATCGAGTTCGATGGGATCCCCGTCACGGACCAAGAAACCGAAGTATCTGTCCGGCTGACGTGGTACTCTACCAGATCTCCTTAATGGTACCTCAGCGGGCACCGGGTTTGAACCATTCAAAGCCGGTTCCATAGCGGTTTCTGAGTGTAAAGGTACTTCTCCTTGTCGAACTTCATTAAGTTCAACATTAGCCTTAGCACTTCCAGTAAGATACTCCTTTTCTAAAAAGGTGGCTCTCATACTGACGAACAACTTTTGCTCTTCAGTTTGGTAGAAGTAGTATCCTTTAGACTCCTTAGGATATCCAACAAAGAGGCATTTGTCAGACCTTGGTCCTAGCTTGTCTGTCAACAATCTCTTGACATAAGCTGGACACCCCCAGACCCTAAGGTGTGTGAGCACCGGCTTACGCCCCGTCCATATCTCATATGGAGTTTTAGCAACAGATTTACTAGGGACCCTGTTAAGAATGTAACAGGCCGACTCAAGTGCATAGTCCCAAAAGGAGATAGGCAAACTAGCAAAGCCCATCATGGACCGAACCATATCTAATAGGGTTCGATTCCTCCTTTCAGACACACCATTTAACTGGGGTGTCCCTGGAGGTGTCCATTGAGAGAGAATCCCATTCTCCTTTAGATATGTCAAAAACTCATTAGAAAGATATTCACCTCCTCGATCTGACCGAAGGATTTTAATATTCTTTCCAATTTGTTTTTCTACCTCACTACGATATCGTTTGAACATTTCAAACGATTCAGATTTGTGTCTCATTAGGAAGACATAACCAAACCTGGAGTGGTCGTCTGTAAATGTAATGAAATAGCTAAACCCTCTCATAGAGGCAGTATTCATAGGTCCACAAACATCCGTATGTATGAGGCCTAGAATCTCTTTGGCTCTTTCACCTTTTCCTGTAAAAGGTGACTTGGTCATTTTCCCAAGAAGACAGGATTCACAAGTTTTAATTGATTCACAATCAATGTCATTGAGGATGCCCTCTCTGACTAACCTGCTTATCCTGTTCTTGTTTATATGACCTAGCCTACAGTGCCAAAGGTATGAGTCATCGACATCATCTATTTTGGGGCATTTGTTTGGAGTGCATAATACATTAACAGGCTGTGATAGAAGGTAAATTCCATTGCTCAATTGTCCACACATCACTGGTACATCATTCATAATGATATTTAAAATATCTTTCTTTATTGAAAAATCATATCCTTCAATAGCCAACTGGCCTACAGAAATGACATTAAATAAAAATGCAGGACAATAGTGACATTCACTAAGCAATATTTTATTAAATTCAAAATAAAGCTCCACGACTCCCAACGCCAGTACTGGAACTCGGCTTCCATCACCCACGTTTAGGAATCTTTCACCTTCTTTGAATCTTCTACTAATTCGAAGCCCCTGCAAAGAATTGCAAATATGAATTGGACTCCCGGTATCTAATACCCAATTAGTAGTATCACAGATAGAAAAATTACAAGGTGTTATCATATAAATACCTTGTCCAGCAACTCCTTGCTGGTTTTTCTTCTTAGGCCTGTTAGGATCCAGGGTTGCTATGTACTGGGGACAGTTCCTCTTCCAGTGACCCAGCTTCTTGCAGTAGAAGCACTCAGCCTGACTTTTGTCAGCCTTCTTCTTCTTGGTCTGACTAGGCCCAGCATGTTGCACCTTTTTCTTTTATTTTTCTTCTTCATCCCTTTCTTAGGGTGATGACGTCCTGCCCCTGAACCTCCCACCAAGTTTACTGTCTTCTTTTGAAGCTGGTGGTCTTTCTCAAAAGTCTGCAGTAGACCCAGCAATCCATGATAGTTTACTGCAGGCTTCGTCATTCTATAATGACTGAGAAAGTCCAGGTAGGAGCTAGGCAGTGAGTTCAGTATGGCATCCTTCCCAAGTTGCTCATGCAAAGGAAATCCAAGTTTGCCCAGACGTTCTATCGTCTCGATCATGTACAGTACATGATCGGTGACAGAAGTCCCATCACGCATACGCGTTGAAGATGGCACTAGACATTTTGTACCTTTCAACGTCGTCTGGCGTCCCGAAAGATTCCTTCAACATTTGGAGTATTTGTTCCGGTTGGGCCTCCTCAAATTTCCTGCTGAACTCATCATTCATAGAAGCCAGCATTATGCAGCGCACTGTGGTGCGGTCATTGGTCCACTTCAGATAAGTGTCCCTGGCCACACCAGGCACATTTAGGGGCTGGCTGCTCAGGTGCAGGATCCATTATCACATAAAGGATCCTTTCATGCTCTAGGACTATCCTAAGCCTTCGATACCAGCTATCGAAGTTTGGACCTGTCAGTTTATCATTGTCCAACAGTGACCGGAGCGACAGATTTGTAGACATTTCTGAAAGGAAAACCAAAAACTTATTAGTGTACATGATTTATTTAAACCTATAGACTTGGACATATGGTCTAAAGTTCTCCCACTATTTTATTCAGGTTGGTAGCCCCTACCTCCAACCCGAGAAATTACTCCTAATTTCTTAGTGGGTACTAGAACCCAGTAGACTACATATGAGCCCGACTTTGGCCGGCCCACCCACATGTATCTAAAGGTAGGTTCATAACCAATTTTTTCCCCAAACAATTTCTAGTAATTTATTTTGCCCCAGGTTGCACGTCAATCGGCCTTTGGGCCTCCTATTGGGTGTCCTGGTTAGGTCCAACCATTAACATGACATGTTCAAGCTTCTAACCAAGGAATTGGTCAAGCCCGACTTTGGCCGGCCCACCTGACCATCGTTGAGAGAGTTGCATTGAACCATCATAATATGAATGATAATTCCAAAGACCAGATGAGTACCAGGCCTTTGGGCCTCCAATAATCATCTTAGCCATTGGACTCATTATCACTCTCTTAATGGGAGGCTATGATCTAATTATCCCCATAATTTAGTCATTTTAGGGACCTAATAATTTTAGAGGGTTTGATTAATTTGTGACACATGAATGACATGGACCAATTTATGTATTCTCCCACTAAACCATTTAGTTGGGTTCATTAATTTGGTCCATGGGTACCTAAATCAGTCAGACTGATTTTCCTTAGGAAGCATGGGTTAGCCCAAGTCAATAGGCTAGTCTAATCAAGTGCTGGGACCACTTAGCCAGGCCGGCTTGATCAAAAGGCCGAGTTGCGCCATTAACCATCTTGCCTAGACACTAGCTGATAATCAACTAGCCAGGTTAGAGGTAGCCGCGACCTTGATCAGAACCTTTCTAGACACCAAGTGGTTGACCAGACCCAATTAAATTTGCCTAAAGACTTGGGTGTCCACTGAGCCCCAAATCAAGTCCATTTAGATGTATGGACTGATCAATCTAATCTAATTAGATGGATCTCAAGAAAAAAAAACTTATCTCAACATTTGATTAGATTCAATTTTCTAATTTAGTCCAATTCATCTAACCTTAGGTCTAACCCATTTAGAGAACCTGATTCATGCTAACCCAATTAGCCCATGATTTATGATCATGTCTTAAGGTCTTTAATTCATAATTCTAGATCTTAAGTTAACTCCTTTTCAAATTTGAACCAATTTCAATTTTGAGTTCTGATTTTGAAACATTTTTCAAAATTTTTCGTAAAACATCTTTACTTTCTTTCTATTTTCTGTGATCTGACTTTTACGTAAAACAATTTTACTGTAATTTATAATTAAGTTTTAAATCAATTAAGATGTCTTAATGTTAATCTTTATTAACATTTCATCTTTAATTAATTTTGGATCTAATCAAAATTATCACAGAATAAAAATTAATTCGGTTAAAACATATTTTAATCTTTCTTTCTTCTGTTCTGTACATCCGTTCATGGGTTCTTTCACAGTGACACCCTTACACGTCATAGGAAACCTTTCTTGAATAAGGAAACAGAGGCTATGAAACCTCCCTATGACCGGACGGCCTGGTGAATATACCCAATCCAAGATATAATAGAACACAGCATGCAAGATCTACATTAGATCTACCTTTAAAACATATATTTAATCATCATTAAATAACTTTAACATGCTTTCATCATGCAAAACTTTTAAATCTACTATAGATCTAAACTAATCAAAATAAGATCAACTTTAGATCTACATTAGATTATGTATGCATAATTATATCAGATCTATTATGCTTATACATGCATTCCTAAGCCTTAACCATGGCTCTGATACCATTTGAAGGGAAAAAAGTTTTTCCTATGCACAGGATCTCAAGGTGGAAAGCATGTAATTCGGTTTTAATATTCACATTGAATATTAATTAAAGCAAATTAACAGATCTGAAATTTAAGATTATTTAAATAAGTTTAAAAAAGTACCTCTCGTTGCGGAAGCTGTTGATAACGAAGGTAGATCCGATCTGCAGAGAGAAGTTTCCTTCGTGCCTTGCAAGAGCCGCACGCCGCTCCTCTATATCACACGCACGCCTGATGAATGCAGACAGGATGGAATTCTTGAACAATGGAAGGAGAACTCTTCTCCCAAGAAGAGACAATCTCCAATTGGACTTCTTGCAGACTTTCTGTGATTGCAGAAAAGTCTCTGTCATTTTTTTCTTTTGTTCCCCTTTTTTATTCACATCGTAACCTTTTATATCCGATGAAAAATTCCAATAAAAAAAAACATGAAAGAGCTCTTTAAAATGCCATTACATGAATCCCATCATGCATTAAGTCCGCAGTCACCTCATCAATGTCCCTCAAACGGCGAGCCTAAGAGGAAACGTAGTGATAGGACCTTTGAGCATCCTCCCGTAACATAATCAATAACTCGTTCCCAGGCTGTTATAACAAGTGGATGATACGAATGAAAGATATTATCAATTAAAATTTCTTTTGTTAACAGAATTGATCCAATCAATTCCGTTTGAAGTCCAAATTCAAATCCGAAAGAAGCTACTCGTAGCTCTTGAACCATACTTCATATTGTGCCTTGCCGAGCTCCAATCCGAAGTGATTTATGAATTCAAAATTCATAAATAAACTTTCAGAGGCTCTATTGGATATCCGGATCGAACCACTTCGAACCCGGATCCAAACCACTCTGTTATCAGACCAACCATTGGTCCATGGTTCAAATTAACTTTATTCCAGATTCATATCGTGTCCCAAAATTCTATTTGAGTTACTGACTAACTCAAATCACCCTCGAAGTAGGTGCTGCCGCTAATGTCTAGAGCTAGCTAGACATAGCCAGAACGAACCCCGTATGACCCATCTGATTGAGTCCCACTCAAATCAGTGATCACGCCTGCGTACAAGTCATCCGACTATGTGCGTGACTCCATAGGTTCAAACCTAAGCCGGTAGCATAGGAACGCTTCCTATACTAATCGATGTGACCATCTAGCCATGGTTCCCGACGTCCGGATAGATCGAATTTGCACAAGGCAACATTCTGGAACCCAGGCTATGGTTGCCGCATAATTCATCCCCTTGTCCTAGTACTCTGGGCGAATACGGAGTTAACTGCCAACTCCGAGTAAATCACCCAAGTATGTTTCAATGCAATGAATCTTGTGACACCTCACAAAGATTACCTTGGCCAAGGTTTTGCTAAATTGAAACATAGTTCGAGCACTCTCTCTAACACTTAGAGTGGACAATCCCATCTTGACTCATCACTGACCCAATAAGTACTTGACTGCACCCAGCAACCTTCCGTCACCGGATTAGAAATCGGGTGGTCCAGTGCCTAAGTACAGTGAGTTGCTTATCAAGTCAACATGATAGTCTCATGTCAAAGGGACACTTATACCCATTGCCTTTCTGTGAGTTGCTCCAGGCAGTTGAGCACTCAACAGAGATGAGTCACTGTTCAGTGAATGTACTCCTACACTCACCCGCATGTCATACCAGTGTTATACACTCCTTGGTTTAAGAGAACAAACCAACCCATATGACATACAACGACCTACACTTGATTACGTCGTCGTCCTCGGTAACAACGTATCATTTGGCCGCGAACTTATTTAAGAGTTACTCAACAATTCCTCCATTGTCGAATACATGTAACTCTAAGGACTACAACATATTGGAATTCTACTGGAAGATGTAAACTATATGCTGTATGGCCAAAATTTACTTTTATTTATTGAATAAATCATGTTCATATACATCAACTCATAACCGTCTACAAGCTAGACGATTGGCTGTAGGACACATTTCCTAACAATATATATATATATATATATATATATAGATATAGTTGTACATGTGTATTTTGTCTCCTAAAATTGAATTATATTACCAATTATGTTTGGGCATCTAAAATTACGTTGTATTACCAAATATATTTTAAATTAGAACACATGTTTTTTTATGCTCTATAATAATATGTAAAGGTTGCACAAATTTGATCTAGCTCATAAACTTGACTTAAATTAAAAAAAAAGGATTAGGTTTTGAACTTTTTTTTTTTTACTTGAATCTAAAATGATAAAAAAGCATTGGTCTGATACCTAGAGTAGGCCGGGCCCAAGTTGTTACCTACCTGGACTAGACCTAGAGTAGGCTAGGCCCAAATTGTTACTTAATGCGGACTAGACCTGGCCTAAAAGTCAAGTCCAAGTAATGCCCAAAGCATTGGTCTTCACTAGGGTTCAAATTCAATCTTAAAATCTTAAAATATGGTGGACATTTTAAAGTTTTATACTGAATTTCCTATTAATTATGTGAGACTAGTTCTCCTAATTTTTTTTAGTTATTAGGTGTAATTATTTTTAAATTATTATTTTTATATAAGTACTTAAAAACTTAAAAGCATTTTGTTGACCCAATTTTTAACCCAAATGAGTTGTTGGGGATCGATCTAATTGAGATTCAGACTAGACCTAGGCCTGAAATCTTTAAAAAAAAATAGACCTACTAAGCTTAGTCCAAAGCCTAAAAAGAATATTTTTGAGCCAGGCTAAGGCTAGAGTATGGTCTAACTTAATCCAAAACCTACTCATTAACTTATTATGACAGCATTTTTTTGTACTCATTAATTTATTATGATGGCATTTTTTAGAGACTCCTAAAATTGTCATGATAAGCATTTATAGCCTGATTTATTTCCATCTTATGATATATAAGCTATATTAACTAGCAAATATTTAGTTTCAACTCATTAGTAATTTTAAATATTTAATGAAAAATAATAGTTTTTATTTTATATTTTTAATATATTGGAGGAAACTGATAGAGGGGTGGAGGGATGGAGGCTTTTGTTGATCTCGGATTCAAAGACATGTGATCAAAGACGAGACGTTCTTGGGGTGCAGAGATAGGGAGCGGGTGAGGAAGTTGTTGAAATTTAGTGATGTGAGGGCGTGTGGGGCATACTTGATTGTAGAGGATATTGATTGGATGAGTATCTGGTACATAACTATACCAACTGAATGTTACATCTTTCTAAATCTCTTAAGAACTAAATAAAAATAAAATTTAAATTGTAAATTAATTTAATAATTTTTTAAAGCGTATAAATTAACATGAGATCTGCTCAAAATTTATGTGTTAAAAGCGTATTTTTTTCTTTTTTTTTTCTTGTCCCGCGCCACGGGAAAATAATATTCGTGGGGTTGGAAACGACGGCATGAACGCCCTTTCCATATGGCCTATTCAATAATAAAAAAACCTATTTGAACCAACGGTGACATGCCCCTTAGACCCTTTCTTTTTTAAAAAAACTTTTAAAGCATCAACTAGTAAAAAATGGTGGACATCTTCGCACAGAATATTCCACTAGTTTAAAGCTTGCAGTTTAGTAATGAACTAAATAAATAGAATAGATAAAAAGTCAGACTTTTCTCTCTACTCATATGTTTGTGCCTCTCGGCTTACTCAATCCAATAACTGCCTCACATGAGCATCAAAAATAGCAATTTAAAGTAAATCAAGAAACTAGTTGAAAGAATACTTTAAATAACATCATCATGCAATAGTATTTGCTCTGTTAATTATATAAAATTATTTTTTATAAATCATTTCTATTTCACTCAGATCTGTTCTAAATAAAGGTAATTCTAATTGTTTATGAATCTAGTGTGTTATTTTTATACAAATAATAATGTCATGTCTTAACACTATTAGTTGGCTGCCTTGGTTTTTTTTTAATTCCATATTAAAATTGCTTTCCAGCATCATCATCTATAGCATCATATGATGCTATGTATGTCACTAATTTAGGCCAACTAGGCTAGCAGTTCTAGGCCGAACAATTGTTTTTGTCATGATTAGAACAACAAACATGACATTTCATATGGTGTGCACTATAAAAGAAAATGTTTATGTCTAGGCCAAGAATGAGGGTATATATTTCTTGGCTTCTGCTGTGATCATAGTTGTCATAATAGCCTTAATAGTTGATTTCAACGAAGACTTCTATTTGAAAAATGGAATAAGAATGCTAATGAATAGTCAAAGGGCTAGTTATAAGAGCAACGCGCTAGAGTGGAAGGAAAAAAAAAAAAAAGAATTGAGTTGGCTTTGAAGCATGTACTTTGCATGCGTTTGTGGACATGCATATGAGCGCATATGGGCCTTGGACTCATTGATGATAGCCATTACTGTGTAATGGAAAACCATCTCAACAATTATGATTTTACAACTACTTATTATATCTGCTGGTTCTTGCTTGTAACTTTATTATTTGGATCACTAAACTTGCATTTCTATCTCATAAGATCTACTATCGGAGGCGTAGGCATTCTATTATATGGGACTTTACTTGCTTTTCAATTCCTCTTGACAACATATCCAGCAAATTTTGATATTTGGAGTTATTTGGTCCTAATATAGAGTCCACCACACTTTTCAAATATATTCCTATTAAAACTGAATAGTCTCATTATGCTGTTTTTTGTCTCAGATAATTAGGTATTCGTGTTTCTAACTTATTAATCTTTGGCTTTCCTATCTTGTCATGTATGTTTTCTTTTTCTGCAATCCTATATGATCTCACCCTTGTAATTAGAAGATGATGTCGACAGATTGGATGGAGCAGTGTCAGCTGAACTTGGGCCACTTGATACTGCAACTTATCTAACTATAAGAGGTTTCTGTTCTCAACTCAACTCAATTCAACTCATCTAAGCCTTTTCCAAATTACATGGGGTCGCTACATGAATATGCTTCCTCCATTCTATTCTATTAGGACCAAGTTGAAATTTAAATTATAAATAGTTATATTTTTTTAATTATTTATGCCATATTAGTTTAGATCTACCTATACCTCTATCCTTACTATGAATTATTAAAAGATTACTCTTTCTTACTGGAGCATCTAAAGGTCTATGTTGTATATGTCCAAACTACCATAATCGATTTTCTCTCATCTTTCTTCAATTGGAGCTACTCTTATTATTTTTCTTATATATTTATTTCTAATTCTATCTTTTAAACTTTTACCACATATCCATCTTAACATACGTATTTCTGTTACACTTAATTTATTCACATATTGTTTCAATATTGCCCTACACTCTGTTCCATATAGCATAGATGCCTATAGTAGTTTTATAAATTTTTCTTTCAATTTTAATGGGATGTACGATCATACAATACTCCTAAACACTCTCCACTTAATCCATCGTGCTTTAACTCTATGATTCACATATTCACCTATTTCACATTCTTACTGGATAATTGATCCAAAATATCTAAATTTTTTACTCCTTAATATCTCTTGGCTTGCAATCTTCACTGTTTCTTCATTTGTATTTCTACTCTCACTAAAATTATATTTATATATTCAGTTTTAGTTCTACTAATCTTAAAACCTTTAGATTCTAAAGCTCTCTCCAAATCTCTAGCTTAGCATTTACTTCAGATTTAGTTTCATCAATCAATACTATATCATCTGCAAATAACATACATCATAGGATATCATTTTGAATATATTTGATTAATTCATCCATAACTAATACAAAAAGATATGGACTTAAGGCAGAACCTTGATGTAAACCTACAGTAATTTAAAACTCATTAGTTTCTTCTATTTTTATTTTAACAATATTTATTGCTCTATCATATATATCTTTTATCAATTCTATATACCTTTCATCAAGTCAAGAAGATTTTTAGACAAATGCATATCTCAATTCTCCAAATTGTAGTTGTTCCTCGTACAAAATAATGATTCCAATAATAAGAAAAAAAAGATATATTGATTGATCTATCCCAAATTTATTTAGATAATTGATTGAATGGACAAAGTAACACGAAAAGAGATGCAGGAACAAAGAAAAAAAAAAAAAAAACAAGATAACAACGAAACGAGGCCAGCGCTAAGGAGGTGTGATTTGCTCTTCAAACTATTAGAACCTGAAAGGGCAAGTTACAGAATTCTTCAGTTCTCGAGGAAACGTAGCTCCACCATGGCCTCTTGATGCTTTGGGGAACACCAAGCCATTGCCTTTGCTGAACCAAGAACCTTCAAAGCTTAGGCAATTGCAAAAATCGTCTCAGCTAGGCGAACAAATTGGCTTTTGTCCCTTGGGTCAAATTCAATTTTGGATTCAACTCGAAAGCTGTAGGGACCAACAATATGCCATGTTGTTGAACAATACCCACATGATAAGAAAAATTATAATGCAAAAAGGAAAAAAAGACAATGATTTGGCTTGAAAGAGAAAAAACTACATCCCCAAATAAGATGTCACATAAATAGGATCTGGCTTTTATTCTTGGAAAAGACAAACAACATTTAGTTTTTAGTCGCTTTACCCAAAGCAACTGGATGAGAAATGCATGATAGGAGAAAGACTAAAAATACCGTAGGGGATGGCTAGCTCCTCATTGCTTAAAATATTACACAAAGTCTATCAAAATGTAAATTTGTTTTTATATTCCTTGCAACATCTCCAAACAAATTATAGCCCCGACCATATTGGGGGCCTCCTTTAATCTTTTGCCATGCGATCACCATAATTCTTCACCACTTCATTTGGTCATCTCCTCTTTTTTCTACAACATGATCATCCTCCAGGTGTTCTTCATAGTTTTACTACACAGAAATCTCATCTTACAGAATTAATCTCATCTTTACCATGTTCATGCTTATAGGCCCTCCTATTTAGTAACCACCAGCATCTAGGCATGTGTAATGTACGTGTGTTTGCATGCATGAGAAATAATTGCATCCTAAAGTCTTCAAAATTAAGACCAAATCCATTCACAATGGACCAAGTGGGATGCCTTTTATCCCCAATCAACATATCAACACACTGGTTTACCGGATTAGTTCCTAATCTATTGAGTTAGAGTAAAATTGCCATCTCTACTCATGGAAGTCATTGTACACCACCTTTGGTGCAGGATAGCCTGCACCGGGTGCACTAATTGCCCGTACACAGGACTAAGTCCAAGCTAGGCTTAGGCTTGAAAGGTATTCTTAGAGCTGGGATCAAGTGGGACCTGAGCCCAGTTCGAGCCTAGCCTCTAGTCCATGAACATGTATATTCTAACCCTTTTTGGATCCAATAGTGGGCAAATGCGTGTCCACGGATCCATTTTCTCTAGATTCATAGGTATTTATTAATAGCAAAATATAATGATATTACTAATAGAGTTGAATTAACTTGGCGTTGAGCTAATGCCCTATCAAGAGGCACATGGCCTTAAGGCTACACTACTACTACTTGCGATGGTTGGACAATGTCAAAAAAGCATAGAGCCCTTCACCATTTTGTCAAGCAAAGCTACGGATGCGATTAGGGGTGCAATTCGGGCTCATGAAACTCAGATTTTTTTCAACTCTAACTCTAATCCTATTTATAAAATGTCAATCCTAATCCTAACCCTATTTGTAAAACCTCAATCTTAACCCTATTTTTAAAAATCGGGTTGAATTGAGTTTTGAGTTGAAATTCGAGTTGATGAGGAAAAAAATAAAATGCTTTTTTCAAAGTAAATAAACACCGAATTATGGATCCCAGAGACGAAAAAATAAAATCTCTTGCCGAACGCATAAGCTGGCCTCGCGATGCTCATCACTACAACCCGAAGCATTTTGAAAATCATCCCTCCACATTTACCAAAACACCCTCAATCACATCTTCCATTAGTCCATTCACTTCCGTCTGATCAAACCAACCTACGTCCATTTTCGTCATTTCAAACACTAAAAACCTCTCCGGTTCGCAGAAGGCGTGACCTACCTCTGCCTCTCTCTTCCTCTCTCTCTCTCTGCAACGCCTCGTTGCAGGGATGACAGTGTCATAAACAAAGAAGAGGAGAAGGCGAGAAGTGAAATGAAATATGCGGATGATCCATCTTTATATTTGTCCTTCTTTTCCTCACCTGCGACCGATGGCCTTGCCCTCCTTGCCCTCAAGTTGGCCATCTCGTCTAACCCGATTGGCGCCCTCAATGCCCCCAAAAATTTGATACAGATAAGCTACCCTCGTTCAGATAACCCTCGGGTTCGGGTTGCGGTCAACCGGAACCCGAGTCAATTGCAGATCGGACTGGGTTAAACCTGAGTTTTTTGGGTTTGGGTTGAGCAAACATGAGTTTAAACACTACTGTAAATCAAATTCAGTGGACTAGATTCGGGTTGAACCCGGTCCAAGTTGCACCTCTAGATGCAATAAGATAACATTTATGTCCATATATATCCATGTGCCAAAAGGTGTGATTTGTGGCAAGTGTGGCAATTCTATCCGGTGACTAGTCTCACTATCATGATAAAAGCATACCATCATAGCATGGGCATGGGCAATCTCTAGCAGTTAAACTTAAGTCTATATATAAGAAGATATCTCACTCAAGGGCATGTAAGCTTTTTTTTTTTTTTTTTTTTTCTTCCTAGTTTTTTCTCTCACCCTCATTTAATAGGCCATAAAATTCATAAGCCCTTTTTTTTTCTTTTTTTTAGGCAGAAAGGTTAAAAGGTTTGCCCTCGGCCTCCTCCGTTTGCCCTTGGCCTCCTCCATCACCTTTTTTTCATTATTTAAGTATTGAAGAGCCTCACTCAAGTAGCCCTTAAGTGCCTCTCTTTTCTTGTAGGACTGTTGACTTGAGTGCACAGCTCTCCCTTGCAAGACCGAGTAGGTTGACTGCCATCTTAGTTCCTAGTTTCATATCCATCTTATCATCTTTACTGGTGCTTGAAGTCCCTTAATCGAATTTCAACACCATCAGAGTAGTGTCGTGTCTGAGAATAAAGTAAAGATCATGTCATACGAGCCTAAGTGAACACACATCAACAGCCATGCCATCTTGATTTCCAATTCTTTATCAATCTTGTTGATGACGCTTAATCACCTATCCTGGACGTTGGTAACGGAAAGCTCTTCGAACCTTCGCTTCACCAGGTTACCTGCAAGGAAGTCCCCAGACCGGAGAGGATTCTCCGGTGGAACCCTCCGACTCCAAAATTAGCAATTGAGGTCTCAGCTCAAGAGGAGCTCGAGTGAGCCCTTTTTAGTATGAAAAAGGAGGTCTCCGAGAGGAGGAATTCCTTCTTGAGAGTTAAGACAGCGATTTTGGGGATTATCGCGCATACCTATCCAGAAAGTGGATTCACCTTTTATAGGAGTTGATATGGTCACGTGGGATTCCGTGAAGAAGGAATGTCTGCGGGTCCTGGAAGTTGTGTGAATCTGGGCTAGTTGGTGGGTCCTGTCCCATCGGAGAGGGAGAAAACGGCGGCTGGTGGGTTAAGTCCCATCAATCCGCAGGGTTGTTGGGTTGTTGGGTCTAGTCCCATCAACAACGTGGCCAGTGGTAGGTGGACCTGGCGTTGTCAGGCGGCGCGAGTCAGAGAGGCAGTTTCTTGAACTGCTGGGGCCATGCTGGGGAGAACTGGGACACCTCGACCCTCCCGGAGGAGTCGAGGCTGAACTCGGCTAGCCAAGGGCGGCCGGGGTCGACCTCCCCGGCCAAGAAGTGTTGGGGCGGGATAGGCCAGGAATGACCGGGGCTGACTTGGCAGGCTTGGAGAACTCGGAGATGCCGGGGCCAAGAGGGGCTGGCCAGGAATGGCCAGAGCCGACTCGGCGGGCTTGGAGATGCCGGGGCCGACTCGGCGGGCTCGGAGACGCCGGGGCCGAGAGGGGCCGGCCAGGAATGGCCGGGGCCGATTCGGCGGGCTTGGAGAACATGGAGATGCTGGGGCCGAGAGGGGCTGGCCAGGAATGGCCGGGGCTGAGAGGGGCTGGCCAGGAATGGCCGGGCCGACTCGGCGGGCTTGGAGAACTCGGAGATGCCGGGGCCAAGAGGGGCTGGCCAGGAATGGCCGAGGCTGACTCGGTGGGCTTGGAGAACTCGGAGATGCCGGGACCGAGAGGGGCTAGCCAGGAATGGCCGGGGCCGACTCGACGGGCTTGGAGACGCCGAGGCCGAGAGGGGCCGGCCAGGAATGGCCGGGGCCGACTCGGTAGGCTCGGAGATGCCGGGACCGAGAGGGGCCGGCCAGGAATGGCCGGGGCCGACTCGGCGGGCTTGGAGACGCCAGGGCCGAGAGGGGCCGGACAGAAATGGCCGGGGCGACTCGGAGGCTTGGAGATGCCGGGGCCGAGAGGGGCTAGCCAGGAATGGCCGGGGCCGACTCGGCGGGCTTGGAGACGCCGGGGCCGAAAGGGGCCGGCCAGGAATGGCCGGGGCCGACTCAGCGGGCTTGGAGACGCCGAGGCCGAGAGGGGCCGGCCAAGAATGGCCGGGGCCAACTCGGCGGGCTTGGAAACGCCGGGGCCGAGAGGGGCTGGCTAGGAATGGCCGGGGCCGACTCGGCGGGCTTGGAGAACTAGGAGATGTCGGGGCCGAGAGGGGCTGGCCAGAAATGGCCGGGGTCGACTCGACGGGCTTGGAGATGCCGGGGCCGAGAGGGGTCGGCCAGGAATGGCCGAGGTCGACTCGGCGGGCTCGGAGACGTCGGGGCCGAGAGGGACTGGCCAGGAATGGCCGGGGCCGACTCGGCGGGCTCGGAAATGCTGGGGGCGAGAGGGGCCAGCCAAGAATGGCCAGGGCCGACTGGGAGGTGCCGGGGCCGGCCAGCTTGGACACGCCGGGAGCCGGCTAGGACAGTGTCGGGACCGGCTAGGAGGTGCCGGGGCCGGCTGTAGCCGAGGTGGCTAAGCGGGGCGAGGCCGATTATCGAGGCCGAAGGGGGCCAAGGACAAGATGGGCCGAGGCCGAGGTGGGCCATTGCGGACGCCGAGGTCGAAGTGGGCCGCGGCCGATGCCAAGATCGAGGTGGGATGCGGCCAACATTGAGACCGACACCGTTGTCAAGGTGGACCGTCCAAAAATTATTGTCTTTATTTTTCATGGGGTCAACTGGCCCCATCAAATGCCCCCCATACTCCTTGAGCTTGCGTGCCCGCATCAGCTAAGCGAAAGGAGTGTAGAACTTTTTACCTTTGCATCTGCTCTTTCATGTTAACTTCAACTATGATTCCTTTTAGGTGGGGAAACCCCTTTCCTCTTGCACTGCCTTGTATGGACATCTGCATGCCTTTTTGGCTAGCTGAGGGCGGATAGTAATCCTCTCCCATAGCGGAGTCTGGAAGTCTTTTCGTGGCTATCCGCCGGCTTGAGGCTGCCAAGATAAAGCCGCTGAGGCCAAGACAAAATTGCCGAAGCAGAAATAGAGCCGTCGAGGCCGATTGGCCATCGGCCGCTGATACAGAGTTGAAAACGCTGAGATAAGTTGTGGCTGCTGGAAGCCTTTTGAACCCCGGAGGGTGACCTGAGAGCTAAGAGTCGTCAGGTTCCTTTTGAACCGCCTCGGGGGTGTGGGAACCGCTGCGAGGGGCGACTCACTGGGTACAGAGCCTTTAGGGTCTTAACCACTCGGGGGTTTGTGAACCGCTGCGAGTGGTATCCCGTGGGCCGTGATGCCGGTTAGCTCCTTTTGAACCATCTTGGGGGTTTGTGTGCCGCCCAAGTGGTGACTCAGCTGGTTACGGAGCCTTTAGGGTCTTAACCTACTTGGGGGTACCGCCGTGCCGGGGCCGAGTGGTGTCCCATGGGCCGCGATGCCAGTGAGCTCCTTTTGAACCATCTTGGGGGTTTGTGTGCCACCCAAGTGGCGACTCAGCCGGTTACGGAGCCTTTAGGGTCTTAACCTACTCGGGGGCACCGCCGTGCTGGGGCCGTGTGGTGTCCCATGGGCCGCGATGCCAGTGAGCTCCTTTTGAACCATCTTGGGGGTTTATGTGTCGCCCAAGTGGCGACTCAGCCGGTTACGGAGCCTTTAGGGTCTTAACCTACTCGGGGGCACCACCGTGCCGGGGCCAAGTGGTGTCCCGTGGGCCGCGATGCCAGTGAGCTCTTTTGAACCATCTTGGGGGTTTGTATGCTGCCCAAGTGGCGACTCAGCCGATTACGGAGCCTTTAGGGTCTTAACCTACACGGAGGCACCGCCGTGCTAGGGCCGAGTGTTGTCCCGTGGGCCGCGATGCTAGTGAGCTCCTTTTGAACCATCTTGGGAGTTTGTGTGCCGCCCAAGTGGCGACTCAGCCGGTTATGGAGCCTTTAGGGTCTTAACCTACTCGGGGGTACCGCCGTGCTGGGGCCGAGTGGTGTCCCATTGGCCGCGATACCAGTGAGCTCCTTTTGAACCATCTTGGGGGTTTGTGTGACGCCCAAGTGGCGACTCAGCCGGTTACGGAGCCTTTAGGGTCTTAACCTACTCGGGGGCACCGCCGTACCGGAGCTGAGTGGTGTCCCGTGGGCCGCGATGCCAGTGAGCTCCTTTTGAGAGACTTGGTCCTTGGACATAAGGGAGAACAAGCTGTGGCGTCAGAAGGGGTCTCCTTTATTACTCGTGATTTTGGGAGTATATCATTGGTAATATTGGCGGAGGTTGTTCGCATTCCAGGTACGTTGAATGGGTTTCCCATCGAGCTCCTCTAATTTGTATGCCCCCCGGTGAAGTGTTTCGGTGACGCGATAAGGGCCCTCCCAGTTGGGGGATAGCTTGCCCCCCTCTGTAGGCTTTGAAACTTCAGCTTTTCTCAGAACCAAGTCTCTGCGGCAAAAACCTTGGGACAAACTCGAGTGTTGTAGTATTTGGCCACACGCTGACGAAAAGTTGCCATGCGCAGCCTCGCCCGATCGTGCGCCTCATCTATGAAGTCCAGGTTAGCCCGTATCAGTGCAGAGTTGTTTTCCTCGTTGAAGGACTCCACATGTGGACTGGGCAGACCGATCTCAACGGGGCTGATGGCTTCGGATCTGAAGGCAAGACTGAAAGTAGTCTCGCCCGTCGGGGCTCTGGGGGTTGTGTGGTAGGCCCAGATCACACTGGGGAGCTCCTCCACCCATTGACCTTTGGACCCGTCTAGCCGGGTTCGGAGTCCTCTAAGGATGGTGCGGTTCATGACCTCGGCTTCTCTGTTAGTTTGAGGACCGACAGAAGTGAATCGGTGATGAATGCCTAACTCACCACAAAAGGCTTTGAATGCTTCATTATTGAATTGGCGGCCATTGTCCATGACGAGAGTGTGGGGCAGGCCGAAACGGCATATCATTGACTTCCAGAAGAAGGCTTTGACTTTGCTTTCGGTGATATTGGCCAGCGCTTCGACCTCAACCCATTTGGTGAAGTAATCGATGACGACTAACAAAAATCTTCGCTGCCCTGAAGCTGGGGGGAATGGCCCGAGAATGTCCATTCCCCATTGGGCGAAAGGCCATGGGGCCGAGAGCAGACTCATTGGGGCAGATGGTGATGTTGGATGTGTGCATGGCGCTGGCAACCATCGCACTTCTGAACCAATCTAGCTGCATCTTCCTTCATAGTAAGCCAGAAGTATCCTTGACGGAGGGCCTTTTGAGCTAAAGATCTGCCCCCAGGTGATTTTCATAGATGCCTTCATGAATTTCTCTGAGGATGTAGTCATCGTCGGTGGGCCCTACACACTTGAGTAGGAGGTAGGAGAACAACCTTCTGTATAGACGCCCGTCGAGGAGGATGAATTTGGAGGCTCTCCACTTGAGTAGCCTAGCTTCGTTGCGGTCATCAGGGAGAGTGCCGTCGGTGAGATAACGGACGTAGGCGTCCATCCAGGTGGGCTCTTGGGCGAGTGGGAGGACTTCTTCACTATCCTCTATGCTGGGTCTTTTCAAGTATTCAATATAAGCATCTCTCGTCAAGCCATCGGCGGAGGTGGCCAGATGAGAAAGGATGTCGGCCTTGGCATTTTCGCTCCGGAGAATGTAACTGATATTGAAATAAGGCAGTGAGGAAGTTAGAAACTGAACCTTGCCCAAATACTGTGCCATAATGGGGTCGCGTGCTTCATATTCCCCATGGATTTGGCAGAGACAAGTTGCGAGTCGGTAAAGGCTCTGAGATGCCTTACTCCCAACTCTCGGCTAACCTTAGCCCGGCCAGTAGGGCCTCGTACTCGGCTTGATTGTTGGTGGCTTTGAATAGGAACCGCAGGGCACATTCCATCCTTTCTCCACCTGGCCCGGCAAGAATGAGGTCGCGCCGCTTCCTTGTGAATTTGATGCGCCGTCCACATGAAGAAACCAGGATTCTCCATCATCATCTGGCTCAGGTTTGCACTGCTCCATGGGAGCCTCTTGGGATCTTCCTCCACCCAAGTACACTCGACCAGGAAATCGGCTAAGACCTGAGACTTCAGAGCCGGCCAAGCTTGAAAAGAAAGGTCAAACTCCCCCAGCTTGATGGCCCACTTGGCCAATCGGCCTGAAATGTCCGGGCAAGCCAGGATGGCTCGAAGGGGCTGATCCGTGAGCACCACAATAGGATGGGCTTGAAAATACGGACGGAGGCGTTGGGCGAGACTATCAGGGCAAAAATAACTTTCTTTGTCTTGGAATATCTGACCTCTGCGTCATGAGGACCTTACTCACATAATAGACGGGTCTTTGAGTTCCGTCGGCGTCGAGGTGCACCAGGACCAAGCTAACGGCTTCTGACGAAGCGGCTAAGTAGAGGAAGAGACTTTCTCCATCTCTTGGCTTGGATAGAAGTGGCGGAGAAGACAGGAATGCCTTCAACCCATCGAAGGCTTTCTGGCAGTCGTCCGTCCATTTGAAGCTATTCATTTTCCGCAGGGCCTTGAAGAAAGGCAGGCATCTCTCAGCCGATTTGGAGAGGAAACGACTTAGAGCCGCTATCCCCCATCAATCGTTGTACTTCCTTTTTGCTGGATGGCGGCCTCATGTCGAGTATGGCACTGATCTTCTCTGGGTTTGCCTCGATCCCTCGCTGGGTCACCATGAAGCCTAGGAACTTGCCCGCCGTGACCCCAAAAGCATATTTCTTGGGGTTCAGCTTGACTTGGAAGCGACGGAGGTTGTTGAAGGTCTCCTCTAGGTCGGAGACGTGATCGGAGGCGCAGGTGCTCTTTGTCAGCATGTCGTCTACGTAGACTTCCATGTTCCGGCCTAGCTGATCCTGGAACACTCTGTTCATCAGTCTTTGGTAGGTTGCCCCCGCGTTCTTGAGGCCGAAAGGCATCACCTTGTAGCAATAAATGCCTTTCTCTGTCACAAAGGAGGTGTGCTCTTCGTCGCTGGGGTCCATCCTTATCTGGTTATATCCTGAGAAGGCGTCCATGAAGCTGAGGAGTTCATGCCCGGAGGTGGAATCCACCAGCTGATCAATTCTGGGCAGAGGGAAATGTCTTTTGGACACGCCTTGTTGAGGTCGGTGAAGTCTATGCAGATCCTCCAGCTCCCATTTGCCTTACGCACCATGACCACGTTGGCTAACCAGTCAGGGTAGTGTGCTTCCCGGATGTGGCCGGCACTGAGTAGCTTGCTAACTTCCTCGTCAATGGCCCTTTGTCGGTCAGGGGCGAAGCTTCTCTTCTTTTGGTGGATCGGGCGGTGCCATGGATCAATGTTGAGCTTGTGGGTGATCACCTCCGAGGGATGCCGGGCATGTCAGATGCCGACCAGGCGAAAATGTCCGAGTTAGCCCTTAAAAAACCCAAGATACGCTCCCGGTCCTCCAGGGGAAGGAGTCCTCCGATGCGGACGGTCTTCGCCGGGTCCTCCCCAAGGGGGAAGGTTAGCAGGTGCTCAGCTGGCTCTCCTTCTTGGCTGGAGTCTCTGGGATCAGATGCATCTAGAGCTGGCTCAACTTCCAGGGGACTTGATGCCGCATGATAATAGGCAGGACCGGGCTGGTCTCGCCGCGCATCTCACCAACTCCCTCACTAGTGGGGAACTGCACTAGTAAACGCCGGGTGGAAATGACTGCGTCCAAAAGGTTCAGACTGGGCGCCCGAGAATGGCATTGTATGCCAAGGGGACCCTTACGACCAGGAACTTCATGATCATAGTGCTTTGGCACGGTGGTGCCCCGGCTATCACAGGCAGAGGTATTTCACCTTCGACCCTTACGGAGTCCCCGGTAAACCCAACTAACGGGGCCGCCACAGGCTAGAGAGAGTCCATAGATAATCCCATCGAACAAAAGCGTCATAAGTAAGGATGTCAGCTGACCTGCCACTATCAACTAATATCCTTTTTACAGGGTGCTTGGCGATCGTCATGGAGACGACGACGCCTTCATTGTTTACATTTTTTAAGACAGCAGGTCCCCCAGGGATTACATTGTTCGCGCCTCCTCCCTCTCGGCCGTTTAGGTGCAGAAGCTGATCCCCAAGACACCATTCCGACCGTCCATTCAATGGGGGCATTGTCGACCGGGGCTTGGACAGGCGGGGGCCCCATGAGGGCCGGCGGCTGCTGTGCCTTTTGGACATATTTACTGAGGTAGCCCCGTTGAATAAGCTCCTCGATGGCCCTCTTCAGGTTGTAGCAGCTATCGGTATCATGGCCGTAATCCCAGTGGAAACGGCAGTAGCGGCTCTTGTCGTGGGGAGGACCTTTCCTCATAGGAGGAGGACGTTGGAGATAAGGCTCACCCTCGATCTCCATCAGGATGTGGGATCGAGGGGCAAGAAGGGGCATGAGCTTGCCCTCGTCGGGGACAGGGCTCTGGCGCCTGTTCTCGGATCGATGAGGCGGGTCAGCTCTCCTGTGTCGAGGGGGCCCGCTGGGCTTGGGGCGAGCAGGCTTGTGGCTGGAGTTTCTTGAAGATTCGGCGGGTGAAGTCGGCTTCATCCACGCGGATGTATTTCTGAGCTCGGAGGAGGAGATCGGAATAAGAGCTTGGGGGCTTCTTATCCAAGGAGAAAGTGAAGCGGGATGGGAGGAGTCCCCGCTTCAATGCCAGTGTTGCCACCGCGTCGTCGAGATGATAGACTCGAGGGCGGCGGCCTTGAACCGAGACACAAAGTCCCGCAGAGACTCTCCCTCCTTCTGGCGGACGGAGAAGAGACTATCGGCTACCCTTGGATTCGCCGGCAGGCATCGAAGTGTGCCAAAAAGGCTTTCTCCAGCTCCCGAAGGAGTCGATGCTGTGAGGGGGCAGGCGTGAGTGCCATGCACGAGCGGCCTTCCGCAGGGTAGCGGGGAAGGCTTTGCAGAGAAGGGCGTCTGAAGCGCCCTGGACTTGCATCATTGCTTTGTAACTCTCGAGATGATCGAGAGGATCCATCGTACCATCGTATGGGTCTATCTGAGGAAAGCAGAACCTGGAGGGGACTGGTTCCCCCAATATCCGGCAGGTGTAAGGAAGATGAGTGTCGAACTCTTCCTCCGGCTGATTGATCTTCTTGGCGAGCTCGTCGAGGCGCCTGTTGTACTCCTCCAGGCGTTCCTCCGCCTGGCGGCTGATCGTCGGGGCCCTCCGAGATGGCTCGGAGGAAGAAGAAGAAGAAGAGGCAGAAGGAGATGGATACGGAAGTCAGGACTTCCGCTTGGGTTCCTCGTGATGATGTGGCTTGGGAGGAAATTTGTTAGGGCCGTGTCAGGGGACCGTGGCCGCTTGGAGGGCTCGCATCGAGGCTTCCTATGGGAAACCTGACGTTGGCCGCTCTATCGCCGACTGGCCTCCCGCCGAGGAGAACCTCCCCTCACCGACTGTTGACTGACGGGGGGAGCAGTCTGATGCTGGGTGGCCACGGACTATTGTTGCTGGAGCCCGTGGACCATGGCGTGAGATTTTGGACTTGTTGGGAAAGAGTCGCTAGCCGCTCCGCTGTTTGATCAATGGCCTCCGACGGCAGCAGGTAACTGGAGGGTTGGTAGCAGGGGGATTGGCCTTCTGCTGCCTAGTTGGCGGGGGAGCCCCGCTGGACAATTGACGGAGGCATCTGAGCTCGCGTCACCACCATGGCTTCTAGAAGAAAAGAGGGGGAGAGAGTCTCGCCTACCGAGATGTAGCGCAGGGAGAATGTTCGCTACT
Organism: Calamus simplicifolius; assembly: GCA_900491605.1. Taxonomy (NCBI): domain Eukaryota; kingdom Viridiplantae; phylum Streptophyta; class Magnoliopsida; order Arecales; family Arecaceae; genus Calamus; species Calamus simplicifolius. The sequence continues at coordinate 1,173,882 of UESW01004073.1, read as the reverse complement.
TTTTCTTATCCCCCTTCCTAGCTCGCAATCTGATGATGCTCAATCACCTATCCTGGATGTCGGGAACGGAATGCTCTTCGAACCTTCTTCACCAGGTTGCCTGCAAGGAAGTCCCCAGACCAGAGAGGGTTCTCCGGTGGGACCCTTCGACGCCCAAGTTAGCAACTGAGGTCTCAGCTGAAGAGGGCTCGAGTGAGCCCTTTTTAGTATGAAAAAGGAGGTCTCTGAGAGGAGGGATTCCTTCCTGAGAGTTAAGACAGCGATTTTGGGGATTATCGCGCATACCTGTCCAGAGAGTGGATTCACCTTTTTATAGGGGTTGACATGGTCATGTGGGATTCCATGAAGAATGAATGTCTACGGGTCCTTGGAAGTTGTGTGGATCTGGGCTGGTTGGTGGGTCCTGTCCCATCGGAGAGGGAGAAAACGGTGGTTGGTAGGTTAAGTCCCATCAATCCACAGGGTTGTTGGGTCTAGTCCCATCAACAACGTGGCTAGTGGTAGGTAGACCTGGCGTTGTCATGCGGCGCGAGTCAGAGAGGCGGTTTCTTGAACTGCTAGGGCCATGCTGGGGAGAACTGGGACACCTCGACCCTCCCGGTGGAGTCGAGGCTGAACCCGGCTAGCCAGGGGCGGCCGGGGCCGACCTCCCCAGCCAGGAAGTGCCGGGGCGGGACAGGCCAGGAATGGCCGGGGCCGACTCGGTGGGCTTAGAGAACTCGGAGATGCCGGGGCCGAGAGGGGCTGGCCAAGAATGGCCGGGGCCGACTCGGCGGGCTTGGAGACGCCGGGGCCGAGAGGGGCCGGCCAGGAATGGCTGGAGCCGACTCGACGGGCTCGGAGACGCCTGGGCTGAGAGGAGCCGGCCAGGAATGGCCGGGGCCAACTCAGTGGGCTTGGAGAACTCGGAGATGCTGGAGCTGAGAGGGGCTGGCCAGGAATGGTCGGGGCCGACTCGGCGGGCTTGGAGAACTCGGAGATGCCAGGACCGAGAGGGGCTGGCCAGGAATGGTCGGGGCCGACTCGGTGGGCTTGGAGACGCCGGGGCCGAGAGGGGCCGGCCAGGAATGGCCGGAGCTGACTCGGCGGGCTCGGAGACGCCGAGGCCGAGAGGGGCCGGCCAGGAATTGCCGAGGCCGACTCGGCGGGCTTGGAGAACTCGGAGATGCCGGGGCCGAGAGGAGCTGGCCAGGAATGGCCGGGGCCAACTCGGCGAACTCGGAGATGCCGGGGTCGAGAGGGGCTGGCCAGGAATGGTCGGGGCTGACTCGGCGGGCTTGGAGACGCCGGGGCCGAGAAGGGCCGCCAGGAATGGCCGGGGCCAACTCGGCGGGCTCGAAGACGCCGGGGCCAAGAGGGGCCGGCCAGGAATGGCCTGGGCCGACTCGGCGGGCTCGGAGACGCCGGGGCCGAGAGGGGCCGGCCAGGAATGGCCGGGGCCGACTCGGCGGGCTTGGAGAACTCGGAGATGCCGGGGCCGAGAGGGGCTAGCCAGGAATGGCCGGGGCCGACTCGGCGAACTCGGAGATGTCGGGGCCGAAAGGGGTTGGCCAGGAATGGCCGGGGCCGACTCGGCGGGCTTGGAGACGCCGGGGCCGAAAGGGGCCGGCCAGGAATGGCCGAGGCCGACTTGGCGGGCTCGGAGACGCCGGGGCCGAGAGGGGCCGGCCAGGAATGGCCGGGGCCGACTCGGCGAGCTCGGAGATGCCGGGACCGAGAGGGCCGGCCAAGGAATGGCCGGGGCCAACTCGGCGGGCTTGGAGAACTCGGAGATGCCGGGGTCGAGAGGGGCTGGCCAGGAATGGCCGGGGCCGACTCGGTGGGCTTGGAGACGCCGGGGCCGACCAGGAATGGCCGGGGCCGACTCGGCGGGCTCGGAGACGCCGGGGCCGAGAGGGGCCGGTCAGGAATGGCCGGGGCCGACTCGGCGGGCTCGGAGACGCCGGGGGCGAGAGGGGCCGGCCAGGAATGGCCGGGGCCAACTGGAAGGTGTTGGGGCCGGCCAGCTTGGACACACCGGGGGCCGGCTAGAGCAGTGCCGGGGCCGGTTAGGAGGTGCCGGGGCCGGCTGGAGCCGAGGTTGCCTAGCGGGGCGAAGCCGATTGTCGAGGCCGAGGGGGGCCAAGGACGAGATGGGCCGAGGCCGAGGTGGGCCGTCGCGGATGCCGAGGTCGAAGTGGGCCACGGCCGATGCCAAGATCGAGGTGGGATGCGGCCAACGTGAGACCGACACCATTGTCAAGGTGGGCCGTCTAAAAATTATTGTCTTTATTTTTCATGGGATCAACTGGCCCCATCACTTGTCATTCTGCTAGTGCTTGGGGTCCCTTAGCTGGATTTTACTACCATCAATTACCACTACAAGAAATTCGCTCTTCTATTACAACTTTTTATTTTGGAATCATGGGCTAGCATGAAAAAACAATATTTTTGTGATAATATTAGCTTATAACAAGTAGTAAATAATTTAAAATGATAACTTATGTCATTGCTAAAAAAATTAGTTACCAAAAAATAGTTGTAACAAAAATAAAATGTATGACAGTTTCTTAAATATCATCATAGATTATATTAGGTTCTAATATTTTTTTTATTATCACTAAATAATTGGAGTAAAAATCATCATATATTATATTAGGTTCTATAATAAATTTTTTTATTGTCATTAAAATAATTGGAGTATTGAGGTCCTGGCAAGTAAAAGAATCTTGTCATAAATTATACTTTTTTGGCAAGAATAATATGTAATAAATTAATTTTTGTTACGACTTAATATTATTGTTATAAAATTAATATTATTGTTAAAAAATAAAAAAAATAAATTGAATTCAATGATAAATCATGATTTTTTTTTGTAACATATTAGATATTTTTAGTGACAAGATTTTGGTATTTAATAAAAAAATTGTAACAAAGGAGTGAATTTCTTTTAGTGGAGTCTTGGTACCTTGTTTTCAACCAGTACATTAAATTGGAACTAGAAGCTGGACCAGTAGATCCTATAGTTGTATTGAGAACCTTTTGTAGACTAAGGTCTTTGTTGACCTGATCAATCTAATTGGTTCCTTGTTTTGAACCATCATATTAAATTCCAGCTAGAAGCTAGACTAGTAGCTTGCTCCAATTGGAAGATAGTCTAGGATGCTAGGCACTAATCGCTACCTTCTTTACTTATCAGAGTGGGAATAATTAATTCCACAACCATTATTAGCACCTGGCAACAAACCAACAATCACTTGCATGATAGTTATGACCATGAATGATAGGTTATGCTAGCATTAGCATAAAAGCTTTTAAACAATGACCAAGATTAAAAACATAAAACATAAAGAAATTAGTGCTCTTATGCATCCAAATCAAAGTATCCAGCAATTGTGAGGCCATTCAATCTACTTGTAATCTTAAAAGTTTCAGTAAAATGACTTTAAAGTTTAGACAAATAGTGTGAATGATGAGCCATGAAGTTAAATGGAAACACGCCGGCACACAAATTTGGATATTGATGATTGAAGAGTCAAAACATAGATGATTGAAGAGTCCAAACATATAGATATTGATGAGGCGTATACAAAATCTATTCAAAATGTAGATGTTTTTGTAGTGATTTAGTCGGCCACAAGATTGAACAGTCAAAACACAGATGTGGCCTATGTAGATAAGACATGGAGGTCTCTTGCAGTGATTTAATTATCCACAATGTAGAAGAGTTAGCAAAATCTGAAGATACTTAGTGATTGAATAATTAGATTACGCTATATAAGTGGCACTAGTAGCAGCCTTGATTGAACAAGAAATATGGAAATTGGTTCTTTGATTAGAGAGATCTAGCGACTTGTAAGTGGATGGAGCTATGTACAAGTTTAATGGAAACACCTATGTGTTTTGACTCTTCAATTTCACGGCTCACCACATCATTACAAGAAGTATTTATATTTTGGATACCTAAGGCTTGAACTCAAACTGAAAACAAGAAGGATGTGACTACCAACATATTCAGTTAGCATTTTAGTTGATTAATGTGGTCTTGACTCTTGACATCCTTCTAAACTCTCAATTCATTCCTTATCTTTTTTTTTTTTCAGACAAACTGGTGCCATTAAGAGTGAAACAGTCTTTTAAATAGTGTGAGATGTTCAGATCATTAGACTAAGCTCTAGGTAGCCTGCATGCATACAGTAATATGTCTAGATTCTCAGTCAGCAGTACAAGGCTTCTATAATAAAATCTAATTAAGATAATGAACATATACTAAGATTTGGTGATAAAAATATTAGCCCAATCAAAGATTCAACCATTCCACTCTTAATTTGATTTTAGCTCTTGAATAACATAGATTCTTTCCATTCGAATTACGGAGTCGTACCAAAAAGATTTTTACTGTATATTGAAGTAATTAAGCAGAAAGGTTTGCAAGCAGGGTTGGACCCTTTAGATAAAAGGCTTCAGAATGGATACTAAGTTTGTTTTATTTTTCTCCTACTATGATCCATTCTTCACGTGTATCTAAGTTATGTCACTCCGAGGAGGCTACCCACCAGAAAGAGAACAATTTATGGCAGGGATGGAGAAATTTCCTGGTGGCTTTAGTCTCATGTCCAGGGCCTGAAGCTTTTAATAGAGGCTTCATGTGGCCCCTTCAGTGGATCCACTCTAGGATTTGTTGTGACCTGCTATTGTCTGGTTGCAGAGTTAGTAAACCATCTAATCCATAATAGAGATGTCTTGATATCAGTATAAGATACTGCATCCTTGGAATTATTGACACAGATTAGAAAATTCATACATAAAATGGAATCATAAAAATACTCACAAGCAATCAAAGAGATGCTTCAACAATATCTTTCTGACCTATTCTATACAAACGGTTCATGAAGTACACAAACATTCCGGAGGCTGAAAGGCAGGTCACATCATAAGAATGCCTTGGAATTCAAGGGGAAGCTGGGGGTAAACTAAATCAAAGCCCTACCAAATTAAATTACATGTAACTGATGCCTCGGATAACCAAAGTTTTGTTTTCAACTAAACAACTTGTAAAATGAAATTTAGGAGTTCTCTGTTATGGGATTAGAACAGAGAGTTTGAACATATGTTTAAGGGACTGCCAATAAGAGAACCTTACTTGGTCTGCAAATGAATATATAGGTTGTTGCCAGACATGATATATTATCTACCATTCCCTTAATGAGACCCCAACCACAGACAATCTGCAAGCCATATTGGATGCTGAAAAATAAGCTGTCTGCTAACTTTCATTGTCTCATTTATATTGTAGTCTAATAAATCATGATTACAATTTATTTTTAGAACAAATGGTACAAGGCCAGATCATGTCTCATATAGAGAAGCCAAAATTCACCTTCCTGCATTGATGATATGTTTGTCATAAATACATGCCAAGATTATTCCAAGGGGACAAAAGAAGCCTATTTCATAGCTCTGGCTGAGCAAAAGACTGCATGGATCCAGCCTGTTTCATTTCACAACAAAGTAAAAAGAAAGAGTCTTGTGCGCACCTGGGCCTCATCTCAAATATTGTAAACTTCTCTACAATAAAATAAATATGCATCTTATGGGGATTGTTGAATGCTTTCTGATGTGGCTAGTGGCGCCACGTAAGCGCTAACAGCAGAGATAACTGACGGCAGAAATCAAGACAGCCCCGTTTCTCCAAGGCAGCCCTTGGCGGCCCCCACTTCTTCAGGCAGCCTCAGCGGCCCCCGCAACTCTCCAAGGCGGCCCTCGGTGGCCCTTGCTTCTCCATGCGGCCTCAGTGGCCCCCGTGACTCTCCAAGGCGGTCCCTGCTTCTCCAGGTAGCCTCAGGGGCTCCCACGATTCTCCAAGGCGGCCCTCAGCGACCCCGCTTCTTCAGGCGGCCTCGGCGGCCCCCGTTTCTCCAAGGTGACCTTCGGTGGCCCCATTTCTCTAAGAAGGCCCTCAGCGGCCCCATTTCTCTAAGGCGATCTCAATGGCCCCTCCTATCCAAAGCGACTCCCGCTCTTCAGCGGTCCACACTTCTCCAAGGCGGCCCTCAACGGCTCACCCTCTCCGAAATGCTCACGTGGCTTTCCACGTGAGCCGCGTTCGATGGGACCAAGCCCATCAACCATCTGACCCATGCGCCCGATGGGACCAGGCCCACCAACCACCTGATCCATGCGTCCGATGGGATCAAGTCCACCAACCATCTCCCGAACTCACGTAATCGCCATGAGTTTTACATATATTCTTCTCCATGGAATCCCATGTGGCTGATCCCCAGACGAAAATCAAGGGTTCTTAAAAGGGTAAGAAGGATCATGAGCAAGGTAAGACATTCTGAATACAAACTCTTAGCACTCGGGGAATATTCCATTCTTTGGGTCCTTCCTTATGAGCTTTCTCAAGCTTATGGTTGTGACCCCGGTCATTAACTTGCCCGTCGAAGGGCCGGCTCTGGGACTTCTTGCAGGTCTCTCGCCAAGGAGAAGCTTCTGTTGGGGTGCGCAGAATACCCCAAGATCACGGCTATAGCGTATATGAGTAATACAAAAAACTTTTACCATTCTAATCTTGAGTATAAGATCATACCTTCAGATTTGAACTTTGGAACACTTGATTCGATTGCTCGACCTCAACCTTTTAGCCTTCCGTCGTATTCCCGAAAATACCTTCCTTCTCTCACAAGATGGTGGGATCTCTCGGCCGACCTAGGGTTTCTTGTTTTCTTTTTCCTCAAAAACGTTAACCCTAGCAACCAACTGAGGATATTTATAGGGCTACAACAGGGACCAATAGGCAAATATGAAAAGGACTTCCCACGTAATTAAATCTCTCAATCCTACCCTGGGTTAGGATTCAATTACGTAAATTACAATTTATTCCACTAAAGAATTTTAATTGTACTCGTAATCATATTCGAATTTATATTTTCGAGCCTTAATATTAAATACTTATTATCTCCCCACGTTAAGATTACAGATATCCATTAATTAAATTTAATTACTGACAATATAATTTAATTGGCTGTTATTATCCTTGAGACTTATCAACTTAACTTATTTGATGTATCGGATTCAAAATCCACTTGCAAGATTTGATACAATCAAAACTTATAAGCTTTCTCAAGGGGATATCATCATCCAAATTAATATGACGTGGATTCCTTCAATTATTAATTCACCATATATAATGTTATTGCCCAACCTACTAAGTTTATTGACTCATATAGAATCTCACTCTATGTGTAATCAAAGCAATAATCACTACATACACATGTCTAGAAATAGAATTCAGATTAAGAGCATAAGTAATCATATATTTATGAGTTTTAAATTATTTATAAAGTCAGTATAAAATAATTAACTCAACTGGGTCCTGTTCAATACACACAAAGTGTACTAGCATAAATAGTTAGAATAAACCATTCCCCGTAGTCCAAGACAGACCTACTAAAATTTGTGCTATAGTTCTACTGATGGTGTGTCCAATTCCATCTAAAACTATGAACAATAAACTTGTATTCCAAACGAACCGATGATCTAGTCTTCTGTGTGTAAGCCGTACTCTACACACTAGATCAAATACTCTTTGTAAATACTAAACACATGCACATATAGTAAATGGCACACATTGTTCAAAATGAATTCTCATTAAAATGAATTCTCAGTGGCCCCCGTGACTCTCCAAGGCGGTCCCTGCTTCTCCAGGTAGCCTCAGGGGCTCCCACGATTCTCCAAGGCGGCCCTCGGTGACCCCGCTTCTTCAGGCGGCCTCGGCGGCCCCCGTTTCTTCAAGGTGGCCTTCGGCGGCCCCGTTTCTCTAAGACGACCCTCGGCGGCCCCATTTCTCTAAAGCGATCTCAATGGCCCCTCCTCTCCAAAGCGACTCCCGCTCTTCAGCGGTCCACGCTTCTCCAAGGCGGCCCTCAGCGGCTCACCCTCTCCAAAATGCTCACGTGGCTTTCCACGTGAGCCGCGTTCGATGGGACCAAGCCCATCAACCATCTAACCTATGCGCCCGATGGGACCAGGCCCACCAACCACCTGATCCATGCGCCCGATGGGATCAAGCCCACCAACCATCTTCCGAACTCATGTAATCGCCATGAGTTTTACAGACATTCTTCTCCACGGAATCCCATGTGGCTGATCCCCAGACGAAAATCAAGGGTTCTTAAAAGGTAAGAAGGATCATGAGCAAGGTAAGACATTCTGAATACAAACTCTTAGCAATATTTCATTCTTTGGGTCCTTCCTTATAAGCTTTCTCAAGCTTATGGTTGTGACCCCGGTCACTAACTTGCCCATCGAAGGGCCGACTCTGGGACTTCTTGCAGGTCTCTCGCCAAGGAGAAGCTTCATCAGCAACTTTACGGAGTCCTCTGACATCAACTATCGATGATTCATCACTTTCATTCTTTGTTCGTTTTCTTTCTGGGAATTGTTTTTTTATTGTTATTATTCTTTTGTTAGTCAGGGAACCAGATAAGGACATGAGGTTAGAGACAATTGAATGCTGCTCGAGTGCGTAGTTGCTGTGTTAAGACGAAAGATGGGATTGTCGAAAGCCGAAACTTATCCATTCAATAAAGAAATAAGTAAGATTCATCAAATGTTTCCTCTTTCTTGAAGTAAGGCAATGCTTTGCTCGCATTGTCCCACAGAATATTTCTCCAATGTAATCCCAAATAAATAGGAATCGATGTATGAAACCTTGGATGTCCCGCTGTGGTTCTTCAATAGCCAAGCAGCGGTGAAGTAAAGCTTGATGCTTGGGTGAGCACACGCGGACACATGGACATAGATAAAGAGAGAGAGAGAGAGAGAGAGAGAGGGGGATAGATTTGAATATATTCAAATGTAACCAAGTTTAAGATTCAATTATTTTTTTCATCCGCGGATCCATATGGATTATTAAGCCATTCCATCTTTTTTACTTTTTTTTTTTCACTTTTGAAATTCATGAACCATGTAGATCCAAGAATAAGAAAGATGACCAGATTTTAGGTTTGGTTATATTCGAATATAATTAAGTCTATTCCTTTCTCTCTTATATATATATATAGAGAGAGGAGTAGACATGGCTATATTCAAATGTAACCAAGTTCAATATCCAGTAACCTTTTTCATCCTTGGATCTACACAAATCCTAGATTCACTCCACTTCTTTCATCTTTAAAATCTATAAGCTTGGTTACATTTGAATGTATTCAAACCTACCTTTATATATACATATACATACATATAAATATTTAATAAATATAATATTAAAAATGTATATATAAATAATAATATTTCATAAATATTATTAATATGCACGATAACATTAATATTTATGTTAACAATAAAATATTGATATTAAAATAATAAATATTGATGGGTACTATTAAAATAAATATTTAATATTTATTGCATAAATATTTAATATTTACATTAAAATATTAAAATATTTATGTACAATTACATGAATTTATGTAAATATTACAAAATAATATTTATAGAAAACTTTATAAGCCTTAGACAAAATTCTATTTTCAATAACAACTATCCAAATAAGAAATTTATGAAAATTTGAAATTCTAAAATGCTACAGTTTAAATTGTTGTATTTTTAATTCTAATTTTTTTTTAAAAAAAAAAAACCTAGAGGAATGAGGTCTTAAGCAATAATAGAGTTTTAAAGATAGCATACTTTGGAGGTCACCAACAGTTTCAGGCAATGTTCAAGAGTCCTATGCAAAATGCTATGCTAATATATGGTAGCGGTGTTTTAAGGTGAGTGTACGAGAGATTAAGGTATCTTAAATGAAAAAGCTTGCTTTTTGAAACTAGAAGGGCTTTCGTGGGATATTTAGTTATATGCAACGCATGGGTTTTTTTTCACCGTTTAAGGCTTCCAACATTGACTCTATAATATTTTATGGGATTTGAATGTTTAAAAAAGCTAGGAAAGCATATGAGGGGATTGAGAGTGGAGGAAAAAGTATAAAGGAATTGGTCTAATGATGACTAGCTGTGAACAAGAAGTGGATAAATGAATGCCGAAGACTGAGAGCAGTGCCATCATTTTTTCCATTTATTAGAGGAGCAGCGATGGGTATTGATGATGAACTATTTCTATGTTGCTTTTGGAGTGGTGCATCTCCAAATCTTGAACATATGGCCATTGGAAACTGCAATTATAATGTTGAGAATTGATACTGGTCGATTCCTCTGGTGGTATTATCTTTTGCATGATTTTTAAAAATAATGATGTGACAATAAAACCCAGAAATAGAACTCCAGTGCCGGCCTTCAGCGCCGACCTTCAGCGTCGGCCTTCAGCGCCGGCCTCCAGCGCTGGCCTTTGGCTCCGGCCTTCAGCGCCGGCCTCTAGCGTCGGCCTCTAGCAACGGCCTCAGCGCTGGCCTTTAGCTCCAGCCTCCAGCGTCGGCCTCTAGCAACGGCCTCCAGCGCTGGCCTCCAGCAACAGCCTCCAGCGCTGGCCTTTGGCTCCGGCCTTCAGCGTCGGCCTCCAGCGCCGGCCTCCAACAACGGCTTCGGTCCTAACTCGACGCCTTTTTCGCATGCACAATGATCCATCTCATACAACAGATCCCGTGATTCGAGGTCTATTGCCGTGTACCTCGCTCGCTAAAATCACGGGCAAGTGTTAGCTCATTCAACAGTTACCGCTACAAGCGGCCCTCATCCAGCAACGGCTTAACCACTTGCCGTTCGGAGAAACTTATCCCAACGAGGAAGATTCGACGGTTCCAACGGAACGAGGTAAATGGGACCCCCAGACAGGTATAAAAAGAGGACCCGAGCTCAATGCGAGGGGATCTCTTTTTCTCTCTATCTCTCAAGTTCTACTCATATACAATTCCTGTTCTACAACCCACTGACTTGGGCATTGGAGGGTCCCCACCGGAACCACCGGTCCGGGAATTTTTGCAGGCTCTAGAAGGAAGACGGTGACCTCTCCACATTCTCGAAGGCCTGCGGAGATCTCAGCTTACCCGACGTTCATCGCAAGTGATTTGGCAACAACAGATTGGCACGCGATGAAGGGGGGCCAGTTCGCACGGGAGGAAGACGAAAAGTTCTCCCTGGGACCCCACCAATTCTGCGAGGGAAACGATGGTGACTACACGAGCACATGAGGCTTCCTCCAGTCAAGCCACGAGCGCATTCCATGGGCTGAGCAATCGGAGGCCAACCTCCATGTTCCGCCCCCTGCACGATAAGTCGGCCTGACCGGCTCGAGGTTCTGGCTCACCAGGTCCAGGACCTGATGACAATGGTACGAGGACTGCAAGAGCATTGTTTGGCTGCTGCACCTCAACCCCTTGCACCCGATGAAGGGGTACGGGGGACAGTCCAGTCTCACCAAGGCGGGACCCCACTGAGGTCTCCCACCGCTCCCCCCGAACCTCATCACCGAGGGGCCTCGAAGCGACGGCGGTTCCCCTCTCGTCACTATGGTCGTTCCCGCCACCGACCGGAGGAGAGAGAGTCCAGACGGGTGCGTTCCTCATGCCGGCGATCTTCTTCGGCTTCTTCTTCCGATTCGTCTCGAGATGGCACCCTCAGGAAAACTACCCGTCGGGCCGAGCAAAGGCTCGACGAGTATCATCGACGGTTGGAGGGGCTTAGCCGCTGGATCGCTGATCCTCACGGACGGACTATGAGCATCGCCCCCCACTTTTTCGGCATATCATGAAGGAACCGGTCCGCCCCGGTTCCGTCTCCCCCAACTGGATCCATACGATGGAACGACGGACCCCCTGGACCACCTGGAAAGCTACAAGGTCCTCATGCAGTCTAGGGAGCGACGAACTCCCTTTTATGCGTCGCCTTTCGGCCACCCTTCGCAAGGCGGCATGCGCGTGGTACTCCCGCTTGCCTCCACGCAGCATCAACTCGTTTCGGCAACTCGAGCGATCTTTCCTGGCCCACTTTGATGCCTGTCGAAAGATCCCACGAGTGGCTGATAGCCTCTTTGCTGTCCAGCAGAGGAGTGGCGAGACCTTGAAGGATTTTGTCGCTCGATTTAAGGAAGCAGCGTTGGAGGTGTACAACCTGGAAGACTCCGTAGCCACTTTGGCATTAAAACGAGGGCTTCGCCCGTCCAGGTTTGCTTATTCTCTGGACAAGAAACCTCCGAGTTCTTATGCTGAGCTTCTGAGCCGAGCACAGAAGTACATCCGCGCCGACGAGGCGGATTCTTCCAGGAGGGAAGTTGACAAGAACACCGGTAAGAAACCACCACCTACTGATCATGCCGGTGCACGACCTCGGAAGCCTGAGCCTCCTCACCGCTCAGATCGCCGACCACAGACGCTTGTTCCTAAGGAGTAATTCACTCCCCTCATGGCTCCCATATCTCACATCCTGCTGGAGATCAGGAGGAACCTTATTTCAAGCGTCCGCTCCCTTGAAGTCTGGGGTCCCCCACAATAAGGAGTTTTACTGCCGGTACCACCGAGACTATGGTCACGACACTGAGGATTGCCGCCATCTGAAAAAGGCCATTGAGGAGCTGGTTCAGCAGGGCCACCTGGGCAAATTCGTTCGAAGGGGAAACCTTCCCACTTCGGGCCATCGGCACCTCCGATTCGTTCGGCTGGCGTGGACAATGCTCCAACAGAAAAGACCATAGCTATGATTTCCTGGGGGCGGGTGGCGGTTCAAAGAGGCAGCGAGAGGGAATAGATTCTGTAATTCCTTTCTTTGGAAAGGATTTAGATGGGGTAGTTAATAAGCATGACGACAGTGTCGTTGTGTCCATGACTATAGCCAAACACCCTGTAAAAAGAATTTTAATTGATAGTGGGAGTTCGGTGGATATTTTGACTACGAGGCTTTTGTTCGGATGAATCTGTCAAAGTCTTCACTCCGACCCGTTGCCGCGCCTCTAATGGGCTTCACTGGAGACTCGTGAGCGTTGAGGGGGAGATTGCCCTCCCAGTCACGGCTGGAACCCCTCCATGTCAGAGCACCGTGGTTATAAATTTCTTGTGGTCCGGGTCCCGCTGGCTTACAACGCTATCTTGGGGAGACCAGGGTTGAATCTGCTAGATACCGTAATCTCCACTAAGAGATTATTGGTAAGGTTCCCCACCGACGAAGGAATCGGAGAGATGAAAGGGGAGCAAAGCCCGCCACGCTCTGCTATCATTTGTCTCCCAGCCCGCTGGAAGCGGCGTTGGCAATAGCCTCTGAGCCGCTCGATCCCCGGGAGCTGGGAAGGAGGGAGAGCCAGCCGAGCACCTTCTAACCCTCCCCTTGGGTGATGACTCGGCAAAGACTGTTCAGGTGGGGGCGTTGCTTCCAGAAGAGGCACGTGATCGACTTCTTACTTTCTACGTGCCAACACCGACGTCTTTGCATGGTCGTCCTCGGACATGCCGGGCGTCCCCGAAGAAGTAATCACCCATTGGCTCAACCTCAGGCCAGAGTGTCGGCCGTCCGACAGAAAAAAAGAAACTTCGCTCCAGATAGACAGAAAGCTATCGACGAAGAAGTTCAAGTTAATGGCTGTAGGCCATATTCGGGAGGTTCATTACCCCGAATGGTTGGCCAATGTGGTGTTAGTCCGCAAGACCAACGAGAGCTGGAGAATGTGCGTGGATTTCACTGACCTCAACAAAGCATACCCAAAGGACAGCTTTCCTCTGCCCCGGATCGATCAACTGGTGGATGCTACATCCGGACATGAGGTCCTTAGCTTCATGGATGCTTTCTCTGGATACAACCAGATCCAGATGAATCCGGCGGATGAAGAAGCTACCTCCTTCATAACTGAGAAGGGGTTATACTGCTACAGGGTAATGCCTTTTGGGCTAAAGAACACGGGAGCCACCTACCAAAGGCTGATGAACAAGGTCTTCGAAGGCCAGATAGGACGCAACATGGAAGTGTACGTGGATGACATGTTGACAAAAAGCGTCCACGCCACTGACCATATCGCGGACCTAACGAAGACTTTTGACAACCTTCGTCGGTACCAGATAAAGCTGAACCCACGCAAGTGTGCATTTGGGGTGACAGCCAGAAAGTTCTTGGGTTTCATGGTAACCCGGCGGGGGATCGAGGCAAACCCGGACAAAGTTCAAGCCATCTTGGACATGAGGCCTCCCGCCAACAAGAAGGAAATACAGCGCCTGACGGGAGGGTGGCCGCCTTAAGTCGCTTCCTGTCCAAGTCTGCTGAGAGGTGCCTACCTTTCTTCAAGGCGCTCCGCAAGGCCAATGAATTCAAATGGACGAAGGAATGTCAAGAGGCGTTCGAGGGGTTAAAGGAATTCTTATCTACCCCGCCGCTGCTAGCCAAGCCCACAGGTGGAGAAGAACTCCTTCTATACCTCGCGGCCTCTCCTGAAGCCGTTAGTTCTGTGCTGGTCCGCGTGGACACCAATGGCATGCAAAGGCCAGTATACTACACTAGCAAGGTGCTCCACGATGCAGAGACCAGGTACTCAAATATGGAAAAGATTATCTTCGCATTGATTATGTTTGCCCAGCGTCTGCGGCCATACTTCCAAGCCATCCAATCGCGGTGATCACAGACCAACCTCTGAAGACAGTTCTCGCTCGCCCGGATACTTCCGGCTGGCTGGCAAGGTGGGTCCTTAAGTTGAGGGAATTCGATCTGTCTTTTCACCCCGGTCGGCCATGAAGTCTCAAGTCTTGCGGATTTTTTGGTCGAATGCACTTAGGAAGATGAGCAACCTAAAGAACCTCCTACAAACACTCAGCCCCTCGGAACTAGTGATGATGAATGGGTCCCTCATGTAGACGGGGCGTCGAATTCTCAAGGGAGCGGAGCAGGCCTCATCTTGGCCAACTCGGATGGGGTTGTAACCGAGTGTGCACTCCGCTTCCTCTTCCCGGCCACTAATAATCAGGCAGAATATGAAGCTTTGTTGTCCGGGATGAGATTAGCTCAAGAGCTTGGGGTGAAACGCCTTAGGGCATTCACCGACTCCCAACTGGTCGCTGGCCAAATCGCAAGGGAATATGAAGCAAGGGATCCCATCATGTCCCGCTACTTAAGTATGGTGCAATCGCTAGCTTCTCCCTTGGCTCACTTTAGCGTCAGCTACATTCCTCGACAGGAGAATGCTAGAGCCGATGCCTTATCCCATCTTGCCACCTCAGCTGATGGGATGCTGGGAAGAGCTTATGTGGAGCACTTAGAAGCCCCGAGTATTGACGTGTCAAGAGAAACTCTACCAGTGGAGCAGGAGCCTTCCTGGATGGATGCCTACGTCCGATACTTTACCGAGGGTACCCTCCCAGAAGACCTGCCAAAGCCAGAAACTTAAAAGACGGGCCCCAAAGTTTTTCATAATGGAGGGAAAGCTCTATCGGAGGTCGTTCTCATACCCAGTCCTCAGGTGTGTCGATCCCACCGAAGCTAATTATATTCTGCGAGAGATACATGAAGGTATATGTGGAAGCCATATGGGGGGCAGAGCTCTTGCATACAAAGCCCTACGGCAGGGGTATTACTGGCTGACAATGAAGGAGGATGCATCCGAACTTGTCAAGAGGTGCGACAGCTGCCAGCGCCATGCCAACATTCAACATCAACCGGAGTCCCAGCTGACCCCTCTGGCTGCACCCTGGCCCTTCGCACAGTGGGGCATGGACATCTGGGACCGTTCCCTCCAGCCTCGGACAACGCAAGTTCCTAGTGGTGGCAGTCGACCATTTCACCAAGTGGATCGAGGCGGAAGCTCTCGCTAAGATCACGGAGGTCAAAATAAGGACTTTCTTCTGGAAGTCTATGGTGTGCCGGTTTGGGCTACCGCACACCCTCGTTACCGACAACGGCCGACAATTTGACAACACGGCCTTCCGAAATTCTGCGATGGCCTAGGCATCCATCATCGATTCACCTCCGTGGGGCACCCCCAAACCAACGGTGCAGCCAAGGTGACCAATCGCATCATCCTCCAAGGACTCAGGGCTCGGCTAGACAGTTGCAAAGGGCGCTGGGTGGATGAACTCCCCAGTGTACTGTGGGCCTACCACACGACGCCGCGAGCCCCTACTTGGGAAACTCCTTTCAGTATGGTCTTTGGAACCGAAGCGGTCATTCCGTGGAGATAGGAGTTCCCAGTCCCCGAACGGAATTATACCACGAAGAAAGCAACTCAAACCAGCTGTGAGCCGATCTAGATTTGGTGGAAGAATTGCAAGACCAAGCACAGCTTCGCATGACAGCATTCCGTCAGTGAGCGGCCAAGTACTACAATGCTCAAGTGCGATCCAAGACGTTCCGTCTCGAGATCTCGTTCTGCGAAGAGCTGAAGTATCAAAGCCAACAGAGGGGGGCAAGCTGGCACCAAAATGGAAGGACCATACCGTGTCAAGGAGGTACTTCACCACGGGGCGTACAAAGTTGAAGAGCTAGGAAATCACTTTCTCGCACCTGGAACGCCGACAATTTATGCCGGTATTACCAGTAATGTGCTATCTTCATTAATTTAAATCCATTTGATAGTTTGATGTTCGAAATGTTCACATTCTTTTTGAATGAGTATGTTCGGCAATTAAAAGACCGGCTCCGCGTCGGCATCAAAGACCGGCTCCGCGTCGGCACCAAAGACCGGCTCCGCATCGGCATCAAAGACCGGCTCGCGTCAGCACCAAAGACCAGCTCCGCATCGGCATCAAAGATCGGCTCCGCGTCGGCACCAAAGATCGGCTCCGCGTCGGCACCAAAGACCGGCGCCCGCGTCAGCACTAAAGACTGGCTCCGCGTCAGCACACTAAAGACCAGTTCCACACTGGCAATTAAAGATCGGCTCCGCGTCGGCACCAAGACCGGCTCCGCATCGGCATCAAAGACCGGCTCCGCATCGGCACCAAAGACCGGCTCTGCATCGGCACCAAAGACCGGCTCCGCGTCGGCACCAAAGACCGGCGTCCCGCGTCGGCACTAAAGACCGGCTCCGCATCGGCACACTAAAGACCGATTCCGCACCGGCAATTAAAGACCGGCTCCGCGTCGGCACCAAAGATTGGCTCCGCGTCGGCACCAAAGACTGGCTCCGCATCGACACCAAAGACCGGCTCTGCGTCGGCATCAAAGATCGGCTCCGCATCGGTACCAAAGACCGGCGCCCCGCGTCGGCACTAAAAATCGGCGCCCCGCGTCGGCACCAAAAACTGGCTCCCTGCGTTGGTATCTAGGACAATGTTTTGGCTCACAATCACATTTCGCGTAACTTATCTGACAAGGCACCATTGGTTGGTGATTCACGACAGCTTACACAACTAAAGCTGATTATAACCAAAGGTACACAATGAGGGTTAAAACATTCATTGATGGCTAAAAGGTTACAAAATTACCGACTTGAGTCGGGCTTAGAGCAATACAAAAAAAAAAAAAAAAACTACTAAGGGTTATTTGGGGCCGGGTCATCATCTTTAGGGACATCATCTGGCTTCAGCCCATCAATGTCCTCCAGGTCGTAGAGATCCTGGATTTTTTCCTTGCAATCTTGGAAGCCAGCATTATAAGCAAACACCGCCGACTCGGCTAGCTCCTTATCAAAGGCTTTAGACTTTCTGAAATCCTCTACGGCCTCTGCAGCCTTTTCTCCGCCTCGAGGGCTCTCTGCTCGGACTCGACGGCCTCCCTCTTGGCCTCAGTCACCGCCACCTCCAAGTCGACAATCTTGGCATCGGACTGGCGGGCGGCCTCTTTAGCTGCGTCTATTTCAATGGAGGCAGAATCCAATTGAGTCTTCAAGATGCACATTTTTGATTCTACCACCTTCAGCCTCTCCTCGGCCATCCTTTGCTTTTCCTCGGCCGCTTGAGCGTTATCCAGCTCATTGGCTGCACGACGCTGGGCAACTTCCAGTGCGTACTCGGCCTTCTCGGCTCTCAGCCGGATGGTTTCGACCTCGCCTTTGAGGGTGGCCCGGGTATCCTCCAAAGCCATTTCTGCCTTTTCTGCCATGGCTTGGAGTGATAGCATATCACTTAGGATCCAAAGTTCCTCATGGCGATCAGAGAGTTCAGTGCCTAAAGGGAATGTCAATATTAAAAAGCAAAATAAAACAAACGAAACAAAGAGGAAAATGATAATGGAGCAGAGGCTCACCCATAGATGGGCCACAAACGCCTTGCGAAAGAAGGTGGCTCTCCCTTGATGCTGGAGAAACTCTTGCACCTCCACCACAGATGCCTCATCTAAGGCCCGCTCGGCCCAGCGGCTGTGATTTGCCAACAGTGATTGGAAGGAAGGGTCGACGCCCCTCCTTTCCCTTGGCACGGGGTCCGCGGAGGCGGATTCCGCCTCTGACTCTGCTACCTCGGCCCCTGGACTGGTGGAGGCGCTTTGGTTGTTGCCCCTATGGGGGGCAGGATAGCTACGGGAGTTGGCCCTATTGCTGCAGGAACTTGCTCCGTCTCCATGGCTTCGGGTAGGGGTGACGGTGCTTTTGCGACCTGCTCAGGAGAAGGATCAAGCAGGATGACAGGAGGAGCTGGAACCGAAGATCTCCCTTCTACTTGGCTCCGCCCGACTTCCTCGCCGGCCTCGGCCCTTACCGTAACTATCTTGGTAGGCTCGTCGGCTTGGGCTCTGGCCGCCTCGCACACGTGCGGGGATTCCACAATTTTGGCCCTTTTAGCATTGGCCTCCCCAGCATCGGTCATTCTAGGGTCGACCTTCTTCAAAACCTTAGTGCGCAGGGGCTTCACAACTCTAGCCCCTCCAGCGTCAACCCTTCCAGCGTCGGCCCTCCCCGCGTCGGCCCTCCCCGCTTCGGCCCTCCCTGCGTCGGCCCTCCCCGCCTTGGTCCTCCTTGGGATTTTGGCAACGGCCCTTCTCTCGGCAAGGGACTCATCCCCTGTAGCCTTCCTCTTCCTAGTGGCCGCCTACCTGAGCTCGCGAAGCGATGGCGCCATCCCTATAAAGGCGGAAGATGAATTAAAAAAAAAAAAGAAGAAAAAAGAAGGGGGAAAAAGGAAAAAGAAGGTAAGTAATCAAGTGCTCACCACTCGAAGGAATTAAGCCGGCGAGACGAAGGTTTTTCTCGGCTAGAAGCTTATTGCACCGAGGGACATCGGCAGTCAGAAGCTGCCCGAATGCCATCCGATCTCTTGGAAGGATGGAGGAATCCCTATTGGCATCAATGTTGGGTGTCCCCCAGCTTCCGCACCCCATCGATATCAGAAAAAAGAACTTATCCTTCCACCCCTTGACGGAGGTGGGAAGGTACAACTTAAGGATCCTATTGGACCTAGGGGTGAAGGACCACCAACCTGATTGCTTGCAGAGGGTATAAAAGCTACGGAATAAGGAGATGCTGGCCTCTATGCCTTGCAGGTGACAGAGAACCAGAAAGCCAACGATGGTTCGGATCGAATTAGGCACTAGCTGGGAAGGTGTTAGAGAATATCGGTCCAGAAGATTGAGAATGAAAGGGTGGATAGGTAGTCGAAGTCCGGCCTTAAAGAAGGCTCCGTACAAGGAAACTCTTCCGGAACGGGAAGAGGTTACCCTGTCATTAGGAGCAGGGTAGAACAAATGAAGGTCTGACGGAAAGCTATATTTGGCTTTCAGATTTACTATGTCTTGAGCAGACATAGTGGAAGCAGTCCCTTCAGGAACTCCTTGACGACGCTAGAAGGACCAGCAGCCGTCGGACGGCTCTGGGCGGAAATCTGCCCGCCGGTCAGATGACTCCCGGCTACGGGACGACTGACCGGCCACTGTTCCGGCAAGGAGTGATCAGAGGAGGGGGTAGACCACTGGCTTGGTAAGGAAGCGGAAGTTTGAGAAGGGGTGGGGGAACACCCCCATGAATTGGAAATGGAACAAGAAGGCGAGGAAGCCATGGAGACTAACCTGGAAACTTGAGCTAGGATCGAAGGAAGCACGAGGAGAGAACAAACACGGGAGACGAATGGACGCTTGCGGACTCGAGAGGGGGCAGTAACGTAAGAGAAGGGAGGATGGGAGGATAAGGACGATTTTTCCTCTTATAACCTCATTTCAAATCACCCCACGATCGTCCGTTCTGGCTACGTGTCCACCTTCAAATGGAAGGCGCTTCGGCGGCCTACCAGCGCGAAAAACACGAAAAGCTCCACCAATAAAGAGACGGCATTGGCCTTACCACAATGATGACGCTCGCCTTTTGTGGCTCATTGCTCGAGGGAAATCCTCTCCAATCCCAACAGCCTGGACAGGCGAAATGATGGCGCGAAAATCGGCCGCCCAGAGGATATTAACACCCCTTTCGCGGGTGATTGTGCGCTCACCCATCTCAGGGGCGGGGGGCATCTGATACGGCTGGCCGATTCCTCTGGGTGGTATTATCTTTTGCACGATTTTCGAAAATAATGATGTGACAATAAAACCCAGAAATAGAACTCCAGTGTCAGCCTTCAGCGTCGACCTCCAGCGTCGGCCTCTAGCGCCGGCCTCCAGCGCTGGCCTTTGGCTCCGGCCTTCAGCGCGCCCAGCGTCGGCCTCCAGCAACGGCCTCCAGCGCTGGCCTTTGGCTCCGGCCTCCAGCGTCGGCCTCCAGCGTCGGCCTCCAGCAACGGCCTCCAGCGTCGGCCTCCAGCGTCAGCCTCCAGCAACGGCCTCCAGCGCTAGCCTTTGGCTCCGGCCTCCAGCGCCTCCAGCGTCGGCCTCCAGCAACGGCCTCCAGCGCTGGCCTTTGGCTCCAACCTCCAGCACCGGCCTCCAGCGTCGGCCTCTAGCAACGGCCTCCAGCGCTGGCCTTTGGCTCCGGCCTCTAGCGCCAGCCTCCAGCAACAGCCTCCAGCGCTGGCCTTTGGCTCCGGCCTCCAGCGCTGGCCAGCGTCGGCCTCCAGCGCCGGCCTCCAACAACGGCTTCGGTCCTAACTCGGCGCCTTTTTCTCATGCACAATGACCGTCTCATACAACAGATCCCTGTGATTCAAGGTCTATTGCCGTGTACCTCGCTCGTTGAAATCACGGGCAAGTGTTAGCTCGTTCAGCAGTTACCGCTACAAGCGGCCCTCATCCAGCAACGGCTTAACCACTAGCCGTTCGGAGAAACTTATCCAACGAGGAAGATTCGACGGTTCCAACGGAACGAGGTAAACGGGACCCCCAGATAGGTATAAAAAGAGGACCCAAGCTCAATGCGAGGGGATCTCTTTTTCTCTCTATCTCTCAAGTTCTACTCATATACAATTCCTGTTCTACAACCCACTGACTTGGGCGTCGGAGGGTCCCCACCAGAACCACCGGTCCAGGACTTTTTGTAGGCTCTAGAAGGAAGACGGTGACCTCTCCACATTCTCGAAGGCCTACGGAGATCTCAGCTTACCCGACGTTCATCGCAAGTGATTTGGCAGCAACAAGAATGATATCTACAGTGATGATGACGATGACGATAACGGCAATGGCAATAATGACAGTAGTGATGATGATGATAACGATGACAATAATAATGATGAAATTAATGATTGCCTATCATCTATTCACAATGCTTATCATTTGTGTGGGATGTGCTTGCCAAGTGGATAAGTTTCATTGTAAGTTAGTTAATGCAACTGAAATGCATGCTTAGTACCCGTAACTCCTCTATCACTTCTATTTGACATCGATACAGTGACAGTACTAGAATGCAAGTTTATAACATTGACAAACCCTTCGACAAAGTTATACCATGTTGGGCTATCAATGTAACTCCTCTAATGGTTGTATTTCAAGGTAATTTCATTACATTAAGAAACTTAAAACTTCATGGTCGATAGATTAGAAAAAATGCTGATTGTTTCATTGTTATTTTACATGCACGGATACATTCGCATGGGTACGCACATACACATATATGTGTGTATCGACAAGTTGGTGATTTTATTAGATATCTCAAAAAAAGGTCCTTTAACTTGTCATCAAAGATGTGGTATGAGTTTTTCAAAATTTTAGTGTTAATTTAAGGTTGTATGACTTGAGTCTTGTTTGGTATTAGCGTAGATGGTAGAGCTTTTCATCTATAGAGCTTTAAAAATCTATTTTGTATTTGCTAATTAGAATCTATAATTCTATTAAATTTTAATATCTATTTGATTCTTAGACCGAAAAAGTACATTTGAAATCTTTAAATAACAATAAAAGGCATTGCATAGTGCTTTTAATTATCAAAATATTTATATTAAAAATTGTTATTATAGAATCTTCTTAATTTATAAATTATTATTTTGATATTTAAATATAAATAATACTTTATTTTATAAAAGTAATAATTAATATATTATATATTATTAATATATATATTATGTTATACCATATTATATTTCATTACATAATCATATTATAGTTATATATTATTATATCATTATAAAATTTTTATTTTAATAAATCATATAATATATATAAAAATATTAATAATATTAATAAGCTATTTTATATTTCAAATCCATGGTCTTTAAGCCCTATAAAAATTTTATTAAAATTAAAATAGTTTCTTGAATGGTCTTGGTATAGTTTTTAGCCAAAAGCTTTAAATTTGAGTTTTTTCGTACTAAACATTTTTCAACTTTTAGATATCTTAAAATTTTTTTAAATTATTTTTAACTTTCTTACATTTTGACCTTTCAAAAGTAATGCCAAATGAGGTATTTTTTATTTTGTCATAGGAGAAAGTGTTTTCCTATTTGTGAAGTTTTTTGAAAAAACTACTTACCATCGTGTTTCCTCGGCGTGGCATATGCACGATGTCAGGATGGTGATACCTTCCAACCTTAACTCTTAGCCTTAGCCCTTCCAACACTGAAGTTTCAGGCCCTAAGGATTTACTTTGGAATTATTTAAGTCAACACGGGCCTCATTCCTCGAACCCACGATGCCTTGATGGCGTGAGCCCCATTCCTCTAACCCATGATGCCTTGATGGCGTGGAGGAGCCTTGACCACTGGGCTACCATCTGAGCGGTTGAGTTTTTTTTTTCTTTTTTCAATTGTTCGACTTTTAACAGTCAATTTTTTTTTTTTTTTTTGAAATTGTGGAAGCTGAAAAATAGTGTTTCCTTTTCTTGTCATATATATATATATATATAACAGAATAAAAAATCTGACCTCCCTTCCATTTGTTTTGTTTGTTTCTAGTAGGCAGTTTGGATGGATGGAGAACATGAGACGAGAAAATAACAGATAAGCGGGTTTACGATGTCTCCAGTGGTTATCAATATCACAGCAGTTATCAATATTCTATCGTATGGATAGATGTCACAATTTATGACAGATTGGAATTCAATGGGCATTCTTGGCATGGCAAATTAAAAATAACAAAATCAACCAGAAAAACCGCATTGTGTTCACTTTTCATGCCAATTGACAATATTTGGCAATGATCTGAAAAACATCCTCCCGAAAGCTCTCTCTTTTGCTGTTTTGATACCTATGTATACAACCTTGTGACAATAGATGGATGACAGATAGCATTACATCTGCTGGCATTAACAAGCCACCAGGCTCACTATCTACAAGCCGCTGCACTTTGTACTGTTGATCTCAGTAGCAGGGCAAGAATTCAAGAATAAAAGCTACTCGAAGGGTAGTCACCTAATGCAATATAGACTAGAGCTCATCCAATATCAGAGTGTATTTAATTTGTTCGTATAGAGCAACAACAAATGCCAATTCCTTCCAACTATTTCTTGGTATAAGATGCTTCAGAATGTCGCTCTGATTTCCTAGATTTAAGCTGAGAGAACCGTCCTAATCTGCGCATCTTCAATCGCATCGCAGGTACTTTTCTGGCCACAGCCTGCCAGATCATCTGGACAGCATCATCTTTCTTAGATGGGTACTGAAATTCAAAGTAATGCTCCACTTCTTTGAGTTTTTTCCACATTCGGGTCCATTCATCCGGGTCAATGCTTCTGATCAGTTTCAAAAGGAAGCCCTTTTTGATTGCATCAGAAGCTCTTACAAATACACAGAATTCGGAGTAGTCAATGATGTCTTCAAATGGAAGTTCAATGTCGTCGCTAATGATGACAGGGATGCAGTGGCTGGCTATGGCATCAAATAAGCGATTGGAAGAAGGAGTGTCGCCAGCAATGTTGAGGCAGTATTTGGATGAGCGCATTCCTTGGCTAGCCCGGTTGATCCCATCACCCTTTACACTCCCAAACGCAAAATGCACATCCTTCTCATCTTTGAGGAGATAAAATAACTCTTGCCGAATGATACCACCCTGCAAACTTGGCCAATTCAGTAACTTAACAGCAATGTCATGAGATTGTCATGTATATGGTCATGGAACAAAATTGAAGAGAATGTAAGATATCAAGTTTACAGAATTTAGTCCATAATTAGGCTGGAAGAGTATTTACAACCTCTATTAGAATAAAGAGTCTGAGAGAGATGAAAAAAAAAAAAAAATTTGGTTGTCATTACCTTAACATCCAACTGTTCAAAAGCATCAACAATTGCTCAAGGCTTGCATAGCATCATGTACAAATAAAAATTTAGTGGTTCTAGTAAAGTAGGAAAACACAGAGAGAAATAGATAAATATATATTCCTTTTATCTATTAGGAGTCCCATAAACAAATTACATGGTGGAGATTAAGCAGCACATGAATAAAATAACCACAACAAGAAGCTTCCTTTAATAATTTTATTGTCTGTTTTTATAAATATTCTTCCACCTGTTCCTGTAAGGGGATAATCCAGAGTCAATGGAAGGATTTACTCAGCTAACAACAACAAAGTTGCAGTATTGTTGGAATACGTGCATTATAAATTCTTAATAATTTTATTTTAAGGAATATTCAAACTATATTGCATTAGTTAAGGAAGAGAACTCGATGGTTTTTAACAATAGGATGCTATTTCTTGACAACTTGAAAAGGTATGGTAGCAATTAAAATTATGACTTTTGTAAAGCAGTTTTTTACTTGGAAAAAGCTCATCCTAAACTGGTTGAAAGCATGAATAACTAGCATTCTCGATGAAAGATAAATAGCTTCAAGTAATTCTAGCATATCAAGGACTGGTATTTTTGAGCTTCATGCACAAGTGATGCACATAATCCAGATCCAGTAGATAGCCACTTAGCTCCTCACCATTCTAATGCTTAACAATCTCTCCACTTTTCATGTTCACTATTCCCCTGTGACATCTTGTCTGGTGACAACTAGTTGACCACTCCTTATGGCTTGGCCATCATAATGGTTAGTCTTCAGAATTACAACTAAAGAAAAACCAATTCATGCATGCAGTCTCTAAAGTTTGAATCCTTCTCAATATGTTTAGAACATGTAAAATTAAATCTTTTTTATTTGGCAGTTCAAATGAAATTGATAGAGCACATACTTTTTAGAAGCTTTTTCTACCAGTTGAGCCTTGTTCCAACTATACGGTGTCAAGATATTGTAAACTTTTGCAGAGATGGCTATGATAAAATTTCTGTTATTTGTATCAACAACCACTCGAGGAGGAATGCATTTATGTGGTGCTAATGGTTTAATAACCATCATTATAGTTCTAGAATTTTTTTTTAAGGGTAATATGTTATGAATCAAAAAATTATTAAAAAATACAAAGCAAGAGGAAGAAGAGAGCTGGGACAAGAAGAGAGAGTAGAACAACCATCAAGGCAGAATAAGTCATTCAGCACTCAAGCAAGACCAAGCAATTACACCATCTTTGCTTGAGCACAGAACAGCCCATTTGAGGATAAGTTTCTTTGCAGATCAGAGAGTATCGTCGCTGTCTTGGTATTGATTTTGAAAATTCTCTTATCCCTTTCCAACTGATGGCCCAGGTGACAGCAACAAGATCAGAATCTGTTCTTTTATGTCCTCTTTTAGAATGGTTTATTTCATCCAGTGCCCCAAAGGTCAATTAGAGAAGTAGGAATTCCTCTGATCCTGAGCTAGATCAAGGTGTTGCCATAAGGAGGAAGTGTAACCAAAAAGAAAGCTCCAGAATGTTTCAATTTATATTCCTACTATTACCTAGATATGTCAAGAGAGGTCTACAACCTAATGAGACATTGCAAAATATTTATTCATGGGTAAGGCAAGCAATTGTATTCTGGCTCATGGTTTCTTCTGGCTATAGGATTTATCCAGGGAGAGATTGAGCTTCATCAATCATGACTATCAAAGGCTAGCTCTAAAACTAATGTACATAGTTACCAACTCTATTCTCACAACTTCCACGTGATGTTAGCATAGGCCTTTCTGACCTTCTCCCTATTCTTTCGATGTAGATGCATGGAACTTGTCTCATGAATATGTCCCCAGTCTGCATTAAACATGTTCATCTCCCCTAACTTATTCTACATCACTTTCTCCTTACCAGAGCAACTCCTGCACTTACCATTGACATTCAACTGCCTCACTCTATCCAAGGTCAAAATCAATCTATTCATTCCCAGGAACAACAGTCATAATGTGAAAAAAAGTTATTCTCTAATAATATGCCTATTTCATGACCCTAGAAGAGCATCTTGTTGACTGCCTAGGAGCAAGTTGTATAGGCTATCTTATTAACCATAGCTAGGTACCATGCTCATCTTTTAATGTTAAGTTAGAAAAACACACACTATGGATAAAGGCTATGCATACCACAACTTGAAAACTAGAAACCTGCATTTCATAGTTCTTTCATCCAGCCTCCTTTACCATCCTAAGACACTACATCATCCATCTCAGGCTAGGATAAACTGCACCTCAAGATTACTCTCTTCAACATTTATGGCAGTCTATTTACAGGATCTCTTGAAGAACTCCAAGCTATGCAAAGAATCCATCCTCGATGTCTAAAGTCATGGTAAAGGGGATTGCAAGAAATTAGTTTCCAATAACATAAGGCCCTAGAGAAGAGAAATTAATTCAAACATAGGTGAAATCTTCCCTATCATTGATATAAAAAGCCTATGCCACTGGACAAATACATTCATAGATACTGCAAAACATTTTGAGGGCTTCATAACTCAAAATAGAAGGCTTACCAATGAGAAACTAAAAGGAGTAACTCCCCAACCTCTCTATCTCCTTCAACTCATCCAGCAACCCAGCAGTACATACTTCTCACCTCTTGAAAAGGTTTCACTGACTCTGAGTTTGGGCAATCAATTCTTTTCCAACTCAGAACTCTTGTTCAACTGAACAGGGTTGTCAAGTTAGCATTGCTAAAAGGACATGGTGTGATGTCTTGACTGCAATAAAATTTGTGTACAAA
The DNA here is from genome assembly GCA_900491605.1 of Calamus simplicifolius. Lineage (NCBI taxonomy): Eukaryota > Viridiplantae > Streptophyta > Magnoliopsida > Arecales > Arecaceae > Calamus > Calamus simplicifolius. The sequence goes on along the minus strand of UESW01004073.1, from coordinate 1,146,711 downwards.
TGAATTGCTTCTTGTTCCAGCAACTGCTCTACTTCTCTAATCCATGCTACCAATCAGAACCTCGACCTCGTTTCTGTCTTAGCTGTACCATTAGATTTCTAGCAAGGCACATAAGTGGGATTACCTAGCATGTCAGCTGATGAATAAAACTTGTAATACAAATCACATAGTGATAATATAAATGAAGCTGACTTGCTTTGTGAGAATATAATTTTTACTTAACTAGTATACAATCAAGAGTCTTCCAACCTAAAACATGGATCAGTGAGATGAGCAAAGAGAAGAAAAAAGAAAAGAGAAAATCATCCATGTGAAATGGCCAAAAGCAGAAGCACTGCAGGAGCATAAAAGCCACAAAGCAGCAAGGCACAGAAAGCATAGAAACAACAAAGATCAAGGGCGCCTATATCACCTCATTCCGTGGAGCAGCAGAAAAGTCAAGTGCCATAGCAATTGTAAAATAAAAGCACCTGTCTTACTTGATTAGGCTAATCACACTGAACAAAGAGAGCCAATCAGCTGCAGTCCCAAAAAAAAGCCACATTCACAACTGTCACTAGAAAACTAGAAGATTAAAGAACCCACGGGCCAACAGCATGAGAAAGCACCAGTTTTACGTAATTTGCAGTTCACAGAACCTTATCCAAATTCCCAAACTGTTATATCCTGGAAAAACAGCCCATACACATTGCTGCTCCCACCCACATTAAAGTGGTCTATTCATGGACATATATAGATAGACTTCATGTGCAGGTTACAACCTGACAGAGGCATTCTTTAACAACATTTGCAAACACCAAGACCAATACTCCCTTCAAAAAATAATATTTCAACCCCTTCTTTTTGTCTTTTGGAAATAGCACTAATATGTTTACTTCATCGAAGGCACTACAGGGAGAGAGATGAATATGACATCTCATGGAAAACTTTCCACTGTTGATTGACAATTCTAGGGGTCAATGCATGTTAGATTAGAAATAAATTCAGCATAAGAATTTGAGTGTTTCTCAATGATAAGAGCATCACATCCCTCATATTGTCAGCTCTGTTCTCTGAATGCAATCCATTGAACTCTTCCTATGACAAGGCCCAGATAACAAGACAACTCATGACCAGATAAACTAGTAGCTATCCTACTTTTACCAAAATTGCAGTAATTGCTTTGATGTTTGGAACACGAACAAAGTTTTGGAGCAAATGCAATATTTACATGTTTCACTAGGAAATCGAGCCAACAAAAACAAAATTACAAAGGAATCACCCTCTAAAAGTATGATACCAAAGTAACGGATGTGTGTGAAAAGTTTCATAAATAGGAATAGAATCAGAGATATGCTAATTTAGTTAAGTACAAATGTGCTTAAATGTTGAGCAAACTGCTGGCGACTACAATTCCTTGAGGACCTTTGAATTTTAAGATGGGCATTGATATGTTTTAGGCCAATGTGCTTAGATAAAGGTGTCAAGAGTGTCGGCAGAAATGTATTGATTCCCTTTTCTCATTTCTAAAAAGAAAAGTAAAATGGAAAAGAAAGAAGGTCGTTAATATGCTGACATTCATATTCCGCTATTGTGTAGCAATGAAGGCAGTGTATATTTCATGCAGCTTACTGATAGAGTTTCCTAAGCCATTAAAATGTAATACATTATCAACAGAAGGTTAACTCAAACAACTCAAATCTTTAGCTTTTGGAAATCTAAACTTTAGCATGAATTGTCTTCCATAACATGGCTGACAGAGAGTTCACATTGAGCATCAAAGACGATCAAGAATCAATATTTATCTACTTAAATAATCAATTTCCATAATGATCCTTTCTAGTGTTGGCAAGGGGTTAGAATAACTGATTGACTACCACAGCAGAAAAGAAACCAATAGACAGCAGTGAATATTTTGGTGCTGATTGCAACAAAAGAAACAAAGTGGTAAGACTAGGTTTGTGGGAAACTATCTGTCCAAAAAGGTTGCTAACCAGTCCAGGTACAAATAATTTGTGCATAGAAAACAACCTCAACCAGAGTAGATAAATAGAGTAGCGTGTTGATTAAACCCTTTCATAGAGAAAATGATTGACCACAGTTAAATATTTTATATTGATCAATAAATTAAAATACAGACATACAATTACCTAAAGGAAGTAAATACATAGACTTGCATCAGGACCCAATTCAGTGCATTATTAAGGAGGCAGACTCATGTAAAAAACATTCTAATAGTTGATAGAAACAGCAAAATTTTCCCGAACAAATTTTCTTTCTTTACTGATCTCATGCAAATGAATAGACCATTACCATGTCTCAGAATCAAAGTATAAACAAAAGAAGGTAAATGGAAAGTGGACAGAAGAAAACCTCATAAAAGGGTCAGGTAATCGCTTACATCTTTTCTGTAGATGGCTCCCTGGAAATACAGCAAGGTTGGACGGTTGTCAAAACCAGAAGAGTCGTTCACAAAAGTTTGGATCATATGTCTGTAAGGAGCAATGATATCTTTCTCCAGATTGGCTACATTTGGAGGATACCTTCCAAAATCCGACAGAATGAACATGCAAGGCCACAATTTCATCCTAGCATCCATCAAGCTATTAGGATGGTGAGCCAGAATTATGTGGTCTCTCCCCCCTGACCTCTTCCATTCATCCTGAACTTCCAAGAACCTCACCAACCTGTCTTGCAACAAGCTGTTCCTACTAACTGATGCTGGGGGAACGGCCTTAGAATGACGATTGAAACTCAATGAAGAGAAGAACGGCACGAACACAACATCGGCGTCCCGAGAATCGAATACTCTCGCAGCAGTGCAAGGGCCAGGCCGGTCGGCGAATCTCGAGGATAGAAGATCCAATGTCAGCCAGTACTCTATGCTGTGCTGAAGATTCAGCCCACCAGGATATTCAGGAATGCCGGTGGTGATGTCCGGCCAGACGCTGTGGCCCTGCGGCTGCCAGTCCAACAGGCCAAAGTGGAATTCAGGAGGCAGGTCATACATAAAACCTTCAGCATTGCCCTACCGGGATCGCATTTCTGAAGCTGGAGCACTTCATGCGCATCTTGTTCTTGAGGCTCGGAAGAATTAATTATTTGGTTTTTCGAAGAGTCATCGTAGCTTTGATTTCTTGGAATGGTGCTCCTGCGCTCCGCGAAATGAGGGCGATCGGTGGAAGCCAGAACGAAGAACCAGGAGACGAAGAAGAGGAGCGCGGCAATGGTGAACACGAAGAGAAAGGGATTTCGGCAGGTAAATACAAGTGAATGTGGGTTCTTATCGGCCATGGTAGGATCGATCTCAAGAGAAGATTGACGGAAATTTGGCGAGGATGTATCGTATAACAACCATTGAAAAGAAAGTCAGATCAATTAACAAATACTGTCATCGCATACCTCCAGACAGTTTTCCGATCAATGAGCGCCCAAAACGACCGAGATTTTAAGAGATGATATGGAGAAGCAAACGATGAATCCTAATGATGAATTCTCTCCGTGTCTTCGGTGAGGCATCCGACATCCGGAGAGTTCGGTTCCAAACAGAAGAACCGGGCTCGGCGCTTGGCAACGATATGCCTCCCATTGTAAGAAAAATAGTCAGGCCAATCATATATAGTATTAGAATAATCCACTCTGGCACAATCGATGATGACCTTAATTTGAAATTTTACCCCTCTTCCCTTGTGACTTTGTCCAGGCTTGAGAGTTCAGACCGTCCTTTATGGAGTTAATAATATATTATTTTTTAAAATTTTTATTTTTTAAAAAATTTTCTTTAAAAAAAGTTTCTATCACCTAAAAAATATTTTTTTATTTGATAAATTATGATTGAAAGAGGATAACACTGTTATTTTTCTACTAGTTAGCATTATAGCACCATCATAATGATCATTTATAATTATTATTATTTTAAAATTGAATACAAAGTATACATCAGAGAATAAGGCAACTTGATATAAATAACTCATTTTTCTCTAAAAATGTGTTTCCTATAGGAACGCTCTAGTAGTTAAAAAGAACTTTTAAAAAAAAGTACAACCTCACATTTAAATACATAAGATTATATAGGAATGAAAATGATCATTTATTTTCTTTTGGGAAATATAAATGGATTTAGTCAAAGAAATAAAATACTTTTAATTACAATATTCATAAAGAAAGAATTGTATTAAATGTAAGAGTGGGATGCAATTTTGAAGGGTTGGGGCCAAAACTTAGGAAAATTAGAAAAGTTTTACTGCACTTCGTGTACTGTCGGTGATGATTGATGCGCGGTGCATATGCATGTTGTTGACCCAATTATTAATTTTGATGATAAACAAAACTATTTAAGTATAACTCATAAAATTACTAATGATTTTGATTAAATGTGTCAGTTTATAACTTGTTTAAATGATCAAAATCTCGAGAGAAATCAAGTTCGGAGCTCAATTCTAATGTCAAGGTAAGATTGTAGACATTAGAGTCGACACCTAGAATCATAGAGTCGATTCCGGAATATGGCATGGCCTAGAGTTGACACCTGGAACCTGTAGAGTCGACTCCAACAGAAAAACAGAAAGATGGTTTTTCGGGTCTCAAATTAGAGTCGACCCCAGAAAAGTTAGAGTTGACTTCAGAAGCAAAATGTGTCGACTCCAGAAAAGTTAGAGCAGACTCCAAATCGGACTGTTTGGGGATTTCAAGTTAGAGTCGACCCCAGGAAAGTCAGAGCCGACTTCAGATTGTCAGAAATGACTCTCAGATGTGTCAGAACGTCTCTAAACCTACTTTTTACTTTAAATCTCAACGGCTATTACCTTATTTGTTCCTAACTTTTCTTCCATTTTGATTCTAACAGATAGTTTTTATCCATTCTTAGTATTGGAAGGATCTATAAAAGCATGATGGATGTGATCGTTTAAAAGAGAGGAAATCAAGAAAAATAGAAAAGAAAAAGAAGAGAAAAATTCAAGAGAAAATCAGAGGAAAAAATCAAAGGAAAGATTGTATTGTTTCTCTGAAAGAAAAGAGAGAAATTCCTAGTCTTCACCCCTTCATTCTTGAGGATATTTCTAAGTTTGAAGAAGCAAACGAGCAAGCCCTAGTTTCTATTTTTTCAACTGTTCTTCCGAGCTTCAAGAGAATACTCAAGGAAGATCCATTCAAAAGCAAGAAAGAGGAGAAGAATCAAGCCATAGAGATCTACAAATCAGGCCTTTATTTCTATCTCTTTGTTTGATTAGTAAACTTGTCTTATTTGCTCATTTAAGGAGCAGTTATTATATCAAACATTCTTATTCTTCTTGTGAACTGAGTCAATCAGGTGATTGAATCAGTTGAGGCAGTTTGCCTTATGCAAGCAGTTGCTTGTGTGTAAGGTTTTGTGCTAGTGAACCTTGGAAACCAGCTGGGTTCGTTATGCACCCGGGAAAACAACAAGTCTGAGTTGTGATCTTGTAAAACAACTCTGTTGTAATCAAGGTTGATTATAGTGTGGACCCAAGAGGTACTTGAGAGTGGATGTAGGTGTAGGTACATCGAACCACTATAAAATTTCAGTGTTTGTCGTGCTTGTCTCTTTGTCTCTTCCTCTTCATCTTCTCTTGCATATTCTGTATTAACTATTGCATATTTGTGATTTATTTTAAGGTTGGGGGTTTTACTTCAAAAGTATTTAAATTTTTAAAAGACCCAATTCACCCCCCTCCCCTCTTGGGTTGCTATCTGGGACAACAATTGGTATCAGAGCTAGTGCTCACTCCTCCTTGATCTAACAATCAAGAGTTAAAGATCCAAATGGCAGCTCAAGTTGGCTCAACCTTTTCTGAAGGACAATCTACGAATCGTCCTCCTCTATTTAATGGTTCTAATTATTCTTATTGGAAAGCTAGAATGAAAATCTTCATTCAAGCACTTGACTATGATATATGGAGTATTATAGTCAATGGACCTCACACACCCACTACAAGACTTAATGGCATGAAAATTCTAAACCGAAAACAGAATGGGATGAACATGATAAGAAATTGGCACAATTAAATGCCAAGGCTATGAATATTTTGTACTGCTCTTTAGATGCAAATAAATTTAATCGTATATCTGTTTACATGTCTGCTAAAGAAATTTGGGATAAATTAGAGGTTACCCATGAGGGAACCAACCAGGTAAAGGAATCCAAGATTAACATGCTTGTTCATAAATATGAATTGTTCAAAATGGATGCATGTGAATCTATTTCTGATATGTTTACAAGATTTACTGACATTGTTAATGGTTTAAAAAGTCTTGGTAAATCTTATGATAACTCTGATCTTGTGAGAAAGGTGTTGCGTTCTTTGCCTAGGACATGGGAAGCTAAAGTCACTGCAATACAAGAGGCAAAAGATCTGAGCACTTTACCTCTAGAAGAACTTTTGGATCCTTGATGACTCATGAGCTTCAAGTCAAGCAACATGTTAATGAGGATGAGTCAAAGAAGAAAAGGACTATGGCTCTCAAAATTTCAGAATGTAAGGAAGAATCTGATGAATCTGAAGATGACAATAATGATGAGGACATGGCACTCATCACAAGGAAATTCAAGAGATTCATGAAGAAGAAGAAATTTGAAAAGAAAAAGCCCTTGTTAGAAAGATGAAGACAAAGGAAAAGAAAAGGAAATACTTTGCTTTGAATGCAAGAAACTGGGACATTTCAAATCTGAATGTCCACAACTCAAAAAGGCTCCTCGGAGATTCAAAAAGAAGGCTATGATGGCTACCTGGAGTGATTCGGAAAGCTCAAGTTCCGAAGAAGACAAAAAGAAAGAAATAGCCAATCTTTGCTTCATGGCGACAATGATGAGGTGAGTCCAAGTTTTCTAGATGATTTTACATTTGAAGAATTGCATAGTGCTTTTTATGAATTAATTGATGATTATGCAAATCTGAGCTCAAAAAATAAAGATTTGAAAAATCAAATGCAAAATCTATCTTTAGAAAATGAAAAGCATATTGTAGAAAATGAACTTCTAAAGAAAGAAAATGAAAATTTAAAAAATGAAGTTGATAGGCTTAAACCCATTGTTGACAAATTTACCTTAAGCTCCATCAAACTAAATATGATTTTGGATAATCAAAAGGTTGTTTTGATAAAGCCGATTAGGATATAATCCACTTAAAAAGCAAAAATCTTTGAAAAATATTTTGTACATGCTAAAAAATCATCAAATATTACTTGTTTTAAATGTGAAACAAAGGACATAAATCTTATATGTGTAAAACTCCACATGATAAAAGAAAGATGATTTGGGTTCCTAAAGGAATAATACTTATTGCTTCTAACCATGAAGGACCCAAGAAAGCTTGGGTACCTAAAATTAAGAGATGAATATTTTGCAGGAGTGTCTTGCAGCCATTGGACTGAAAAGAAAATGGTATCTTGATAGTGGTTGCTCAAGACATATGACGGGTGACAAAGATCAATTCATCACCCTTGAGACGAAAAAAGGTGGAGTAGTTACTTTTGGTGATAATGGTCAAGGCCATATCATGGGCATTGGTAAGATTCAAATTACTCCATCTATCTATGTTGATAATATTATATGTTAATGGATTAAAGCATAACTTGATTAGTATTAGCCAGCTATGTGATAAAGGTTTCAAAGTTTCTTTTGAAGCTTCTATTTGCACTATCACTAATCCCATTGATAGTAGCATTATTCTTGTTGAAAACGTTATGGCAATGTATACTTAATTGATTTGAATAACCTATCCTCAAGTAATCATTGCTTAGTTGCTGATAATGCTAAAATGAATGAGATTGGATGGCTATGGCATCGTAGACTAGGTCATGCTAGCACACACTTAATTTCAAAATTGCTGAAAATGGATTTAGTTAAAGGTATTCCTAGTTTAGATTTTGAAAATAATCGAATCTGTGATGCATGTCAATTTGGTAAACAAACAAGAAGTTCTTTCAAATCTAAGAATGTTGTTTCAACTACTAGGCCCCTATAGCTACTGCACATGGACCTCTTTGGACCTACTAGAACACCAGTCTAGGAGGAAAGAAGTATGGTCTTGTAATAGTAGATGATTACTCTAGATTCACTTGGGTAATATTTTTGGCTCATAAAGATGAGACTTTCTCAATATTCCTGAAATTTTTCAAGAAAGTCACAAATGAGAAAAACACTACCATAGTGTCTCTAAGAAGTGATCATGGAACTGAATTTGAAAATCACTTATTTAAAAAATTTTGTTTTGAAAAAGGCATACATCATAATTTTTCTGCACCTAGAACACCTCAGCAAAATGGAGTTGTAGAGAGAAAAAATAGGACTCTAGAAGACATGGCCCGTACCATGCTATGTGAAAGCAAACTCCCTAAATACTTTTGGGCGGAAGCTATTAACACAGCATGTTACATCCTAAATAGAGCCCTAATTAGACCAATCCTTAAGAAAACACCCTATGAACTATGGCATGATAGGAAACCCAACTTAGGCTACTTTCATGCATTTGGTTGTAGATGCTTCATCCATAACAATGGTAAAGATAATCTTGGAAAGTTTGACGCTAAATCTGATGAAGGTATTTTCTTAGGATATTCAACCTCTAGTAAAGCTTATAGAGTATTCAATAAGAAGAGTCTAGTTATAGAAGAATCGATTCATGTAGTCTTTGATGAATCTTTAGCATCAAGTTTGGGAAAGATTGATGATGAGGAAGATACAAGTTTACTTGAAAAAGGTATTGAAAAATTGGATGTATCTTCAGATCATGATCAAGAAACTAAAGAAGAGGATTTACCTTTGGCTGATGTTATTGATACTACTCATAATGATATAGATCTGCCTAGAGATTGGAGATATGCTCATGATCATTCAAGGGATTTGATCATAGGTGATCCATCTCAAGGAGTAAGAACTAGATCATTCATGAGAAATATTAATAATCATCTTGCGTTGTATCTCAAATAGAACCTGAAACCATAGAAGAAGCTGAAAAGATAGCAATTGGATGTTAGCTATGCAAGAAGAGTTAAACCAATTCACTAGGAATAAGGTATGGACCCTGGTAGACAGACCTAAAGATCACCCTATAATAGGAACTAAATGGGTTTTTAGAAATAAATTAGATGAAAATGGCATAGTCATTAGGAATAAAGCTAGGCTAGTTGCAAAAGGATATAATCAGGAAGAAGGAATAGATTTTGATGAAACTTTTGCTCCTGTAGCTAGATTAGAAGCTATTAGACTATTGCTTGCATTTGCATGTCATATGAATTTCAACTTATTTCAAATGGATGTTAAAAGTACATTTTTAAATGGTTTTATAAATGAGGAAGTTTATGTTGAACAACCTCCTGGTTTTGAAGATCATGAATTTTCAAACCATGTTTTTAAATTACATAAAGCACTTTATGGTTTAAAATAAGCACCTAGAGCTTGGTATGATAGATTAAGTAAATTTTTGATTGAAAATGAATTTACAAGAGGAAATGTTGACAAAACCTTATTTTTTAAAAAGAAAAGAAATGGATTTATTGGTTGTATAAATTTACGTTGATGATATTATCTTTGGTGCTACTAACAATCGTCTTTGCCAAGAATTCATTAGTTAATGCAGGAAGAATTCGAGATGAGCATGATGGGAGAACTTAACTTCTTCCTTGGACTTCAAATTAGACAAGAAAAAGCTGAAATCTTCATTAACCAAGCAAAGTATACGAAGGAAATACTTAAGAAGTTTGATATGGAATCTGCTAAACCTCTTGGCACGCCGATGAGCCCTTCATGCAAGCTGGACAAAGATGAAGATGGTAAGAAAATAGATCAAAAACATTACCGAGGTATGATCGATCTCTACTTTACTTAACTGCAAGTAGACCTGATATCATGTTTGCTGTTTGTTTATGTGCAAGATATCAATCTGAACCTAAAGAATCACATTTTATTGCTGTTAAAAGAATCTTTAGATATCTAAATGGAACTAAAAATGTAGGAATATGGTATTCTAGAGACTTAACACTTAATTGATTGCTTATTCTGACTCTGATTATGCTGGATGTAAATTAGATAGAAAAAGTACAAGTGGTGCATGCCAATTTTTAGGAGGTAACTTAATCTCTTGGTTTAGCAAGAAGCAAAATTTGGTTGCACTATCCACTGCTGAGGCAGAGTATGTTGCGGCTGGAAGCTACTGTGCTCAAATCCTTTGGATTAAGCGACAACTTGAAGATTATGGCATCACACTTGATAAAATTCCTATTAGATGTGATAATACTAGTGCAATCAAACTAACTAAAAATCCAATTCAACATTCAAGAACTAAACACATAGAAATTAGACATCACTTTATTAGAGAACATGTAGCTAATAATGATATTTATCTTGATTATGTGAACACTAATGATCAATTGGCTGATATTTTTACCAAACCTTTGAGTGGGGAGAGATTTTGTTATCTTAGAGGAGAATTAGGAATTTGTGATCCTTTTGATTAATTTTCTGGAATTCTCAAGGTTAACTATCTAAATTTCGATATATTTCTTGAAAATCTTCTACACCTTATAAGGAAATTTATCTAGAAGTTTGATTCATTGATTCCCCAATTATTAAGGAAAATTTACCTAGATTTTGATGATGAATTTAATTAGTTTCAGATCCTTGAAATTCAATTTTTTTACTGAAACTATTGTGGAGTCGACTCCTTCAATTTTGGAGTCGACACTTTTTCTTTAGAGTTTTCTGTCTGCTCATTAGAGCCGACTCCGGCTTCGGCAGAGCCGACTCTAATTCGAGCGTCGACTGATTTTTTGTTCGGAGCCGACACCTCACTTTGCGGGAGTCGACTCTAAGTAAAAAATCGTTACTTTATTAGGGCATAGTCGACACTTCAAACGACCCTATGCATTTTCAATCCCCTTCAAATCCCTTTCCAAAACTTCCAAACTTCTCCAAACTCTTCAAAATCCTTGATTCCAACTTCCATTGACCTCCAATGGCTCCCAAAAGGCGAGGATCCATGTTTGGCACGACCATTTCCACCGGAAGATGATCCGTTCGAAGAACCGAGAGGGAATCTTCTTCCAGTTCTTTGTCTTCCTCTTCTTCCACTCCGGAAGCTTCTCCATCATCCTCCCGCATCGACTTGTTGGTTGGAAAGGTTATCATTACAGGAAGAAAGGTAGATTTTAACCTATTTGAATCGGAAGGTTTTTCAATAGGGAGATAAATAAAAGAGATGGGTTGGGAAAAGATTTGCTCACTAGATGTTCCGACCTACCCTGCCCTCGTGAAGGAATTCTACAGTGATTTATGTAGAGGGGAAGGAGGTCTTGTGAGTTTTGTACACGAAACCAAAGTGGTAATCACTATAGAGTCGCTAGGAAATCTTTTGAAGATGCCCACTGTTGGTGTGATAGTCTGTCAGCATGATGACAGAGGTGGAGCTCTGTCAAGGATGCTTGGGAGAGAAGTTTCTGAATTTGAGGAGGTAATGGCAAATCAACTCAACCTGGAACTTCGATTACTTCATAATATTTGTGGGAGAATCCTATTTCCTAAGATTGGAAGATTTGAGTATGTCTCGGAGCGAGACGTTCTTATGATGGATTGTATCATCACTGGTCAACCAGTAAATTTGGCCGGAATGATGATTGGTTATATGGCAGAGGCAGCTACAAAGAAAAGATCTACACTGCCATATGGTATGGTTCTATACTAGTATTCAGAAGCCATGGTATGAAGATAATGGAGAATGAACTGCAAAGGAATCTCAGATATGCCGATTACTACAGCATCTCCACTATTCATAGAATGGGATTCAGAAAAGTAAATGGCCAGTGGCAAAGGAAAGGACAAGAAGCCAGAACTGAGGAGGCCAGAGATGAGGATGTCCCTGGACCGTCTACTGCTGGACCATCAGTTGTGGGATCATCTGGTGCTGGACCGAGCACTTCTTCCCCCCCTCAGGTAGCGTCAAATTTGTTGGCTGAGTCATCAGGTTTTTTAGAGAGGCAGCTTAATCAGCTCAGGGCCTTATTGACTGAGCATGATTCAGAGATGAGAAATGAGATGAGACTGCTCTCTACTAAACTTGATATGATTGCATCTACATTGGATAGATCTGTGGATACCCTATCATCTGAGCTTCACAAGATTTTTGAAAGGCTGGAAGGGATCGCAGATGGATCTAGAGCTTATATTGATGCTACTGGACAATTAAGAAGAGATATAGATTTTGCTATTACACATATTGATGATTGTCTTGAAGGCTTCAAGAAATCACAGAAAGATAAAATTATGGAGTTAATAGGTCATCTGAAGAGAATTGTCTACAAACATACTTGATTGACCTTCTACTTTCTATTTTGATATCTATCCAAGCCAACTCAAGTCAAATCCCAATCAGCTTTTATATTCATGTCCAATCAAACTTAGCTTTTATATTATATTGATAGCTTGTACTTAGGATGTTTACTCTTTTATATCTTGGTACATGATGTAATGAATGTTTTGATATAATGAAACATTGTTCAAATGTTTGATACAATATTGATTGCAATGAATGAAAGCCTTAGAATATTTACTCTTTTATGTCTTTTCTTCAGTTTGTCTGAATCTGAATATCACCTTAAAATTCTTTATATAATTGTTTTTCATCTTTTTGTTGATAACAAAAAAGGGGGAGAAAATAAGAATTATATATGCATAAGAGAAAGAAAAAATGGTATCATGCATAAGGGAGAGAGAGAATGTGAATTTAAATCTAAAAGAAATATGCATAAAGAAAGGGGGAGTTAAAAGTTATTTTATGCAGGGGGAGCATACAGTTTATGTTTCAATTTTGCTTACTTTGAAACTGTGGTTTACAATGTTTATGAATTCCAATGCATATACTCAAAGTTTTTGTCATCATCAAAAAGGGGGAGATTGTTGACCCAATTATTAATTTTGATGATAAACAAAACTATTTGAGTATAACTCATGAAATTACTAATAATTTTGATTAAATGTTTCAGTTTATAACTTGTTTAAATAGTCAAAATCTTGAGAGAAATCAAGTTCGGAGCTCAATTCTAATGTCAAGGTAAGATTGCAGACATTAGAGTCGACACCTAGAATCACAGAGTCGACTCCGAAAAATGGCATGGCCTAGAGTCGACACCTGAAACCTGTAGAGTCGACTCCAACAGAAAAACAGAAAGATGGTTTTTCGGGTCTCAAATTAGAGTCGACCCCAGAAAAGTTAGAGTCGACTCCAGAAGCAAAATGTGTCGACTCCAGAAAAGTTAGAGCAAACTCCAAATCGGGCTATTTGGGGATTTCAAGTTAGAGTCGACCCCAGAAAAGTCAGAGCCAACTCCAGATTATCAGAAATGACTCTTAGATGTGTCAGAACGTCTCTAAACCTACTTCTTACTTTAAATCTCAATGGCTATTACCTTATTTGTTCCCAACTTTTCTTCCATTTTGATTCTAATGGATAGTTTTCATCTATTCTTAGTATTGGAAGGATCTATAAAAGCATGATGGATGTGACCGTTTAAAAGAGAGGAAATCAAGAAAAATAGAAAAGAAAAAGAAGAGAAAAATTCAAGAGAAAATCAAAGGAAAAAATCAAAGGAAATATTGTATTGTTTCTCTGAAAGAAAAGAGAGAAATCCCTAGTCTTCACCCCTTGAGGAGATTTCTAAGTTTGAAGAAGCAAACGAGCAAGCCCTAGTTTCTGTTTTTTCAACTGTTCTTCCGAGCTTCAAGAGAATACTCAAGGAAGATCCATTCAAAAGCAAAAAAGAGGAGAAGAATCAAGCCATAGAGATCTACAAATCAGGCCTTTATTTCTATCTCTTTGTTTGATTAGTAAACTTGTCTTATTTGCTCATTTAAGGAGCAGTTATTGTATCAAACATTCTTATTCTTCTTGTGAACTGAGTCAATCAGGTGATTGAATCAGTTGAGGCAGTTTGCCTTATGCAAGCAGTTGCTTGTGTGTAAGGTTTTGTGCTGGTAAACCTTGGAAACCAGCTGGGTTCGTTGTGCACCCGGGAAAATAATAAGTTTGAGTTGTGATCTTGTAAAATAACTCTACTGTAATCAAGGTTGATTATAGTGTGGACTCAAGAGGTACTTGGGAGTGGACGTAGGTGTAGGTACACCGAACCACTATAAAATTTTAGTGTTTGTCGTGCTTGTCTCTTTGTCTCTTCCTCTTCATCTTCTCCTTGCATATTCTGTATTAACTATTGCATATATGTAATTTATTTTAAGGTTGGGGGTTTTACTTCAAAAGTGTTTAAATTTTTAAAAGATCCAATTCATCCTCCCTCTCTTGGGTTGCTATCTGGGACAACACATGTGCATGCCAAAAATAGAAATATTTTTTTTATTTTTGGCATGTGCATGCACATGCATCATGCATCAATCACGATGCACGGTACAACAAGACTTTTTCATGAAAATTTTTAGGGACATGTGACCCATGTGTTCATGGGCCAAGTTCTAAAGAGCAAAGAGGCTCATTATTAAAGCTAAAATCTGGAATCTTTATTTTCGGTATAAAAGAATGGAGACTAAGATTTCTATGTTCTAAGCAATCCTTTTTATTATATGCAGAGATATTTTTTTTATGAAAAACTTTATTAAGAAAGAAAGTTCTAGCAATACTATAGATTAGAAAGAGATATTTTTTAAGAAGGCGAGAAAAGGATGTGCGGTGGATTTATGAGATTCTAGACACAAGTTTATGCCCTTGATTCCCAACATCTTTAGATCTAAAATTTTGGAAAGATTTTGACTCCATATAGTTGAGTCTATTTTTCTCTATTATATGTTGTTACCAAACAATATTTATTGAGGAGCTTTATTTTGTAAGCCAAGAATTGTAGGCTAATGTTGAGATTCTTGACCTAGTCTAGAAGAAAAACCTATATTTTTATTATAGGTGATAGAAGAAAGTTGACCTAGACCTAGTTTTGTGTTTCTTTTTTCTATTTTGATTTTTTAAGGTAAAGCCCTTAGTCTTTTTCTTTTAAAAAAATGGTGGTATTTGGCTTTCGTATATTTTGTGCTCCTATTGTTATCACACAAAGATAAGGAAATTTATTGTGCTACTAATGCTTTAGGTTCATATATATGGTTTTGAATGTATGTGCATTAATATCATCCTTTGCATATACTAGTTCAGCTTGAACAATATTTAGCGAAAACTCATTTAACCTTTCTTTCTTATTGAAACCTTATCTTGGACTATGGACTAAATGAGAGTTTACTTGGCCTTAGAGCCAAGGTTTAGTATCTGACAAATAAAGCATTTGAAGGTTGTGTTTACATGATAGACTATAGACTATAGACCATGTAACTCAAAGCTACTTGACAATCAAGCAAATGCCATTATTTTGAAAATAGCATGAATTGATATTAAATAAACAAATGCATATTTAGAGGGTCTAGATAAAAATAGGTAATTTAGAGGGTCTAAATAAAAGTAGGTAACAAAAAGTATAAAAAGACAATACTTCCTTTCATAAACCATTACACATGTTCGATGAGCTAAAAAATTTTTAAACAACTAGCCTAGTCATTCTACACTTGGTACTGATAGAGGAAGCACTATAATTTTAGTCTTGGATTGTACTAATGATACTATAGTAACATTATTTCTTTTTATATAAAATAATAATAATAATAATAATAATAATAATAATAATAATAATAATAATAATAATGTGTGTTTGTATTTTGTTGCTAATTATTGAAATTTTTGATAAAAATATGATAAAAGATAATAGTGGTATCTACATATATCTTAATATGACCTAATGCACACATACAAATGCACTTCTACTCTTTGCAAAAAAAAGTTAATTTAATACATATGTAGAACAAACTCAAGTTAGAAACCATAGAAAAACTTGACTTATTGCCAACATCACATACTCTATAGAACTACTACAAAAAGTAAGCCCCTCTTTCCTTCTTTCCATCACTTCTATTGTTAATCCTAATCTAATACTAGTAGCAAATCTTACTAGTTACTCATTTATATTTCTATATTTCTGACTAGGCATAGTTTGATAAAGCTTATGTTTCATTATTCTCTTCTAATAAGAATGAAAAAAAGGTAATACTCACTCTTAATAAAAATAGTTAATCTAGCCCACACATGGATCGGATTAGAATGACAGTCCATTAAAAAAGTAAGGTTCCATCATGCCATCACGTTTACTTCATATAGCTCTACTGTAAAATATTAGCCCTTCTTCCCTTCTCTCCATTATATATATATTTATTATTAGTCCTAATTTAATATTAGTTTTACATCTTGTATAAGCTGGCTTATTTGTATTTGTTTTTTACTAGTTAGAAATATGATAACTCACTAGCAGCTAAGCAAAGCATGACAAAGTTCACCTTTCATTATTCTCTTCTAAAAAGAAAAATATAAGTAATTAATATAAATATAAACATCAATTCATTTCCTTTACTGTCAACAAGAAGTTTCTTTTTCTATAGAAATAATGTTGTTTATAGATCATCATATAACTTATGATTATATACCTTATTGAAAATGAAAATTGATCATGCAATATTATTCAAATTTGATGTGGACTTGCAGTAAAAAAAGAACTTCTTGTATCATAAACATTAATAAATAGCTATATTAAATCATGGAATTTGATTTATAAGGAATTTGCATGAACCTGATTGTTTACCAATACTATTTTACTTGACTATTTAGCAACGTATTTAATTTTTGTTATACTACATGGTCATAAATTTTACTAATTTCTCATAAAGGGATTTAGACTCTAATAGAGATATTAGTTTAATAAATTTTATCCCATGTTATTGTTAGAAGTACATACTGCATTAATTAAAATATTCAAACTTTATTTCAAGTAATATAAGTTTGTAAGTAACACATGATGTTGTTCTCATCTATAGTGAAAACATAAATATATAACAAATATTCTAAATGTCTTACCATTTTCTTATTTACCATTTGTACATATTTAGTTAAATTCTTATATTTTCCTTTATGTACTTTTAAGTAAATAAATTCATTTTCTTAAAATTACACTAAATTTTATGCTAAAAGTATAATTCAGATTTTTAATTATATTCAAAATTTTCTTCTTTCTATTGGTTACTAAAACTTTGTTTTACTGATTAACATGGCATCCGACTTCCCAAGTTCTATACAAATTTCTTGGTGCGATATGGAGATAAATTAAATAACATGGTTTAAGTATGAAATTAAGTCTCTTATGAGCTTAATATGATATATATTGACTATTATATATTTTTTAATTGATTTCTTTTTTGATAAAACTCTTTGAATTCTATTTTAAGAGAAAAGGGAAGAAACTTGGCATGGCTCTAACATTATTTCCAAACTTGCCTATTCAAGCCAATCAACATTGCATCTAAATAAATTTAATTTTTAGCAAGCATCTCAAATTACTGTTAGTCAAAATATCATATCTATGGGTAGCCATTTGAAAATAATAATTTGATTGCCAAAGAAAATTGTTCATTGTTAACATAAAAATTTTCCTCCCTTCTTATTATGGAAGATATAGTTGAAGAAACCTTTAATGTAATTATCCTTTTACATTATTAGCTTATGAAGGAATAGATATTAACAAAAAATTATTTTTTAGAAGAATAGCTATAGATTTTGATGACTTAACTACCGATATGTTTATCATTTAAAAATATTTATAAAACTAATTTTATCTAAGATTTATCTTATAAAATATCCTTTCTCAGTTTAAAGGGTGCTTAAATTGTCCTATTTTTTTTTTACCCTTATGTAAAAGAGGGCATTAATTCTCTATTTCTCACTTTCTTCGCTCTGTTAGTCTTCTTTTCCATAACTTTTATTCCTTTATTGTTTCTCTTTGTTGAGGTCCATCTTAGGACTATTTAATTTTATAATAAGGTAATAAAGTACCTTACCATAACCATAGAGTCTATTCTTTGTCTTCTTCCCAATTATATATCCATCTACTTTGCGTAACTCTATTATCTCTTTGATACCACTTCATCCCATTATCTAAACCTAGCCATTTGAAAACATTTGAGGGAAACTTAAATGCAAACATGCTATTAGGTAATAGAAAGAAAGAAATGGGATTCCGTTGTTAGTATGAAAGATCATAGATATAATAGAATAACAAAGAAAGAACAAAAGAGATACAATAAGATGATGGCAGGCAAGTATCTTTTATTTTAAAAAGTGAAAGAAACTTATTTTTATCAATAAAACTAAAAATTACATAAAAAGGAGGAAGCAAAAAAAGAAGAGGAAAAAAGAAGAGAGATAAGAAAGAGAAAGGAAAAGTGCAATGATGGCTTTAAAAGTAGGATTTGATCCAAATAGGTTAGTTAGAAAGTCTTATTTGAACTCTTTTATACTGTATAAGTACTAAATATCTTTCTAATATGAACCAAAATATTTACTAGATGGTTTTTCACATATTTCCCATTAAAGCCTTAGTATTTCCGCTAAGCTAAGGCTTTATATTTAAATCTACATCCAAGTTAAATCTAATTCAATCACAAGCTTATAAAGTCCATCTGCAGTGTCTCTTAGTCCACATAAACTTGGATAAAAAGGTTTTGTAACTAAGACTCATGAATATTATTTCTACTAGGTATTTTCAATGATTTTCCACTCAATATATTATTTCTACTAGGCATTTCATTGATTTTTCATCAATTTGATGGCTCTTCCATCACTAAAACAAGTATCAAAGGTCTCAATTATAGAATTTGAGAAAAATTAATTGTTGGAACCTCAAGGCAACTCCAATGATCGTCTAAAAGCTGATCATACGGATTGTCAAGAGCCCTCCAGTCGATTGCTCTATAATAGGCCAGTCGACTGTTAGTCCATTATAGGTCGATCGATCTAGCTCAAATTGATTAACCATAGGTTAGCATAGAGAAATGATCCTCATGGACCATATGTGATAATATATTAAATACATGCATGTCTATATAATTTTGAATATACGCTTTTCTCAATTCTTTCAATCTTCAGGTTTGTCAAGAAAGGTTGGTATAATTTTAACATCCAAATTTCCTTCATTTTATTGGGAAATACTAGTTCTAGATATTTGGGGCATCAAATTATCATTTCTTTACATTTGACTTGGTATTATCAAAGTCAATATATTTTTATATGGATAATGCCATCCCGAATTCTCTAAAAGAATTAGAAGGAAGAAGCTTCCTTTTCATTAGTTGGGTGATTGATCTAACTAGGTGAAAGTTTTAGAAACACAATTGCTTTGGGGATTTTCAAACATTTTAATAATGATGGTTTTTTTTATGTTAAGCTTCTTGCATTAAGAAAAAATTAGAAAGTTAGTGATGCATCGGATTTTGGCTAAGAGACTCTAAGAGCCAATAGGGATAACCAAACGGATGATAAATCAAAAATTGAAGTGGACCTTGATCGACCTAGTTGTGTAAAGGATGTGCTCCATACTCTAATTGATGCTCCCACAAATATGAAACAGAGCTAAAAGGGTACCCGGGCTGGCCTACCTAAGGCTCTCTAAGGCTTCAGTTAGTGACATAGAAAAATAAAAAGGCCAAGGCCTAGTGTGAGTGGCCATGGGTTTTGACCGAGTAAGGGCGCCAGAAGATAGAAGGCAAAGTGGGGAGAAAGAACATGAGAAATGGGAAAAAAAATGTTTGTTTCCCCTTAGGAGAGATATTCTTATTGGTTGTTCTAGCCTAGGAGACTAGCTAGGGCCTCCTTAACTATAATCAAAGCGTAATAAATTTAGAAAAATAGTTTATTTAAAGAAATCAAGTAAATCTGGATGTACAAAGTGCACCTGCTTCCTTGGAAAACCTTAAGAAGGAAAGAACTAGGAAAAGCATATGAGAAAATTACAAAGACATGGATATATTTGATATATTATCATATTGGGTCCATCGCGGTCATTTCTCCATAATAGAGGATCATTGGTGCCACAAGAGGCATACACCTTTATTGGGGTGCACAAAGTATAGGTCAAATCTATGCTAATCCTATGATACATTTTCTCCAAATAATTGATCAAGCTCTTCTTAGCTAAAGATCTTGAGATGAAGCTAGTAAATAAGTTGAATAACATAGTGCCTATTATAAAAGTTACTGAAGGAAAGAGAGGCTAGGGCTTTTGAAAAATTCAACCGTCGATCTACTTTGGAGAGAAAGTCTATAATTTTATTTTAGAGCATGTCCTGGAGCCCATAGATATAACATTTAAAATAGGTTTTATATCATCCATGTTAGCCTTGATAAGAAGGTTCAAAATATGCTTAAATTGTTGCAAGGGAAGCCTAATAGAAGTGGGCTTGGCCTCAATGCCAAGGAAAGGCCTTTGGTAGAAGCTTAGGCTAAAGAGAGGCAGTCACATCAACAAGCGAAACATATGGCAAAATAATTAAAAAAATATCATCCATAAAAATAAGAAAAAAGTACCACAAAATTCTTGGTTTTCTTGATAAATGGAGACATATCAGTTTTGAATTCATAAAAATTAAGAGATTGCAAATAAGGACTCGGGCACTAAACTGAGGCCTCTAGGGCTTGCTTGAGGCCATAAAGAGAATGTTGCAATTTACAAACAAAACTGGAATGATCCAAATAAGTGAAAACAAATGGCTTCTTTATGAAGATAGACTAAGTGTGATTACCATGATTGAGAAGAGATTTTCTCATAACTCTAGTCCATTGGCTTTCAGTAGGTTTTGTAATAGCTAACTACAATAATATTCGACTTATTGGTTGCCTCACTTTGGAAAGGTCTAGCTTAGAAAGTTAGTG
The DNA here is from genome assembly GCA_900491605.1 of Calamus simplicifolius. Lineage (NCBI taxonomy): Eukaryota > Viridiplantae > Streptophyta > Magnoliopsida > Arecales > Arecaceae > Calamus > Calamus simplicifolius. Next base: position 1,125,925 of record UESW01004073.1, on the reverse strand, counting down.
TTGCATTGGATTTTGGCTAAGACACTCAAAGAGCCAATAGGGATGACTAAATGAATGATAAATAAAAAATTGAAGCAGACCTTGATCGATCCAGTCTTGTAAAGGATGTGCTCCATACTCTAACTGATGCTCCCACAAACATGGAATAGAGCTAAAAGGGTAATGGGGCTAGCTTGCCTAAGGCCCTCTAATGCTTAAGTTAGTGATATATAAATCAAAAGGCCAAGGCCAAGTGTGAGTGGCCAAGGGTTTCAACTGAGTAAGGTGCCAGAAGATAGAAGGCAGAGTGGGGAGAAAAATATGGGAGATGGGAAGGAAAAATGTTTGTTTCCCCTTAGGAGCGATATTCTTATTAGTCATATTGGTCCAAGAGACTAGCTAAAGCCTCTTTCTCTATAATCAAAGCCTAATAAATTTATAAAAATAGTTTATTTAAAGAAATTAAGTAAATTTGGACATACAAAGTGTACCTACTTCCTTGGCAAACCTTAAGAGTTAAGAATTGGGAGAAGCATATGAGAAAATTATAGAGACATGGATATATTTGTTATATTATCATATTAGGTCCGTCGAGGTCATTTCTCCATAATGGAGGATCATTGGTACCACAACAGGCATACACCTTTATTCGGGTACACAAGGTATATGTCAAATCTCCCAATCCTATGATACCTTCTCTCCAAACAATTGATCAAGCTCTTCTCTGCTAGAGATCTTGAGGTGAAGCCAACAAATAAGTCAAATAACATAATAGCTATTATAAAAGCTACTAAAGGAAAGAGAGGCTAGGGCTTTGGAAAAATTCATCCCCCCATCTACTTTGGAGAGAAAGTCTATAATTTCATTTTATAGCATGTCCTGGAGCTCATAGACATAACATTTGAAATAGGTTTTATATCATCCATTTTAGCCTTGATAAGAAGGTTCGAAATATGCTTGGAATGTTGCAAGGGATGCCTAAGAGAAGTGGGTTTGGCCTCAATGCTAAGGAAAGGTCTTTCATAGAAAGCTCAAAATAAAGAGAGGCAGTTACATCAATAAGTGAAGCATATGGTGAAACAGTTGAAAGAATATCATCCACAAAAATAAGAAAAAAGTACCCCAAAATTCTTGGTTTTCTTGATAAATAGAGACACATCGGTTCTGAATTCATAAAAATTAAGAGATTGTAAATAAGGACTCAAGCACTAAAAGGAGGCCTCTAAAGCTTGCTTGAGGCTATAAAGAGAATGTTACAATTACGAACATAATTAGAATGATCCAGATCAGTGAAAATGAATGGTTTCTTCATGAAGATAGACTAAGTGTAATTATCATGATTGAGAAGTGAATTTTCTCAAAACTTTAGTTCTTTTGCTTTCGGTATGTTTTGTAATAGCTAACTACAATGATATTCGACTTATTTGTTCCCTCCTTTTGGAGACCTCTAGCCTAGATGAACTTGATCAGTTATTTGGAGAGAAGGCATCATGAGCTTGGGATAAATTTAACCAAAACCTTTTGCACCATAATAAAGGCGAATGCCTCTTGTTGCACAATTAATACTCCATTACAGAAAAATGATCCTCGTGGACTATATGTGATAATATATTAAGTACTTGCATGTTTATATAACTTTGAATATATGCTTTTCTCCATTCTTTCGATTTTCAGATTTGTCAAGAAAGGTCAGTGTAATTTTTACATCCAAATTTGCTTCCTTTTATTGGAAAAAACTAGTTTTAGATAGTTGTTACACTCTAGTTGTGGGGAAAGAAATTATTATTTCTTTATGTTTGACTTGATATTATCAAAGTCAATACATTTTTATATGGATGATGCCATCCCAAATTCTCTAAAAGAATTAATAGGAAGAAGCTTCTTTTCTATTGATTGGTTAGTTGATCTAACTAGGTGAAAAGTTTTAAAAAGACACTTGATTTGGGTAATTTCAAACATTTTAATAATGATATTTTTTTATGTTAAGCTTCTTCTATAAAAAAAATTAGAAAGTTATAATTAGTGATGCATTGGATTTTGGCCAAGATACTCTAAGAGCCAATAGGGATGACTAGATGATGGTTTATCAAAAATTAAAGCAGACCCTTGTCATAAATAGAGAGACATCAGTTTTGAATTTATAAAAACCAAGAGATTGCAAATAAGCACTCCAGCATTGAAATGAGGCCCCTAAGGCTTTCTCAAGGCCATAAAGAGAATGTTGTAATTTACAATCATAATTGAAATGATTTGGATTAATGAAATCAAAAAGGTTTCTTCATGAATATAGTCTAGATAAGAGTACCATGACTGAGATGGAAATTTTCTCAAAATTCTAGTCCATTTGCTTTTAGAATGTTTTATAATAGCTACCTACAATGATATTTGACTTATTTGTTTTCTTCTCCTTTCGAGACCTTTGGTCTGGAAGAACTTAATCAATTATTTAGAGAGAATGTATCATGAGATTGGGATAGATTTAACCCTAACCCTTTGCACTATAATAAAGGTGAGTGTCTCTTGTGGCACAATTGATACTCTATTGTGGAAAAATGATTTTGATAAATCATGTGTGATAATATATTAAATGCATACATGTTTATATAGTTTTCCTTATATGCATTTCTCGATTCTTTCTAAGTTCAGGTTTGTCAAGAAAGGTATGTGTTATTTTTATATCCAAATTTGCTTGATATCTTAGGAAAAACTAATTCTTGAAATTTGTTGCACCTTATTTGTTGAGCAAGAAATTATCATTTCTTCATGTTACACTTGTTATTATGAAAATCAATATATTCTTACATGGATGATGCCATCCCAAATTCTCTCAAAGAAATAGGAGGAAGCTTCTTTCCATTGGTTGGATGGTTGATCTAATTAGGCGAAGAATTTTAGAAATTCACATGATTTGTGGATTTTTAAACATTTCAATAATGATGCTTTTTCTGTAAAGCTTCCTATATTAAGAAAAAATTAGAAAGCTAATGATTTTTTGAATTTTCGCTGAGGAACTCTAAGCACCAATAGTAATGATGAAATGAATGATAATGAGAAATTGAAATGGACTTTGGTTGATTCAGTCTTACAAAGGATGTGCTCCTTATTCTCACTAATGCTCCCATAAAAACAAAAAAGAGCATATCGTATACTGGGGCTAGCCTGGCTAATGCTTGATGCTTAAGTTAGAGACGTAAAGAAAATGGGAAGGCTAAGGCTAAGTGTGAGTGGCCATGGGTCGCAATAGAGTAAGGTGCCAAGAGATGTGAGGTAGAGGGGGAAAAATAACCTAGGAGATGGGAGAGGAAAAATGTCTATTCCCCCTTTTAAGAGTGATTTTTCTTATTAGTCGATTTTAGTCCTAGAGCCCAAAGCCTCTTTCTCTGAGCATAATAAATTTAGAACATTAGTTTGTCTAAAGAAATCAAGCTAATTTGGATATAAAGAGTGCACCTGTCTTCCTTAGCAAACCTTAAGAAAGAAAGAATTGGAAAAAGCATATAACAAAAATTATAAAGACATGCATATATTTGATATGTTATCATATTGGGTCTATCAGGGCCATTTCTCCATAATGGAGCATTATTGGTACTTCAAAAGGCATACACCTTTATTGGAGCACACAAGATATGAGTCAAATTTATACCAATCTTATAATACCTTCTCTCCATATTGTTAATCAAGTTCTTCCCAGCTAGAGATTTTGAGGTGGAGGAAACAAATAAGTTAAATACATTAGTAGCTATTATAGAACCTACTGAAGAAAAAATGGGTTAGAACTTTGGGAAAATTTATCCCTATATCTACTTAGGAGAGGTGGTATGTAAGTCCTTTTTATAGCATGTTTAGGAGCCTAGAGATATAATATTTGAAATAGGTTTTGCATCATCCATTTTATCCAAGGTTGGAAATACAGTTAGACTATTGCAAGGGAAGCCTACAAGAAGTGAGTTTGGCCTCAAAGCCAAGGAAAGGTCCTTCGTAGAAAGCACAAACCAAAGAGAGGCAACGACTGCATCAAGTATAGCATGTGGTAAAATAGTTAGAAGAATATCATCCATAAAAGTAAGAAAAAAAGTGCTATATAATTCTTGATTTGCTTGATAAATAGAGAGACATCCGTTTTGAATTCATAAAAACAAAGAGATTGCAAATACGCACTAGTCTAGCATTGAAATAAGGACCTAAGGCTTGCTTGAGGCCGCAAAGAGAATATTGTAATTTACAAACATAACTGAAATACTTTGGACCAGTGAAATCAAAAGGTTTTTTCATGAATATACTTTAAGTGCAATTACTATGAGTGAGATGAGAATTTCACTATAAGAAAAATTCATTTTAGCGACGCTAAAATGCATCACTAAATCCATTTAGCGATGCATTAGCAACGCATTTTGGCCATCGCTATAAATTTCATCGCAAATAGCAATCCCTCACAATTTCATCACTATTTAGCGACGCAAAAAAATGCATCACTATTTTACGACAAAAGCTAATTGCGTCGCAATTTAGCGACGCATTCGACGCACACAAATGCGTCGCAAGATTGCGACGCATTTAAGTGCGTCGCAAGATTGTGACGCATTTAAGTGCGTCGCAATATTGCGATGCATACAAATGCATTGCAAAATTATGAATTTAATTTTTTTAAAAAAAATTGCGACAAAAAATTTTCATCGCAAGCGTCGCTAACTAATTTTTTAAATAAAATTAAAATGTTATAAATTTCATTGCATTCAAATATTGATCGAAACATTCATCACAAAATTTTTAATAATATATAAAAATTTAATATATTAATACTTATAAATTTTGATATACAAAACATAAGTAGAAAAAAAACACATCAAGAATTCGCACTATCACGATCACAGGAAGGCTGCAGAGGTTGGAATGAACCCTGTGATATTTGGCAAACCAAATCTTACATCTGACGCATCTGCTCTCTCATGTCTGCAAGCTCCTACCGAACCTCTTGCCGAACCTCCTCCGTAATAGATCTTCGAATATCGTCTAAACGATCAGAAGGAATATCGCCAGAATAGTGCGAACTGGAGCCGAAAAAATATCTAGAAGCTTTAGTGCCCATACCGTAGACCGTACGGTCTCGCGATTGGGCACCAACAGTTTCCAAAAATACACGTTAACTCTTCTGTGATGAGAGTTCGACGGGCGGCCCCCCATCAGTGGAGTCGACCTGCGATGCCTAGGACTGAAGCTCCTTGACTAGTGCCTTTGAATTATAGAATCAACGATAAATGAATCATTATACGGACATGAATAAAGGTTTATAAATTAAACAGTTATAACATAAGACTAATTTCTTACCGCAACCTCCTGTGATCGTGCATCGACCTAGGTACCGTCCTTCCTGGTGTGTGTCGCCCTGAATAGGCGAAACTCACTATGATATCTGCCCTCCTGCTCAGACTACAAAAGCAGAAGAAATGATATAAATGTAAGTATTTGCAAATGACTAAATTAGTAATTAAATTATTTATGTTTTCTTACCATACGACGTCTGTGCTTCTAAATCAAAATGGACTCTGCTGTGTGGCAGGAGAGACTCATGCCACGACCGGCCTTCTTGGATCGACGGTTCATGGTGGCTGATGCGGACCTCCTTTGTCAGGCCTCAGACTGCCACACCTACTCCCAATCGTGCCAAATACCCTCCGGCACATGCACAGGACGCTCACTCAATCTTCTCCAATGATGAAGCATGTTGGAGTATTGGCGTACCGCAAGAGCATTCTATGCTGCCCTAATGGCATCATGGATGGCAAGGTCCAACGTAAACTTTTTCTGTATTGAAATAAGCAGTTAGTTTAAGAATATATTAAGATTAAGAAATTTTATATTAGTGATAAATTTTATTTAATAAGTTTACCTGAAACTCTGAAAAATAAATCTCCCTTATGGTCGCAGATACATGGTGCCAATCATAGCCAGTGGGATCAGCACGCCTCTGGAATATGGAGCTGATCGGCTCGATACAGTATGCTGCTCAATAAAGCTGTTAAAAAAATGCATGTTAATAAGTAATTGACTTTAAAACATAAACATATATTTACAATTAGTATATACTTACTGTCCATCAGCATCCCATCAAAGTACGGTGCGGCCGACGTAGGAAGAACTCTCAGAGGTCTGTACCGATCGGCTATGAGACTCGAAGGCTGTAGATCTGAACTCTCCATCTCCAATGCTCATGAAGTGATCTGATGCAGCAGGGCTACATCTCTGCTCTCTTTATCCATCGCCGAAAGATCTATCTCGTCCCGATATACTGAAAATACTAAAGATCCATGCAATATAAATACGAATAATGATTGAATATCTACAAATTTAGCACTTATAAAAATAAATTAAAATTGTATAAAACACTATGTTTAATCAGTGTCATTTTTTCATCAAATGTTGGTTCAACATTCGATGCCATATCGGATTGTGATTCATTGTCATTATCATCGGACGGAAACCAAACATTTGCATCCTCAATTTCTTGGACATCACCATTTGGATCTCTAACTGATGTTTCAGGAGCCCTTGTATCGTCCTTAATTGCATGTATTTCCATCTTATCCTCTTAAAATGCAGGGCACTCAATTGATTGACTTGATGAACTCTTGTTTAATATGATTGCTGAACGTGGGACGATTTTAGAAACAGCCCACCAATCATGCTGTCATTGCACAAACTTGGATATCTGCAGTAAAACACTTGCTGAGCTTGGGATGCAAGGATGAATGGTTCATATTTCTGCAATCTTCACCGATGGTTGACTTCAACTAGATTGTAGTCATTATGAACCATTTTACCCATAGGAACTGTCGGATCAAACCAATCGCAACGAAACAATACAGTTCGTTTTATAGGCCAACCAGGATATTCAACTTCAACCACCTCTACTAACTTTCCGTAATAATCCTGCATATTTGCTCCAACACATTCTCCTTTAACACACACCCTCCAGTTCTACGTGCCTCTTGAAGACGCTAGTCGTTCAATTTAAATTTATACCCATTAACAAAGTAGCCAATAGAGGTTGTTACGGTCTTCAATGGCCATTGCGCTAGACATTTAATGAAAATATTATCAGTTGTGAACCATGGACCATTTACCTACAAAGTAATAAGCTATTCACAACCAATTCAAAAAATAAAAGCCATTATTGCAATTGATTGAGTGATACTACTCACATATTCATAAAACCAGTAAGCGAACTCTGTTTCTAACTTCTGCCCAATGGCAATTGACTGATGTTGGGATTCATCTGTCGTTGTCTATCACAAAACATCCTTAAGGAATGATAACAATTACAACTTCTGTTAGCAATTAAATAGTGAGGTATATTATAATTTAAAGTCATGAAGTATATACTTACTCAATGTATGGATCGACTTCTCTATAGTTCATTAGGATGTAATAATGTGCTGCATTATACTCCACATCGCTCAAATCTCTTGACTTCTGCCTCCCAAATGAATGACCGATACCTTTAAAAACTAATATTCTACCGTCATTAGGTTCTCCTTCGTCCACACATACATCATCGTTACAACCAAGATTTCAGCTCCTTGTGTGAACATGACTCTTAAAGTAATGAGAGGCAAAAGTTGAAACTTCTTCAACCAAGTGTGCATTGCATATAGAACTTTCAACCCTTGCCTTATTACACATATTATTTTTTAACTTCTTAAGGTACCTATATGTAAAGGTGAGAAATCAAAATAAACAAACTTTCTCGCAATAAAATAAAATTTGAAATGTAAACATGTACTACTGATTATATATTAAGATATTTACCTATCGAAAGGATACATCCAGCGATACTGCACGGGACCAGCTATACTCACTTCGTATGACAAGTGAACTGGTAAATGCTCCATTGAGTCAAAAAAACTTGAAGGAAATGTTCGCTCCAGCTTGCATAAAATAATTAAAATTTTCTCCTCAAGTCTTGCCATTGATGCAGAAGTAATGAATACGGCAAATAACTCCTTGAAGAATAAGCTGAGCTCTGTCAATGCCTTCCACACATGGTGCGGAAGCAACTCACAAAAAGCTATAGGCAATAACCATTGCATAAAAACATGACAGTCATGACTCTTCATGCCAAACAACTTGAGCTTATGCATGTTGACACACCTACTGATATTTGAAGCATAACCATCTGAAAATTTTAAACCTCTAACCCAGTTACATAAAACTTCTCGTGAATTTCTGTCAAGAGTGTAACATGCTTTAGGATAGGTCCCGTCAGCATTCCTCTCAAATCAACTCTTCTATAATACTGATTAAGTTCTTCTCTTGACTTTGCAGTGTCTTTGGTTTTTTTTGGGATGTTTAGCACCATGTTAAATATGTTATCAAAGAAATTTTTCTCAATATGCATAACATCCAAGTTGTACCGGATGAGATTTATGCTCCAATATGGCAGATCCCAAAAAATACTCCGCTTCTTTCAGTCGTGTTCTTTACATATACGGCCATTTACTCTATCTGCATCTACTTCTCAAGCATACCTCAACCCCAAATGCTCTATAGTATTAAATATATATGTACCAGACCTAACCGGTTCGGCGAATTTCATGACTGCTTTGTTCTTTCGAAAGACGATCAAGTTTCACCTATAAGGATGATTTGAAGGCAAAAACTTTCTATGATTATCAAACCATGACTGCTTACCACTCTTTTGCAATGTGAATGCATCAGAATCATTCATGCAGTAAGGGCACGCCATACACCCAGTAGTGCTCCAACCAGACAACATTGCATATGCCGGAAAGTCACTGATTGTCCACATCAAAGCAGCTCTCATGATCAAATTTTATTTTATAGAAATTTGTAGGCTATGACTCCTATTTCCCATAACATTTTTAATTCGGCCACCAACGGTTGCAAGAAGACATCAATCTTTTCCTTTGGATTTGATGGTCCTGGAACCAAAACTGTCAAAAACATTGCAGTATCTTTCATGCACTTTCATGAAGGAAGGTTATATACAGTCGGTATCATAGGCCAACATGAATATTGTTGGCCTGCTTGACCAAATGGTTGGAAGCTATCGGTACAAAGACCTAATCTCACATTCCTTATATCTTCGGTGAAATCAGGATGATTCTCATTAAAATGCTTCCAAGCTTTTGAATTTGATGGATGCCGCATTTCATCTTCTTTAGATTCATGTTCGGCATGTCATCTCATATCAGCAGTTGTAACATCAGATTTGTATAATCTCTGCAGGCATGGAGTAAGAGAAAAGTAATGCATCCTCTTGTAAGGCACACTTTTCCTCCTACTTATAGTAGCTCCCCCTTTATCGTTGGTGTACCTCGATTGCCCACAAATCTTACAACATATCAGATCTGAGTCTTCACCCCAATATATCATACATTTGTTCAAGCAACAATGAATCTTATTAACTAGGAGCCCAAGGCCATGCAACAAATTCTTCGTAGAGTAAAAATTGTCTGCTACAACATTATCATTTGGCAAAACTTCCTTTATTAATCCAGCTACAGCATTGAATGCCTTTTCTGATAATCGATATTCTGCCTTAATATTCAATAACCAGCAGCCATAGACAATTAGGAATGACTCTCACAACCAGGATACAATTCTTGATTTGCAGCACGAAGCATATCATAAAATCATTGTGCATCTGGATTTGGTTCTTCCATAAATGTATTCTGATTGAATTTATTACTCGAAGCATTCATCACCATTTCTTCATATCTTTTTAAATTCACATATCGTTCGTTAATGGGAATTGAAACTTGTTGGCTTGTGACAGCTACACCCATTTCCTCTGTTTCACCATGACAGTACCAATATCGTACCCAGGAACAAACCCCTTTTTACACAAATGCACCTTCACAGTTTCAACATCCCTATAGGCTTTATTCTGACACCTGTATAAGTTGCAAGGGCACCTAATCCTAGGCCCATCCATCCATTCAGGTTGGCTACATGCAAATCCAATAAATTCTTCCAATCCATTCAAAAATTTGGATTAAGCAAGCCATCTTTTAATCTTGCATACATCCAGGAGCGAGGCCCGCTCATTTTTGACCAACTTATACAATTTTATGGTAAACCATTAAAGAAAACCACAACATAAAACTATATTAATATTAATAATTATATAAATACATTATTTATTTTACACATCTAAGGAAAATAATAATTATTTAAATAATTTATAACAATAAATCAATTTTATTTTTAATGATTGCAACCAATTGATTAGGCCAGGCCCTGCTAAGGTCCCTGCCCTACAAGGCTATGCCACGTGAAGTTCGTGAGACTTCACAAGTATGCAAGTGTCCTAAATTAATTCCACCTTCACTTCATATCTAAAAGGTAAGGCCATATCCCATTCAAGATTATTTTTTATGATATGTTATTCTGCTATTCATTGTCATCGTTTACATTGAAATTTTAGCAATATTTTTTCATATGTTCTCCTAAATATGTGGCATATATGCCACACTAAGAGAACGTATGAGGAAATGCAAACCGCAATCTCAACCAACGATAACTAATAGCAGACTAACATATCGCAAAAAATAATCTCAAACTGTCCACTAGGATAATTTGAGAATTTATAAGACTAAGTCTTGTAAATTCTCAAACGGGTCTAAAGGTTTTAGTGCTATGAGAAATAATATTTAATTTCAAAAACAATCGAACTTATGCTTGTGAAAAAGTTTTCTTGACTATTATACATATTTTGATTGTGGTCTATAGTCACTAACTTCTAAAACTGATATTATGTCAAAGATGATAACCTTAATCCAATATTTATGCATAGTAATATCTAATAATACTATGGTTTCAATATTGGACAGGCTGGATCAAAATTTTTCATAACACATCAACCATGGCACATCTATTAAAGACATACATAATCTCATTACCAAAATAACATATCCCAATATATCATGTTCTTGTAACTTAAATCAAAGCCTAAGTCATAGCAATTTCATAAAAAAAATAAGATGCAGCAATATATAAGATGCTCACTAGTAAACTACCATGCATAGTTAAATATGCTGAGAAATTGAACCATAATTATATAAAAACCACTAATCAATCATGGCTTAATTTATTTAAAATAGAAGCATTAATTAATTATATAGCAATTTAATTAATTAATTTACTATCAGAATCACTAATTAGCAAATATTATATTTATGTTATATTGCAATCATTATTTATTAGAATACCATAATTTATTATTATATTATATTATATATTATAAACTAATATAAGTTAATATATATTATAATATGATATTATTAATATTATGACATAATATAACTATTATGTAATACATAATTTTTTTTTTTTGGGCCCGTGGTTGGGTTTTTTTTTGGCCCGTGGCGTGGGCAGCGACGGGAGGGGGAGGGGGCTGAGGGGGTTTTGTTAAAGTTTTTTATTTGGTTTTTTTTCCGTGGGCAGGCCATGGTCGACCACCATCCAGGAGGGGAAGGGCGGGAGGGGGCGGGGGGGGGGGGGGGTTTGAAATTTTTTTTCCCCTTGTCGTGGCCTGGCCATGGTCGGTAGCCACCCGGCCATGGCCGGCAGCGGCTGTGGCCGGCGACGGGATAGGGAGGGTCGGAGGGGGGTTTGAAATTTTTTTTCCCTTGCTGTGGCCTACAGCCACCCGTCACGGCCGGGCATGGCCGTGGTCGGCGATGACGGCAACGGCCACTGCCGTGGCCGGCAATGGGAGAGGGAGGGCCGGAGGGGGCTTGGGGGGGGGTTTGAATTTTTTTCCCCTTGCCGTGGCCTGGCCACTGTGGCCAGGCCATGGCCAACAGCCACCTGGCCACGGCAGGGCGCGGTCGTGGCCGGCGATGACAGCCACGGTCACTGCCGTGGCCGGCGATGGAAGAGGAAGGGTCGGAGGGGGCTTCGGCGGGGGGGGGGGGGGGGTTTGAAATTTTTTTTCCCCTTGCCGTGGCCTGATCACCGTGGCCAGGCCATGGCCGGTAGCCAGCCAGCCACGGCAGTTGGCCATCGTGGCCAGGCCACGGCCGGCAGCCAGCCGGCCATGGCCACTGCCGTGGCCGGCGACGGAAGGGGAGGGCGGTAGGGAGATGGGGGAGATGGAGGGGAGGGGAGGTGAGGGAGGTGGGGGTTTACCCGGAAATAGGTATCGCCGACGAGGTGGTCGGGTGCCGGAGGGCCGCCACAGTGCTGCCGGAGGTGGGGAAGAGGGAGGAGGAGAAAGAGGGAGGGAGAGGATCGGCTGGTTGGGGGGGGGGGGGGGAGGGGTGAGAAATCAGGGAGGAATTATTAATATTTTATAATATTAATTTTATTAAGTAATTATTATATTTTATTATATTTAATATTACATAGTGATAATTTATATATTGATATATTGTATTCTATTCCGCTCGTTTCACTGGAGCCCCAAGGTGATGTGGGTGGCCGCGATGTTATATGTCCACTTCCTTCGGGAACCTTCTGTGGGCGGCGGTGCTGCCCCTTTCTCCCCTCCATCGGCCTCGGTGGCGCTTTGATCTCTTATCACAGGTTACCTCTCAGGTGGCCGATCGGGGGGTTGGGCTTGGCCTTATGCCGCTCCCATACGTATTTCTCCTAAATTAGGAGATGGGTAGGGGCCTACCATGATATCATGATGAGTGACAGAGAATTACGGTTCAATTCAAGAGAGGGAGCCTGAGAAATGGCTACCACATCTAAGTAAGGCAGCAAGCGCACAAATTACCCAATCCTGACACGGGGAGGTAGTGACAATAAATAACAACACCGGCCGGCTCTTTGAATCCGGTAATTGGATTGAGTACAATCTAGTACAATCTAAATCCCTTCACAAGCGGATCCATTGCAAGGCAAGTCTGGTGCCAGCAGTCGAGGTAATTCTAGCTCCAATAGCGTATATTTAAGTTGTTGCAGTTAAAAAGCTCGTAGTTGTACATTGGGCTAGGCTGGCTGGTCCACCCCATGGAACGGTGTGCATCGGCAGTGCCACAGTATGCCCGGATGGCCGATTATAAGGTTCTATCCGGGATTGACATTGCCTTCAGTTCAATCCATGCCTTTGTGCTGAGAATGCAGCCTAAACCCTAAATGTCCTAAACCATTGATAACACCTAATTAAAACCCAAAACCCTAAAACATAAAACCCTAATACTAAAACCCTAAACTATAAAACCCTAAACCCCCAATTAAACCCTAAAACCCTAAAACCCCTAGAACCCTAACCACTAGAACCCTAAAACCCTCAAACCATAAAACCCTAAAACCCTAAACCAAAATTAGCGACGCAATTCAATGCATCGCTGTTTAGCAACACAAATTTGCGTCGCTAAACAGCGATGCTCTGTATTGCGTCGCTAAACAGCGATGCATTTATGCATCACCAATCAGCGATGCATTGAAATGCGTCACTAAAAGCGATGCATAAATGCGTCGCTATATTTTGGATTAACTTTTTTTGGTTAAAAAGCTCGTAGTTGTACATTGGGTTGCGCTGGCCGATCCGCCCAATGAAACGGTGTGTACCGGTGGTATCACAGTATGCCCAAATGGCCGACTATAAGGTCCTATCCGGGACTAACGCTACCTTCAGTCCGATCCATGCCTTTGTGCCGAGAATGCAGTCTAAACCCTAAATGCCCTAAACCAATGATAAACCTAATCTTAAAACCCAAAACCCTAAAACCTAAAACCCTAATCTTAAAACCCTAAACTCTAAACCCTAAACCCCTAATTAAACCCTAAAACTCTAAAACCCTAAAACCCCTAGATCCCTAAAACACCTAAAACCCTAAAACCCCTAGAACCCTAAAACCCTAAAACCATAAAACCCTAAAACCCTAAACCAAAATCCCAAACCCCTGAAACCCTTAATCCCTGAACCATGAATCCCTAATCTTAAAACCATAAACTCTAAAACCCTAAACCCCTAATTAAACCCTAAAACTCTAAAACCATAAAAAAACCCTAAAACCCTTAGGAACGCATTTAAATGCGTCGCTATTTAGCAACTCATTAGTGACTCATTTAATACGTCGCTGTTTAACGATGCATTAAAATGCGTCGCTATTTTGCAACGAAATTTTTTTGAGCCGTTAAATCTGTCACTATTTAGCGATTGATTTAGTGTGTCGCTAAAATGCATCGCAGATTTCTTGGGTCGCAATTGCGTCATAATTCTGTCATTATTTTACGACGAATATTTACGTCGCTAAGTTGCGTCGCTATTTCATGAATTTCTTTTAGTGTTTTCTTTTTTATCTCCTCCTTAAACATATTTAAAACTCAATTTTCAATAACACTCAATCTTGGACTAATCCCATCATTTATGGAGTCTTATATTGTTGGGAGAGTTAATCCCCGAGGCATGCATATTTTAAAATTTGATAACAATTATCAATGTGGAAATTTAACGATTACATATTAATCTTTCTAACATGCATCAAGATCATATCTTTGCCTTATATTATAAGATCATTTGATCTAAGTATTGCATATAAATTAAATAATTAAGATCATATCTTAATCTTCAAGATGAGAAGTCATACTACTCATCTTGAAGCTTGCCTTAAGACCTAAGGATCAAATCACTCACCTTAAAAACAGTAGGTAAATCCTTTGTGCTCTGCAGCCGTTCAATCGTCCGGCCTCTAGTATTGTCCACGGGAAGCCCCCGAATGATCGGATTCCCGGGAGTGCTAGCTCGCATAAAAATAATTTTGCTGATCTTGAATTCTTCCACTTGAATCTTCCTCCAAGATCCATCAAGCTTTGCTAACACTAAAATCACACCAGAATTTTCTGTTCTAACTCTTAGAACTGTAACACTTGGTTCTAACTATTTAGAATTTTTTGATCTCTTTTGATCTTATGTTTTGTTATCTGGTGAGGGATGTCCTCTATTTATAGTTTCATATTAGCCAGCCTATTGAATTCTAACATTTAGAATTCCGCTATTTTTATGAAAACCAAAGAGACATATTAAATTCATACACTTATCAATGCATGAAGAGTTGTGTGGAGTGCTCTTCCAAAGAGGCATATTAATTCACACGCTTGTCAATGCAAGGAGAGTTATGTGGAGTGCTCTTCCAAAGAGGCACATTAATTCACACACTTGTCAATGCATGGAGAGTTGTGTGGAGTGCTCTTCCAAAGAAGCACATTAATTCACACACTTATCAATGCACGGAGAGTTGTGTGGAGTGCTCTTCCAAAGAGGCACCTTTTAGCAAAATTTATTTTTCTTGAACTTGGGAATCATTTGAAGAAGACTAAAAGTTATAAATTAAATTTTGCATGAGAATTTAATTTCTCATGAGATGAGATTTTAGTTATCTCATCATGTGAGAAAACCTTTTTCACACATGGGGTTTGGATTTTTGGTTTTAAGCTAATTTGAATTTATTGGATTAAACCAATATATATCATGGTCCTAGTCCAAATCAAATTTGGCTAATCCTAAATCTATTTAAATCCAAATCAATCTAATTTCAAATCAATATTTGAAATTGATTAGTCCTTTTAATAGACTTAAACCAAATTGAATCTTATTCACTTGTACTTAATCCAATTGAGGTAATTCAATCAATCAAATTGATTAATTAAATCATATACGATTCTCAATCGTTGATCAGCAAATAGATCATCCTAGGAAACTTCTATGCGTGTGACTCTCTAGGTTCGAACCTAAGCCGGTAGCATAGAAATAATTTTCTATACTAATCGATGTGCCCATCTAGCAATGGAACCCGACGTCCGGATAGGTCGAAGAGTTGCCGAGCAAACTCCAAGAACCCTAAGAAACAGCTACCGTATAATTCATCTTCTTGACTACAAATGCTAAGGATGGCTTAAGAGCCTGTCAACTCTAAACAGCAAATCCATAAAGTGATTTCAATTTTAGTGATCATGTGACTTTCACATGAAGTGCCTTGGCCAAGGTCTTGCTAAATTGAAACACAAGCATTTCTCCTTTTAATGGGATAGGTCAAATTCCATCTTGATCCACAACCGACTACCACAAGTACTTGACTGCACCCAATAACTTTTCATAGCTGGATTAGAAATCTAGGTGGTCTGGCACCTAAGTACAATAAGTTTCTTGTAAGCCACTGGTTGTGATCTTCAGGTCTGAAGGATACTTATACCTATATCTTCTCGGATTAACTCTTGACAGTAGAGTATCCAGAAATGAGTCACGTTCGGTGAAATGTACTCCTACACTTTCACCTGTATGTCATACCAGTGTCTCTACACTCCTTGGTTAAGAGGACAACCAACAAATATGATATACAACATCCTATAATTGATAGTACTATGGCACTGTCATAGTATATCATTTGGTCGCGAACTCTTTTAAAGACCTTCAAAGATAAATCCTCCTTTATCGTGAAGGAAGATCCTGAGGGCTTCATTACTATTAGGAGTTTTAAGAAGATGTTCTTGTAATGAATAAACTGCTAAATAACTTTTATTATATATCAATTTATATACAATTTACATCAGCATAATCATCAAATGATTGGCTTTAGGATACAATTTCCAACAAACTCCCACTTAGCCTAAAGCCACTCATTACAGTATCTAATACCCATCTTCAATTTATAGTCATCAAACTCCTTGATGCTGAGTGCTTTAGTAAATGGGTCACCTAGGTTTTCCTTTCCATCAATCTTCTGAAGATTTATGTCACCTCGGTCTACAATCTCTCGTATAAGATGAAACCGACGCAGTATGTGCTTGGTGCGCTGATGTGCTCGTGGTTCCTTTGCTTAAGCTATGGCACCAGTCCTGTCACTGTACAACAGGACTGGTCCATCTATGGAAGGTGCCACTCCAAGCTCGGAGATAAACTTTCGTAGCCACACAGCTTCTTTCGCAGCATCTGATGCAGCGATGTACTCTGCCTTGCACACCGAATCTGCCACTGTATGTTGCTTGGAACTTTTCCAGCAAATAGCTCCATCATTTAGGATAAACACGAAACCCGATACACTTTTGCTATCATCATGATCTGATTGAAAATTGGAATCAGTATATTCAACAAGTTTCAAATTAGACTCTCCATAGACTAACCACTGGTCCTTAGTATTTCTCAAATACTTAAGGATTGTCTTAACAACTTACTAGTGTTTTTCTCCTAGATCAGATTGGTATCTACTCACTACTCCTAGTGAGTATGCCACATCTGGTCTTATACATGTCATGGTGTACATAATCGATCCTACTGCCGAAGCATATGGAATTCGACTCATACGTTCTCTTTCATTAGGAGTTGTCGACAATCCTTCTTAGAAAGATGAATTCCATGGCCTATCGAAAGATAGCCTTTCTTAGAATTCTCCATGCTAAACCTCTTTAGCACTGTGTCAATGTACGTAGATTGGGATAAACCAAGCATCCTCTTAGATCTATCTCTATATATCTTCATCCCGAGGATGTATGATGCTTCTCCCAGATCTTTCATGGAGAATTGTGATGATAACCATGTCTTTATTCCTTGTAATGCAGGGACATCATTCCCGATTAAGAGAATGTCATCCACATATAATACAAGAAATACAATAACGAAACCGTTAGCCCATTTATAAATGCAAGGTTCTTCTTTATTCTTAATAAAGCCATAAGATTTGATCACTTCATCAAATCGTATGTTCCAACTCCTAGATGCTTGCTTAAGTCCATAAATAGACTTCTGTAGCCTGCACACTTTAGACTCGTCTTCAGATATAAAACCTTCAAGCTGTATCATATACACCTGTTCTTCTAAATCACCATTTAGAAAAGCGGTTTTAACATCTATTGCCAAATCTCATAATCTAAGTGTGCTGCTATAGCTAGCATAATCCGAATGGATTTCAGCATTGCCACAGAAGAAAATGTTTCGACATAGTCAATACCATAACGTTGACGATACCCCTTGGCAACCAGACGTGCTTTATAGGTCTCAACCTTTCCATATGCGCCTCTTTTCCTCTTGAAAACCCACTTACACCCTATGGGTTTTATCCCTTCGGGTGGGTCAACTAATGTCCATACATTATTATCCTTCATGGAATCAAGTTCGGATTTCATGGCATCAAGCCATTTATTAGAGTCAGTCCTTTGCATAGCATCCATATAGGTGATCAGATCCTCGTTGTTCTCATCGAGTTCAACAGGATCATCGTTCTGGACCAAGAAACCTAAGTATCTGTCCGGTTGATGTGGTACTCTACCAGATCGCCTTAATGGTGCATCTAAAATGGTTTTGAGTTTGATCTAATCAACTCAGATTCTAAGGGTTCACTGGTTTGTGTTGTTCCTTCTACTTGATGAACTTCCTCAAGTTCAACATTAGAGCTATTTGTTCCTTCACTAAGGAACTCCTTTTCAAGAAAAACTGCTCTATTACTAATGAACAACTTTTGTTCTTCAGTATTGTAGAAGTAATATCCTTTGGTTTCTTTCCGATAGTTGATGAAAAAACATTTGTCAGATTTGGGTTCAAGTTTGTCTGATTTTGCACGTTTCACATAAGCTGGACACCCCCAGACTCTTAGATAGTGATTACCGGTTTATGTCATACCACATCTCATGTGGAGTTTTTGAAACAGACTTACTTGGAACCTTATTGAGAATATGACAAGCTGATTCTAATGCATATCCCCAAAAGGATATTGGCAAGCTTGCAAAACCCATCATGGACCGAACCATGTCTAACAGAGTTTGATTCCTCCTTTTCGATACACCGTTATGTTGTGGTGTTCCTGGAGGAGTCCATTGGGAGAGAATCCCATTCTCCCTTAAATATGTCATAAAGTCATTGGAAAGGTATTCGCCTCCTCGATCTGATCGAAGGATCTTAATACATTTTCCTGTTTGTTTTTCTACTTCTTTACGATATTGTTTGAACATTTCAAACGATTCAGATTTATGTCGCATAAGATAGACATAACCGAACCTAGAAAGGTCATCTGTAAAAGTAATGAAGTAGTAATATCCATCTTTGGCACAAGTGCTCATTGGTCCACATACATCAGTATGTACTAGACTTAATAGCTCTTTAGCTCTTTCACCTTTTCCAGTAAAAGATGACTTGGTCATTTTACCAAGAAGACAGGATTCACAGGTAGTTAATGATTCACAATCATCAACTCGAAGGATGCCCTCCTGAGTTAACCTGTTTAATCTGTTCTTATTGATATGACCCAGCCGATGGTGCCAAAGATAAATGTCTATGACATCAGTTGTTCTAGGGCGCTTACTTGATTTGTACACTACATTCACAGGCTGTGATAATATATAAATGCCATTAGATAAATGCCCAGTCATTACAGTGACTCCATTCATAATGATATTCAAAGTAACATCCTTTATTAAAATTTCATAATGACTTTTGGCCAGAAGGCTTACAGAAATTACGTTCAATAAGAACGTTGGGTAAAAATGACAATCATTTAGTATAATGACATTTCTATTGAAAACTATTTCAAGAACTCCTAATTCCAGAACTGGAACTAATCTTCCATCGCCGACATTAAGGAATCTTTCATTGTCCTTAAATCTTTTAGTGACCTGTAGTCCCTGTAATGAATTGCAAATGTTAAAAGGACTCCCGATATCCAATACCCAGGTCTGATTATCATATATAGAAAAATTACAATGTGTTATCATATAAATACCTTATTGAGCAACATCTTGCCCATTTTTCTTCTTCGGCCTGTTTGGATCAAGTGTGGCAATGTAAAGAGGACAGTTCCTCTTCCAGTGCCCTTGCATCTTGCAATGAAAGCATTCAGCTTGACTTTTATCAACTTTTTCTTCTGCATCTGACCCCTTATAGATGTCCTAGCATGTTGCACCTTTTTCTTATTTTTTTTCTTCTTTCCTTTCCCAAAGGGTTGACGCCCTACCTTAGATCCTTTAACCATATTAACCAAACCCTTAGAGAGCTGGTTATCCTTCTCAAAGTTCTGTAATAACCCTAACAAACCGTGGTAGTTGACTGTAGGCTTTGTCATTCAAAAATGAGTAAGGAAAGGTCGGAAGGATGGAGGCAAGGAATTCAGGATCGCATCTTTTCCCAACTGCTCATATAGGGGAAAGCCGAGCTTGCTTAGCAGTTCTATCTTCTCGATCATGTACAGTGACATGAGATCCATCCCTCATTCGAGCATTAAAAATAGCACAACTAGTCTTGTGCCTTTCAACATCGTCAGGTGTGCCGAAAGATTCATTCAACGCTTGAATGATTTCTTCTGGCTGAGCATTCTCGAACCGGCGACTGAATTCATCGTTCATTGCTGCTAGCATGATGCAACGTACGCTAATTCTATCATTGAGCCACTTCTGATAAGTGTCTTTCTCAAAACTTTGTGTGTTTGCATCAGGTATATTTGGTGCAGGATTATTAAGAATATATAGAATCCTCTCATGCTCAAGGACGATCTTAAGTTTTCTAAATAGCTATTGAAATTTGAACCATTCAACTTGTCACTATCCAATAGGGACCTTAATGATAAATTAGTGGTCATTTTCTGTATAAGGAAAAACTAAAGTTTATTAGTATATAAATTGATTCAATCTAAAGACTTGAACTTTAGTCTAAAGATTCTCCCACTATTTTGTTTAAATTGGCAGTCTCTACACCCCAATTTGAAGAATTATTTTTAATTCTTTAGCGGACACTAAGATCTACATAGACTACATATAGGCCCAAGTGAAGCTTGGCCAACCCATATGCATCTAAGAGTAGGTTCAAAACCAATTATTTTCTAAAACAATTCTTAGTGTTCAGTTTTGCCCCATGTACCTCTTCAGCAGGCATGGAGTGCCTCCACTGAAAGTTCTGGTTAGGTCTAACCATTAAATGATATAATCAGTGTAACCTATCAATAGACAACCAAGCCCGAGTGAAGCTCGGCTCACCTGACTGTCTATTTAATAGTTACGCTGACTTATCATATAATGAATGATAATTCTGATGGTTGACAAGCACAAGGCATGGAGTGCCTCCAATGATTATAAAGACATCGGACTCATTATCACCCACCTTAATGAGAGGCTATGATCTAGTTATCATATAACTATTTCATTTTAAGGACCTAATAATTTTAGAGGATTTTATAATTTGAAGACAAATTGACTAATCAAGTTCTCCCACTGAATGTATGAAATGGGTAGAATGAAAAAAGATTAAGTCAGGTTAAGTGGCACCTAAATCAGTCAGACTGATTTTCTTACAGGCATGGGTCAACCCGAATTAGGTAAATGATCTGAATCATAAATGGTTCACCACATTGACCAGGTGAGTGAGATCGATGGGAGGGATATGCTATTAACTCGTTAAAGACGCATCAATACGAGTAGCTCCCAATTAAAAACCATTCGATCATTGATCCTAGAGCAACTTGCCAACTCACCTTGACATCATATGGTTAACCAATTCTGATTTGACCATCTAAGAGATTCATGCTCAATCACGGAGCCTAATCTACTTCCATTTGGTTTAATCAAAGAGAAGGACATGATCAACTACAACTATTGTTTGATTTAGAGCATTCTTAACCTAATCTAATTAGATTTGTTCAAATACTCTTTTAGTCCAGTTGATTTAAACCTTAGGGTCTAACCCTTTATGGACCCGATTTAGCTAACCCAAAAGATTAAATATATTTCATGTTTACATGTCATATATTTAATCAAGCATCACATGTATTATGTTACTACTCATAATTCCTATATTTAGATCATATCTAAAGAGATTATGAATTAACATTTGACATTCAAATTAGACTCTCATAAATATTTGTATGTTTCATAATATAGACATCATGCCATCATATATCATATCTATGTTTTATACTAAACATGCAAATATCATGCTTTTATACAACATCAATATGTATCAAATATAAAACATCTTTTGAGAGTGCGTGTAATCTATGTTTTGATGCATAAGCTCAATTTAAATTATCTTTTGATTGAGCATCAATGATAAAACAATAGCACAGCAATATGTCACAGAATACCTCATTGAATCGATAATTTGGATTTTCAATCCATCTTTGACCATATAGCCATGCGATTAGTTTTAGCTATAATTACACAATTAATAAGAACATTAATTTATATGCAATAAATTAGATCAATAAGAAACCATTGCTCTGATACCATTTGTTGGGAGAGTTAATCCCCGAGGCATGCATATTTTAAAAATTGATAACAATTATCAATGCGGAAATTTAAAGATTACATATTAATCTTTGTAACATGCATCAAGATCATATCTTTGCCTTATATTATAAGATCGTTTGATCTAAGTATTGCATATAAATTAAATAATTAAGATCATATCTTAATCTTTAAGATGAGAAGTCATACTACTCATTTTGAAGCCTGCCTTAAGATCTAAGGATCAAATCACTCACCTTAAGAATAGTAGGTAAATCCTTTGTGCTCTGTAGCCGTTCAATCGTCCGGCCTCTAGTATTGTCCACACGAAGCCCCCGAATGATCAGATTCCCGGGAGTGCTAGCTCGCAGAAAAATAATTTTGCTGATCTTGAATTCTTCAACTTGAATCTTCCTCCAAGATCCACCAAGCTTTTGCTAACACTAAAATCACACCAGAATTTTCTGTTCTAACTCTTAGAACTGTAACACTTGGTTCTAACTGTTTAGAATTTTTTTGATATCTTTTGATCTTGTGTTTTGTTATCTGGTGAGGGATGTCCTCTATTTATAGTTTCATATTAGCCAGCCTATTGAATTCTAACATTTAGAATTTCACTGTTTTTGTGAAAACCAAAGAGATATATTAAATTCACACACTTATCAATACATGAAGAGTTGTGTGGAGTGCTCTTTCAAAGAGGCACATTAATTCACACGCTTGTCAATGCATGGAGAGTTGTGTGGAGTGCTCTTCCAAAGAGGCACATTAATTCACACACTTGTCAATGCATGGAGAGTTGCATGGAGTGCTCTTCCAAAGAGGTACATTAATTCACACACTTATCAATGCACGGATAGTTATGTGGAGTGCTCTTCCAAAGAGGAACCTTTTAGCAAAATTTATTTTTCTTGAACTTGGGAATCATTTGAAGAAGACTAAAAGTTATAAATTAAATTCTGCATGAGAATTTAATTTCTCATAAGATGAGATTTTAGTTATCTCATCATGCGAGAAAACCTTTTTCACATATGGGGTTTGGATTTTTGGTTTTAAGCTAATTTGAATTTATTGGATTAAACCAATATAGATCATGGTCCTAGCCCAAATCAAATTTGGCTAATCCTGAATCTATTTAAATCCAAATCAAATCTAATTTCAAATCAATATTTGAAATTGATTAGTCCTTTTAATAGACTTAAACCAAATTGAATCTTATTCACTTGTACTTAATCCAATTGAGATAATTCAATCAATCAAATTGATTAATTAAATCATATACGATTCTCAATCGTTGGTCAGCAAATAGATCATCCTAGGAAATTTCTATGCGTGTGACTCTCTATGTTCGAACCTAAGTCGGTAGCATAGAAATAATTTTCTATACTAATCGATGTGCCCATCTAGCAATGGAACCCGACGTCCGGATAGGTCGAAGAGTTGCCGAGCAAACTCCAAGAACCCTAAGAAACAGTTACCGTATAATTCATCCTCTTGACCACAAATGCTAAGGATGGCTTAAGAGCCTGTCAACTCTAAACAGCAAATCCATAAAGTGATTTCAATTTTAGTGATCATGTGACTTTCGCATGAAGTGCCTTGGCTAAGGTCTTGCTAAATTGAAACACAAGCATTTCTCCTTTTAACGGGATAGGTCAAATTCCATCTTGATCCACAACTGACTACCATAAGTACTTGACTGCATCCAGTAACCTTTCGTAGCTGGATTAGAAATTCAGGTGGTTCGGCACCTAAGTACAATAAGTTTCTTGTAAGCCACTGGTTGTGATCTTCAGGTCTGAAGGATAGTTATACCTATATCTTCTCGGATTAACTCTTGACAGTAGAATATTCGGAAATGAGTCACGTTCGGTGAAATGTACTCCTACACTTTCACTTGTATGTCATACCAGTGTCTCTACACTCCTTGGTTAAGAGGACAACCAACAAATATGATATATAACGTCCTATAATTGATAGTACTATGGCCCTATCATAGTATATCATTTAGTCGCAAACTCTTTTAAGGACCTTCAAAGATAAATCCTCCTTTATCGTGAAGGAAGATCCTGAGGGCTTCATTACTATTAGGAGTTTCAAGAAGATGTTCTTGTAATGAATAAACTGTCAAATAACTTTATTAATATATCAATTTATATACAATTTACATCAGCACAATCATCAAATGATTAGCTTTAGGATACAATTCCCAATATATATCAATTACATTATATATTAGATAATATAAAATTAAAAATATCAACTATATAAATTATTTAATTAATAATTTATAAAATTATATAATATTATCTAAATAAAATTTAAAATTTAAAATAAACAAAATTACAAAACATCACACCTTCACATTTAAATAACTAATTATAAGTTATGGTTAAAGGTTAGGCATTTTGCCGATTTGAGTTTCTTTTCTTACTTAGATCGAGGACTTAAAAAATTCCATCAGGTCAAAATCTACCAAAATAACGTAAGGCTGACGAAACCTTTTGTTTTTGAATAATGAAAAAAAAAAAGAAACCAGGTTTTAAAATATCAAAACAAGGTGCTGGTCGCGCGGGTAAAATAAACCATTGGCGGAGGTCGGTTTCCGACCTTTGCTTGAAAACCGCGGTCGCCGGACCAGCAAGCTTCTTCCCCAACAATTTCAACTCCCGGACACGGACGCTGCCCTCCTCTGTCATCATAATTAGAAGGTAAATAGCTTACAAATAATTTAAAATTAATTTAAAAAATATTTAAAATTAATTTATTGCTTATCAAGTCGTGCTTAAATAGTTTAAATATATATCAAATTCGAATATTGAAATACTCGAACCGAAAAATTTACTAGTTTAATTGAACTTACTTAATTTTACTCTTTTATTCTTATAATTATATATATTTATAATATTATCAAAATTATATAAATTATTTTAATGTTTTAATTAAAAATATATTTTATTTTAATTTAAAAATTATTTTTAATTTTTTTATATAAAAATTTGAATTGAACTAAGTTAAGCTCAATTATATTAAGTATTTTATTGAGTTCAAGTTCAAGTTTTAAATAAAAATTTAATCAAACCTGAGCCTAATTTTAAGCTTTAAATTTTAAAGTTGAGTGAAGCTTAAACTTGATACTTTATCAATTTAATTTGGATCGATTACACCTTTATCCATAACGCTCGTCTCTCCAACCACCCTTCGGTGATCGTAGCCCTGAAACTTTTTATAGAAAATTGCATAACGGTGCCTGGCAGCCACCTAGCACCAATTTCAATTATTTCATTGACCGTGGATCTCCTGCTTAAATGCTAAATTTTTATCAAGAGATTGCTAATGGCACCACAGATGATGGGATACGAATTTCTTTTTAATATCAAGTTAATGTCTGCCAAATTATTATGAATCAAAAGCGGTTAATGGTCGACAATAATTTTGATAAATAATTTTTTGCTACCATACTTCTACAGTATATGATTCAGTGCTATAAAAAATAAAAATATAAATAAAAATATAAATAAATAAATAATAAATAACAAACTTTAAAAATTTTGATATTTTAAAAATATTATAATAATAAAAAAACCTCTCATAAATCGATTCAATTGGATCTAAATATTTTTTTTTCCTTACTTTTTCCTCCATCAAAAGTTGATTATGAATGTAGTTCGGTATTTAGGAGACTAGATTTGGACTTAAAATGTGATGACCTATTTCCATTTATATATGTCTAGCCTTAAAATTGAGGAAAAGTTTTATATTTAGGTGCTAAAACAAAGAGATTGCTGTGAAAAAGTTAAGCTAATTATTTTTTTTTTTCTATAAATAGTTTAGGTAATCCTTAACTTTTATCAGATTACTTTGTTATATATTTAAATACCTTTGCAACAAAACTAATTGGATTTCTGCTTTATTAAAAGGATTAAATCATGCTAAAAAGCAATAAAAGAATTAAAAAAATAGAGATAAAAGACTTGCCCAAGGACTACCGAATGAACAGATGAGAGGAAATATGATTTAGCAAGAGGGAAAGAACTCAAAAACATCTAAAAAACTATATTTACGATTATTTAGTCTTCTAATTATAATTAATTATTTTGATTATTTTTTAGAATTTAGATTTTTGTTAGATTGTATCAAATTTATAACCTTTTGCAACAAACACATGCAAAATTGCTGGATCATGGCAAAGGCTAAGAATTATTTTTTCATAAATGATTTGCTTTGAACTTTATTCTTTGCCTTCAAACATTTCCTCCGAATGAATGCATACAAATTAATAATAAATTTTATGCATACTATACATCAATGCATGGTTAGAAAATATCTATATATATATATATAAGCACCAACAATCTCTATCTAGAAATTATGTTAACCTTTAAATCTTCTTAATTAAATTTCAATCATTTATATTGGATATCAACAATCCTGTGCTCCTTCCATCTCATCCAATGAGCCATCCAATGAGCCACCCTCGTAACAAACCAGCGACGTCTTGAAGTTATTTTACTGGCTTGGTTAACAATCTAGTCGATAAAGAATTGTGAGGACCAAGGTAAGGTGATCAAAAATAAAAAATAAAAAATGATAATAATACGTATTTCTTACAAAATTGACTACCAAATAAATTTTTATACAAAACTCTACTGCATTTTGTAAAGCATTTAAGACTAAAAGACAGAAAGAGAGAGAGGTCCTACATATCTAGGGGTGTAACTCGGGCTCAGGAACTCGGGTTTTTCTTAACCTTAACCCTAACCCTATTTATAAAATATCAACCCTAACCCTATTTATAAAATATCAACCCTAATCCTAACCCTAACCCTAACCCTAATCCTATTTATAAAACCTCAATCCTAACCATATTTTTAAAAATCGGGTTCGAGTTAAGTTTCGGGTTAAAATTCAGGTTGATGAGAAAAAAATTCTTTTTTTAAAGTAAATAAACATCAAATTATGGATCCCAAAGATGAGAAAATAAAATCCCTTGCCGAACGCATAAGCTGGACTCGGGGCTTTAACATTGTATTAAAAAAAAAGTCCACTTGAAACAAAGAAGAGGAGGAGGTGCCGTAAACAAAGAAGAGGAGACGAGAAGTGAAATGAAATGTGTGGGTGGTTGACCTTTATGTTTATCCTTTTTCTTGCTTGTGACCGACGGCCTTGTCCTCCTCGCTCTTAAATTTGCCATCTCGTCCGATCCGATTAGCGCTTTCAATACCCTCAAAAATTTGATGCCGATAAGCTACTTTTGTTCGAGTAACCCTCGGATTCGGGTCATCTTGGATTTGGATTGTGGTCAATCCTAACCCGGATAATTGCAAATCGGATCGAATTAAATTCAGGTCTTTCGGGTTCGAGTTGGGCAAACATGAGTTTAAACACCACTATAAATCGAGTCAACGGACTGAATTCAAATTAAACTCGGCCCAAATTACACCCCTATATATATCCCTTCCGAACACGCCCAAGATTACTTATTTATTTCTTTATCTTTTTTATATGTCGGAAAGGAATGTGTTCAGTATACTGAATTTAAAAGAAATATTTTTTAAAAAATTATTTTTATTAAAAATATAGTTAAATTTTACTTGACAGAATATTAAAAATATATTTTTTTTTCTTTTGTTACGGTCAAACTTTGCGGTCCATTGACAAAGTTTTAGGGCTGGTAGGAGCCATGACCATGAGAAGAGAGTCAAGAAAAAGTGACAGGCACCAACCCCCGAAGGAGTCCGGCCGGTATCTTGTCATTTTTTCTCACCGGCTCCTCTCCTCTTCTCTACCAAACCTAACTCCATCGCAGCGACTACAAAGCGAGAGGAGAAGTCGGTGGGAGAGTATTCCATGATGGAGTCGTTACAGTCCCTCGGCGTCGAGGTCGTCGGGATCGCCGTCGGCGTTGTAGCCGTAGCTGCCGGCGCCGCCTATATCTACCTCACCAAGAAACCCAAGGGTACGGGCCCCATGAGTTTGGATGTGTTCGTTCTTTTGTTCGATTTTGGGTTTTGTTAAAAAAGTTTCTATTTTTTCTATTTATGTCTTCGTTGGTGGCTTCGTTCATCTAAAGATTGCCTTTTGATCTTTAGATCCTGGAATGGGATCGAAAGTTTATGTTAGATAAAGTGCATCATCTTCTGTTTCTATTGGAGTGTTTGTGACTGGCTTGCCGTGGGGGGTGGAGTTGGGGGACCGGTCTTGTGGATGTTGAATCGGTGGTTTTATATATATGTGGAGTGGTGGGTCACCATATGAGATTTAGATTCTTATAAGTTGCTTACTGTTGAAAATCACTAGGTCATGCCTCTTCGTAATGCATGATTCAGCTCTAGCTCTAAAGTGATTTTTTTTTTTTGGTTTAATTATGTAATTCTTAGATTTGTCGAATAAACCTTACTGGATGATAACTGCCTGCTTGAAGATTTCATCATTCACATCTGAATTGTTTGTAGGGTATGAGGGTTTGAGATTTTTATTCTTTTGAATGATAGGTGAATGGAAAGCGAAGTCTAACGCTGGTCCATTAGTTGTTAGGAAGAAAATTCTATCGAAAATAATGCTTATTTGGATGGTTTTCTTTTTCCTACAGGTTGCCTGGACCCTGAAAATTTCAGGGACTTCAAACTGGTGGAGAAAAAACAGCTGAGTCATAATGTCGCCAAGTTTCGATTTTCTCTTCCTGCACCTACTTCTGTGCTGGGTCTTCCTATTGGAAAGCATATCAGTTGCAGGTTGGTTCATCGTGTTCACATGCCTCCCATTCACACCCATGTCACTATGCATTTTGAGTTGTCGGGAATGGATTTCTCATTGTACTTAAAATTATATCGTGGGTCCTAAAAGGGGAAAGGACGGTCTTGGTGAAGAAGTTATTAAACCTTATACACCAACTACTCTGGACTCAGATCTTGGGCACTTTGAACTTGTTATTAAGGTATGCTTGTTAATTTGTCATGTCTTGTCCTGATTGAACTTTAGAACACTTATTCTCAATATAAACCATTCCAGATCATGGAATGCTGTCTCAAAATTCTTTATCATTTTTTGCCCAAAAATAACATCTTGATAATCACCTATCATTGTTCAGTATTGCTGAATTTTCGTTTTTATTATTGTCTAGATGTATCCTCAAGGGAGAATGTCTCATCATTTCCGTGAATTGCAAGTTGGAGATTACTTATCTGTGAAGGGACCTAAGGTATTCGTTCTTGTTTTCTTCTCAAAATACATGTTAACTAGACATTTTACAACATGAACAGCACTCTATCTGTGTTATTCCTCTCGCAATATATTAATTAATTACTCTTTATAATAGGGATGCTTAAACTGTTTCATTTATAAATTTAAGTGAACTATGTAGGATTCCTTAGGTAGTATTTGGATGCCCTATTCCTGGTTGGAATAGGGCTTCATTCCATGCTATTCCCCCAAACAGGCATCAAAAAGGTGATGAGCCCCTTAGGAATTGATATTCCGGTCAAACGTTCTTATTCTAAAATTCGTATTACATGCTTCCTCATGCAATAGCTCTATTCTCATTTATCATATTCCAAGGGCAGTGGCTAAAAAAAAAAAAAGACTATTACCCCCTCTATCGGAAAAATTCATGATATTAATATAAAGGAGGAAAAGATGTAGCCTTGGCTAACTGTTACTAATATATGTACATAACAATATCCACCACAAAATGGTAATGGTATAATCCACTTTTCTCTTGCTAACCGTTACTAATATATGTACATAACATGCAAACTTTTAATAGATCATAATAATAAATTAATTAATAAAAAATAATTTATTTAAGTAATTATATTAATAAATAAATTGATATTCCATTTTTTCTTACATTTGGTCAGGGGTATTGTTGGAATTTCTAAAAAAATCTTTATCTATTCCTAATGGAATACAGGCTTATTTCCATATCATCCAAACACCATTTGGAATAACACTGCATTAATTGGAATAAGGTGGAATACTAGGTTTCAAACCAAACAGAAATATGAAATAACAAGGAAAATAAACTATTCCTAGGGAATTCGTATTCCTATTCCTGTAATAACTTTTTGACATCCAAACACTACCTTAATGTTTTAGTCAAAATAGGAAAGTAGACTGGTATTATGATTGTGTTTTTCTTCTAATACTCTAATACTATCAAACTGATGTTAACTCAAAAGTAAAAGGGGAGATTGATCTTATTTGTGAACATGCAGAAGCTTACCATGCTCTGCATGATCTTATTTGTGAACGTACAGAAGCTTACCATGCTCTGCACCAATGCAAGTTTTCACATATATTTTGTTTTCGTACTTGCTTATTTTCTTTTCTGTTCATTACTTGTGCAACCATGTCCAATTGTTGCAGGAAGTTTATCGAGTATCTATAATGTGCATGGAATGGTTTGACTGGTTTGATATATCAAGATCCATGTGAATATTTAATGTTTGCATGGCATGGATTTATATATAAATATAATCCGCAAACAAGTTATGCAGATAGTGATTTGCCACATTATCATGATAAATGACCCAGCAAATTCTTAATTTTTTTGGTGTGATTTTAGTGAATGTTGTTCCATTGTTTGCCTATTATAAAGGGAAGGCTTTGTTCTGTTGCACTTGATGTTGCTTTGGGTCTTTGTTATATGAATATATTTTATCATTGAAGGATATTTTTGCTTTTATCTCTCCTGTCTCCATAAAGCATTTTGTTGTGTCTAGCACATAGTTTCCCAGTTGTGCCTGATATCCTTGTTAACTTTTGTCGTCTCCTGGGGCAAATAACTTACATGCGTTTTTCTTGCTACTCCAAGACTTTAATTCCATTAGGGTAGCCTATATTAAATTTTCCTGTTACACCATTAGGTGACCAATGAGACACTTTTGACGAGGATCACCACAAAATTTGCACTATTTATCTGCTTTTGTAGTTTCTGCTTTTAACTTATTATCAATATTCTTATAAGGAGAAAACTGCATTATTTGTTTGCATAGGTAGCCTTAGCTTGAAAACAGCACCCCTGAAGACTGGCCAGTTGATAGATAATTGTTGGCTATCTATGTCATCCCTATTAACCTGTGTTACATCATGATTAGTGACTCTAACTTTGTAATCCCCATAAACTTGTGGCATGTCAAACGTTCATAACTATCCCTATCCATAATCAGCAGTTATTCAGCTAGTGTACTTGTATATTCTGCCTTCCTATTTGTTAACAGCATGAACATAATAACAAGCATTGCTCTTGCTTCTGCATGCCTCCTGACTATGAGTATACTGCGAATGCATACATATGTGTGCATACATTGTCATCCAAATCAAATGATTTTTGGTTTGAAAGAATTTACAAGTGACCATGGTGAAGGATAAGAAAAGAGATGAGGAAAGGAGATGTAAATATGAGAACAACACTTTTACACCCCCTCACTCTGCCTTTTTCTGTTTTGTTTTAACTTTACTTTGTTTTATTTTATTTCATTTCAGTTCATTTCATTTTATTTTATTTCATTGTGGGGGATCATTTTATTTGCTAGTGCTTGTTTGCTATTGATCTGCCAAATGGATTTCTTTTGGAGTATATAAGTTATGGTTAAAGCTGCCAAAAAAGGAAAAGAAATTAAAACAGAAATGGAGGGGAGAGAAAAGATAACAAAAAAGTAAGTTTATAGAAGAGACTAATGTAATAACATGCATCTATCGATGTTGCGTAGTTTTGAATACAAAGTTTTTTGAAACTATCTGTTTTACATATACCTGAGACACTATATAACTAAGAACATTATCCGTGGATCCCTCTTATGTTGGACCATGAATATTTACCATTCCCATTTTGAAACAAATCCCACAAATAATGAATGCCTTAATGATTTTGACACATATAAATATTTACATTTCTACAACTTTGGCACCTTGAAATTTTCCATCTTCAAAAATTCTCTCCTCTCATTGCTTATTATTTCTTCTTTCTTACTTCTGGCATAAACTATCATCTCCATTCTCCAATCAAATTCAGTATTTGTTTTTGAGCTCATTTGGTTTTTTTTCTTATTCCCCCTAAGGTTATGAAGTTGTGTAATAAGACTTGCACGAGACTTCTTAATGTTAGATGGTATTCAATGGTTTCAAATGAATCAGAAAGTTCAAGTTTAACCACTATCTGACCATGTGCAACCCATGATTTTACCTTTAGATGATACACAGTGGATTCTTCCTTTGTATTGCCTTTTAGAATTGCTCCTAATATAGCCCAGTATTCTGTCAGTTTATTGACATTTTTTTAAAAAAAAGTATGTTCTATGATACACACTACATTAAATGATCTATGAAGTTATAATGAAACCATTGATCTAATATTATACAATTTATATGAAGCAACAGTGAAGCATAACAAAATTTGGATGCTCCAGTCAAGCTGCTGAACCAAGAACATTTTACCACCATGAATCCATATGCACTCTTAGAAAAAAGAATCCTAATGCATTTATTTTGAATGTTTGTTTTCCTTGTAGTGATTGTTTTACAAGGAAGTACTGGTTAATGCTTTTAATCTATTTGGATGGGATGGTGACTAGTTAAATTTGGGATGGATCTATGTAGAGCCAAATGGCTTATGTTAGGTTTAGTTAACTTTGAAAGATTCACTGCTGGAAAGGAAAATGCTTTTCTTTTCTTGATTTAAGTTCATGTGGCAGGGAACAAACTTCTAGAACTTGCCGTTTTCATTGTTCTGTTGAAAGGACATGTTAAAGCTTGATCTGTGCTGCTGCCTGGCACTTATTCTGTTTTAGTGATATTGTGGGCCAGATGTTACTGTAGTATCATTCAGTGTTTACTGTACTCCTCTTGGGTGATCATTGTGTGCATATGCATTTGAATGAAGAGGCTTGATGTGGTCTCCTAAAAAAACCTGCCTAATTATGCCTGTACACCCACATTTTAATATGCTTAAAATTGTATCACATAACATCTAGTGCCTCCTATGCTTCTAGGGTCGTTTCAAATACCAACCTGGTCAAGTCAGAGCATTTGGAATGATAGCTGGAGGATCTGGTATCACTCCAATGTTTCAGGTGAACTTGAATTGCATTTCTTTGTGGTATATTCCTCAATTCCTTATTCTGCATGAATGCCAGGTGACTAGCAATACTGGAAAATAGTATTCCTCAATTCCTTTTTCTGCATGAATGCCAGGTGACAAGAGCAATACTGGAAAATCCAAATGATAAAACACAGGTTTATCTTATCTATGCCAATGTCACCTATGAAGATATCCTGCTGAAGGTAGCTTTACCTGAACTGTAATCTTAATTAAAAATTATATCATTGATGTAT
Organism: Calamus simplicifolius; assembly: GCA_900491605.1. Taxonomy (NCBI): domain Eukaryota; kingdom Viridiplantae; phylum Streptophyta; class Magnoliopsida; order Arecales; family Arecaceae; genus Calamus; species Calamus simplicifolius. The sequence continues at coordinate 1,092,439 of UESW01004073.1, read as the reverse complement.
TTCCTGACCGCAGAATAGGTTTTCGCAATTACCAAAATATGAGTTGGTTAATTGCTGGCAGGTGTCTATTTTCTTTTATCAGAAATCCATTGATTTTATTTACTGCTAATATTTGCAGGAAGAACTTGATGGCCTTGCCGGAAATTACCCAACTCGCTTCGAAGTCTACTACGTCTTAAATCAGGTCCACTTCATGCTGATTGTTCTCCCCTGGAATTTTGTATTATGTTCCGCGCATCCAGCATGTGCCTTGATTTGCTGCTAGTATGAGAAATATGGAACAGTTTTATGAGAGCAGCTTAAATTGTCTTCATTGCTCATTAGCTGTTTTTCTGTTGTACTCTTTCAAGTTCTTTTACCTTTGTCTGCTTCTTAGGTGTTTCTGCAATCCTTGCTATTGCATACACTTTCTCATCTGACTGTTGATGATTGTGCTTGTTGATTTATCAGCCCCCTGCACCATGGAATGGTGGTGTTGGTTTTGTTTCCAAAGAAATGATTCAATCTCATTGTCCTTCACCAGCATCTGACATTCAGGTATTGTGTTTTAATACTAATGCTTTCTAATGAACAAAATAAGAACATGTACATAGTTATAACCAGGTTTGATGAGCTGTCAAATCTTATAAACATTCTTGTTTTATTAGTTTCTAATTTCCTGATTATCAAAATCTTGTGCATTGTTTGATGAGCTGTCAAATCTTATAAACATTATTGTTTTATTAGTTTCTAATTTTCTGATTATTAAAATCTTGTGCATTGTATTTTGTGCTTATGTTGGATGATTGGCAGATTTTGAGATGCGGCCCACCTCCCATGAACAAGGCTATTGGTACACACCTGGATGATTTGGGATACGCAAAGGAGATGCAGTTCCAGTTCTAAGCCTTTTTAGTTTGTTGGTTCTTGGCTCTGACCTCCTCAAGTATTGAAGAGGACCATAATAATGTTTAAGCTCATCACGATACTGCTCTTTTAGAGGTGATTCTCATACATTTTTGGTGCTTCATTATTCATAAAGAAACCAATCATCGGTTGAACCATTCAGTAGTTTTCTAAGCCTACTGAATTTTGTTACCGTCCAAGTTATTGACCTGAGATGTGTATTAGTTCCTGATAACCAAATTCTCTCTCTGGCACCGATATAGATCACCTCTGATTGCAGAGGCATCAAACCAGCACCCATGTCTGATGAGAACTTGGCTGGTTGCTGACCATATCCTTAAAGAAGAATATTTTTTTTAAAAAACTTTATCCTCTCATGAATCTGTGGTGGCGATAAAGGTCAAGAAAGCATGCTTGGACCTTTCCATATTGGATGTCAGATTTGGAGACGTATAAAGGTAAACAATGGTAGATACTTGAATCTGCACAAAAAGTGATGGATTCATTTGATATAGGGGCATGAAGTTAGTGGTATTGGAATTGTTATCTTATTTATAACAGCGAGAAAAGGGCCATCTGAAGTACTGCAGTGCAAGATTTGTGGCACCCTTGTCCCTGACTCCCTGTTTCTTGGGCCCAACTCTATTCTCCCTATCTCCTTTTTTTTTTTTCATTTTAATATGAATTTCTTGATCCTGAAGATTTTGCTCTCTACTCTTAGCATACCTCTGTTTTATTAAAAATATATCCTGAATGACCAAAGTCTTGCTTTTATAAGGGCATAAAGAGTACACCCAACTGAAAATGAGAGTTAGCTGTGACTCCCATTTGATTCTTTTCCCCATTAGTATTGCTTTTGGCAAATGCATTCTCGATGGAGGAGTCGGTTCTCATGTATAATTACTTGATGACTGGTGACAGCCACCCATGTCTTGAGGGATCTCACAGGTGTCCCGTGCTTACGGAACGTATTGGCTTTTTAGTTGTGATCAATGGGATGTAACGATTCTAACATAAACATAGGAAGTTCTCATGTTTCCTTTGGTACCAAGCAGTTTGCTCTTTGTAGTTTAGGGCATCACAATTAGACCTATATATATTATTGCATCATCTTCCCTGGTTATCTTTGTTCTAGGAAAATACTTCATTTTCTTGAAGAAATAAAAAGATAAAATACGGGCCAACATGCTGTATCATTCAAGGTGAAAGTTGGGAACACGTCTCAAATTGTAACGAAGATAGAATAATTATGCCAAAAAAAAATCTTAATGTCATGAGAGATGGGAGTTGAATGAAAATTTAGTATAATAAATTTGATAATTTGTGAAAACATCTGGTCCTTGTAAAAGCATTTATATTTAGAGTATAGAAAAATTGTTCTTTAACAATGAAAACATACATTCAGTCATGTTGATCAATTGCCACATCCAACCTAAAAACACATTATAGAAAAACAAGATATTCATAATGATGGTCTTTTTAGCCTATTATCAGACAAGACTAATGTTACCGTCCCAGTGATGCGCACGGCCAGGAGGGCCATACGCAGCCTGCGGCGCGCAGCGCGGGCAAGGCAGGTAGCTGAGGACCTGTCAGGACGGAGTTTGACCGTGCCACGGGATGCACACGTCTATGGGGCCGGCAAGCCCCACACTTAGTCAGACACTTGGTGCGAGGTTGGTGGATCAAACGCCAAGGCCGAATGCGGACCCATCTCCCGACGCGATGACACGCGGAGTCGGCATTAGCAAGCCCAGTTTCAGCAAGGCATGCGGCCAAAGAAGACATGGAGCCAACCCTTAGCAATGTGGAGTGCGGCAAGCCCAAAACCGCCCAGACGCACCTGCAACGGCCTCAACCATCCAACAGACTTCCAAGCCGATTTTAGGGGAATAATTTTGTCCAGATCAGACGAATCAAACCTTATCCTATGGATAAGATTTGGGGATCCAGCTGGGAGGTTTTGGATAAGATGTTGGATAAGATTTTCAGCCCTTATCTACTACTAACTAACTTGAAGATTTGAGAGACTCTTGGGGGAGTTGGTTGATGGTTGTTTGGGCATTATCCTAAGCCATCGGTGGAGTCCTTTTGATGACATTTGGAGGCATCTACCCAGCGGCAACGAGATCTCCTAATCAGCCTACACAACCGGTTATCTAGAAATAAGATTTGGAGAGGATCAAGCGGTGATTCAAAAGTGGTGTGCATGGAGATAAGGCCAAGGATGTCAAAGGGATAAGGACGGCAGCTTTGGATGAGGCGGTGGCTCAATCTTATAAATAAGAGGGAGGTCTTCATGAGGGAAAAAGCAATCAACACAAAACACACGGAGAGGTATCAAAGGAGATCCTATCCAGCCGGCTATCAAGAAGGTGGGCGGCATCTTCTAGTCTCCACCACTTTGGGCGAGAAGGAGGAGAGAGAATATACGATTGGTGCCGTTGAGGAGCTTCCTACGGGCGATCATCTACAGGTTACGGGGTGAGTCATCTTGTAGCCTAAGGGCAAGGTGAGGGAGAGATCGTGAGAGATTTCTTGTAGTGCTGCGGCACATATTCATCTTGTCCTCCTTTAGGATTGTATTAATCAAAGAGGTTGGGGTAGTGTTGACCCTGTATATCTTGTGTTTGGGGCTGGGCATTATCTGTGATTACTTGTTGGGGCTTTGGGGTTCCTGTAGGGGGAGGTCTCGATCAACCTCACCCTACTAGTTGTGCGCAATAACTCTGAGAGAGAGAGGCTGACTTAGCACGAGGCGTGCTAAGGCCGATCCCCTGCTAGGACGCTTCCGTACTTAGAAAAAAAAATAGCCTATACCTAGCCGGGTGACAAGAGGGTATCAGAGCACCTTCAATACAAGAACCCAAGAACATATTTTTTTTCTTCTTTAAAAATCAACCATGGTGAATCACAACGATCGAATAGCAAGGCTCGAGGCTATTGTCGGGATTCCTCCAGAGGATGGGTTTACTGATCTCATCACCCGATCCTTGGAGCAGCAGCAGCAGATCAATCAGATCCAGCAGGCGATCCCAGCACAACCAGATCATGGAGCCGGGCCAAGCTCTTCCAATGAAGGCCAACAGGACGGAAGAGATGCCGTTCTAGAGGAGGTTCTGAATCGCATCAAGGAGCTGGGAGATGAAGTGGACGCCCTCAGGAGAGAGCGCGCATGCCAGCCCTACGTGAATCTACCACATCCATCCCAGATCCACGTACCTGATCCGAAGCCTTTCAGCTATGCGCGCAACGCCAAGGAACTGGAGAACTTCGTATGGGACGTGGAGGAGTACTTCCTAGCAATGAATATACCGAAGCGCAACGAATCCGCCTCGCCATCGTGTTCCTTGCTGGTGATGCCAAGCTATGGTGGCGTACTCACAACGCGGAGGATCGAAACGCGGTAGGCTAGGAATTACAACTTGGGAGGCCCTCAAAGAAGAGTTGAAGATTCAGTTTCTCCCTCATAACGTCACATGGGTGGCGAGGGACCAACTGAAGAAGCTGAAGCAGACGGGTTCCATCAGAGACTACGTCAAGGAGTTTAGCTCATTGCTACTCGACATACCAGACATGTCCGAAGCCGACAAGTTGTTCAACTTTCAGTCGGGGTTGCAGAATTGGGCGCAAGTGGAGCTGCGAAGGCAAGGAGTGAAAGATCTCAATTCGGCGATGGCTACTGCCGAGAGCTTCGTCGACTTTCGTACCACTACGCCTACCCCCCCCTTGGCAAGCAGAAAGCTAAAGCCAAGGATGGCAAGACGTCTCATCCCAAGAAGCAAGGGAAGAAGAAGAAGACGACAGCCCAAAAAGAGAAGGGAACTACTTAGCAGTCTAAGGATACCATGACCAGATCTGAGCGGCCCCAAGGCTGTTTCATCTGCGGAGGTGCACATCGGATGCGCGACTGTCAGAAGAAGGGGAAGCTCACGGCCTTGATCTCCCAATTGGTCGAAGAATCCAGCGACTCAGAGGGACCCTCCGGGTGAACCCGTTGCAAGCGATTAATGCGCTTGTCACCAAGAAGCCGCCATCCTGCAAAGGGCTTCTTTATGTTTCGGTGAAGGTCAATGGCCACCAGCTGAGGGCCATGATTGATACGGGTGCCACCGACAACTTCATCGCGGAAGACATAGCGAAGGAGTTAGGGTTGCAGACTTCCACCGCTGCAACCATGATAAAGGCCATCAACTCGAAGGCAGCGAGGGTGAATGGCCTTACAAAGGCTGATTTAGAAATCGGCCCCTGGAGAGGGCCTTGCAGCTTTTTGGTGATCCCACTTGATGATTTTCAGATCATCCTTGGCCTGGAGTTCTTCAAGGCAGCCAAGGCAATGATCATTCCACATCTCAACGGCATGCTGATAGGAGCGGAGGACAGCACCGTTTCATTTCAGCATTGCCACCAGCCGCTAAGGAAGAGAGCAGCGGTCAGTCAACCGTTGCAAAGCAGAAGACGACCAACACCAGTTCGCGCACAGTTCCAGATAGCGGGCTGATATCCGCTAAGCAACTCAGCAAAGGCTTAAGGAAAGGAGACCAGACATATGTCGCGGCACTAGTCCAGGTTCAGCCCGAATCGAAGGACGCAGAGGAGGTGCCGCGCAGGTGGGGGAGATACTACAGGAGTTCGCCGATCTCATGCCCAACGAGCTACCAAAGGAATTACCGCCACGGCGCACGCACGACCATTGAATCGAGCTGGAGCCCAGAGCGCGTGCCCCGGCAAAGGCCCCCTACCGCATGGGCCCTGCAGAACTGAAGGAACTGTGCACTCAGCTGGATGAGTTACTGGCCGTGGGACTGATTCAGCCATCCCGCGCCCCTTTCGGAGCACCGGTCCTTTTTAGCGCAAAAAGGATGGATCTCTGCGCATGTGTGTGGACTATCGAGCCCTCAACAAGGTCACCGTGAAGAATCGCTACCCGGTGCCCAACAGCAGATCTATTCGACCGTCTTTCGAAGGCGGAATACTTCAGCAAATTGGATCTACGCTCTGGATACTGGCAGGTACGTATTGCGCCAGGTGATGAATCAAAGACGACGTGTGTGACCCGGTACGGCTCATTTGAGTTCCTGGTCATGCCCTTTGGCCTGACGAACGCACCAGCTACCTTCTGCAATCTCATGACAGACGTCCTATATGACTTCCTGGATGACTTTGTTGTAGTCTATTTGGACGACATAGTCATTTACAGTGGTAGCCTGCAGCAGCATGTGGAGCACTTGAGGCGAGTTATGCAGCGACTTAGGGAGCATCGCCTCTACGTCAAAAGGGAGAAGTGTGAGTTTGCATGCACCGAGGTCCATTTTCTTGGACACATTGTTGGCCATGGCACGATACGGATGGACAGCGCCAAGGTCCAAGCCATCCTGGACTGGTCGACACCTGCTACAGTGAGCGAGCTCCGATCGTTCCTAGGACTTGCGAACTATTACCGGAGGTTCATCAAAGGGTACTCGGCCATCGCAAGCCCTTTGACCGACCTGCTCAAGAAGGAGCGAAGGTGGAGTTGGTCCTCCAACTGTGAGGAGGCCTTCGGTAAGATGAAGACGCGCTAGCTACGGAGCCGGTCTTGCAGTTACCCAGATTTGAGGATCCTTTTGAAGTGCACACGGACGCATTCGACCGTGCGCTTGGTGGAGTCTTGGTCTAGGCGGACATCCAGTAGCATATGAGAGCAGAAAATTCAAGGACGCCGAGACACGTATTCGGCGCACGAGAAGGACATGACTGCTGTGATACACTGCTTGGAGGTATGGCACCATTACTTGCTCGGAACTAAATTCAAAATTGTTACCGACAACGTCGCCAACACCTACTTCAAGACCCAGCGCAAGTTGACGCCCAAGCAAGCTCGTTGGCAAGAATACTTGGCGGAGTTCGACTTCGATTGGGAGCATCGGCCAGGACGTCAGAATCAAGTGCCGACGCCCTCAGCGCCAAGTCGTACAAGAGTACGTGGCCCGGCGGTGACCATGCAGTCTGGCGTTATAGAGCGTATCCGCAAGGCAGCGCAGGCAGACGCGGCATACGCCAAGCTAATGCGTGATGTGACGAGCGGACTGGTGCGGCGCTTCTGGATCCAGGACGGCTTGCTTCGCGCACATGGAGGTAGGCTAGTCGTGCCGAAGAATGAAGCTTTACGGTGCGACTTATTAAAAGAGTCCCATGACTCAAGGTGGGCAGGACATCGGGCATGGAGCGGATGTATGCCCTGCTATCTTGTGACTTCTACTGGCCAAATATATGGAGAAACGTGGAGGCCTATGTGCGGAGTTGTCTGATCTGCTAGATGGACAAAGTGGAGTGCAGGAAGCCAGCGGGACTACTACAACCGTTGCCCGTCCCAAGCCAACCATGGGCATCTGTTTCCATGGACTTCATAGTGGGATTTCCGGAAGTGGACGACAAGCGGACCATCTTTGTAGTGGTGGACAGATTTTCCAAGTATGCTATCTTCATGGCAGTACCGGACCCATGCACAGCCGAGACGTGCGCGGCGCTCTTCTTCACCCATGTGGTCAAGATCTTCGGTTTGCCCGGAGATATCATCAGCGACCGCGACGTCCGATTCACGGGTAAGTTCTGGACCATGCTTTTTCAGATCGTGGGCATAGAGCTTAAATTCTCCACAGCATATCACCCTCAGACGGACGGCCAAACCTAGCGGGTGAATGCATTGCTCGAGGAGTATCTGCGGCACTTCGTCACCGCAAGACAACGAAACTGGCTTGAGTTGCTGGACGTGGCACAATTTTCCTACAATCTAAACCGGTCTTCAGCAACAGATCAAAGTCCAGCAGAGTTATGCCTAGGCTACCAGCCTAGGATGCCCTTGGAGGTTGCACGACAGTATGACGGCCCATGTCCAGCGGCGCATCTATTTGCAAGGGATAGGACTGAAAACATTGCTAAGGCGCGTGACAGCCTTGTGCGGGCGGCTATGCAGATGAAGCTACGCGCAGACGAGCATCGACGACCAGTGGAGTACAGGTGGGCGATCTTGTGATGTTGAAAATTACACCCTATCTTTGGAGGAAAGCGACCAAGCAAAAGTTCCACAAAGGCCTTTTGCCAAGGTATGACGGACCCTTCAAAGTACTCAGACGGGTGGGAGAAGTAGCTTACAAACTGGCCTTGCCAGCCAGACTGAAGATTCATCCAGTCTTCCACGTTAGCTTCCTCAAACCATACCATGGAGACCTGGTTGCAGACGAGTTAGAGAACCCAGGCAGGATGCGCCCTGCCATTCGACCCAAGTTTGCAAGGAAGATTGCAAGAATTTTGCGGACGAAAGGTGGGTACAAGTCAAGGACCCCAGTACACGGAGTATCTGGTACAATGGCACAAGAGGATGTTTCCGATGCCACCTGGAGGCGAGCAGAAGAACTTTGGCAGTTCGAGGAGGACATTCAGGCCTACGTGAGGGCGAGCGCGACGGGGACGTCAGCATCTTCAGGTGGGGAGGATTATCACCGCCCCAGTGATGCGCACGGCCAGGAGGGCCGTAGCGCAGCCCGCGCGTAGCGCGGGCAAGGCAGGTAGCCGAGGACCTGCCAGGATAGAGTTTGACCGTGCCACGGGATGCGCACGTCCGTCCATGGGGCCGGCAAGCCCCACACTTAGTCAGACACTTGGTGCGAGGTTGGTGGATCAAGCGCCAAGGCCGAATGCGACCATCTCCCGATGCGACGGCACGCGGAGTCGGCATCAGCAAGCCCAGTTTCAGCAAGGCATGCACGGCCAAAGAAGACCCGGAGCCAACCCTTAGCAACGTGGAGTGCAGCAAGCCCAAAACCGCCCAGACGCACCTGCAACGGCCTCAACCGTCCAACAGACTTCCAAGCCGATTTTGGGGAATAATTTTGTCCAGATTAGACGAATCCAAACCTTATCCTATGGATAAGATTTGGGGATCCAGCTGGGAGGTTTTGGATAAGATATTGGATAAGATTTTCAGTCCTTATCTACAACTAACTAACTTGAAGATTTGAGAGACTCTTGGGGGAGTTGGTTGATGGTTGTTTGGGCATTATCCTAAGCCATCGGTGGAGTCCTTTTGATGACGTTTGGAGGCATCTACCTAGCGGCAACGAGATCTCCTAATCAGCCTACACAACCGGTTATCTAGAAATAAGATTTGGAGAGGATCAAGCGGTGATTCAAAAGTGGCGTGCATGGAGATAAGGCCAAGGATGTCAAAGGGATAAGGACGATAGCTTTGGATGAGGTGGTGGCTCAATTTATAAATAAGAGGGAGGTCTTCGTGAGGAAAAAGCAATCAACACAACAATACACGGAGAGGTATCAAAGGAGATCCTATCCAACCGGCTATCAAGAAGGTGGGCGGCATCTTCTAGTCTCCACCACTTTGGGCGAGAAGGAGGAGAGAGAAGATACGATCGGTTCTAGTCTCCACCACTTTGGGCGAGAAGGAGGAGAGAGAAGATACGATCGGTGCCGTTGAGGAGCTTCCTACGGGCGATCATCTACAGGTTATGGGGTGAGTCATCTTGTAGCCTAAGGGCAAGGTGAGGGAGAGATCGTGAGAGATTTCTTGTAGTGCTGCGGCACATATTCATCTTGTCCTCCTCTTAGATTGTATTAATCAAAGAGGTTGGGTAGTGTTGACCCTGTACATCTTGTGTTTGGGGCTGGGCATTATCTGTGATTACTTGTTGGGGCTTTGGGGTTCCTGTAGGGGGAGGTCTCGATCAACCTCACCCTACTAGTTGTGCGCAACAACTTTGAGAGAGAGAGGCTGACTTAGCACGAGGCGTGCTAAGGTCGATCCCCTGCTAGGATGCTTCCGTACTTAGAAAAAAAAAAGCTATACCTAGCCGGGTGACACTAACCTCATGGTAATAGGGAACATAGGCTAATTTAAAGGCTATGGTAAAAAAACTCCATTTGAAACAAATTCTATCACATTCTCTCACGAAGGAAGTGATTAGACTTATGTGATAGCCCATAACCACTTAATTTTATGAATAACTAATCATTTTTTATTTTTATCACCAAACATAATAATCTTATCTCAGTTTGTGTGGGCTACTTCCAAGTCTAAAATATGTTTAATATTCTTCCACTTGGCCAACATCACATAATATATATGATAAAAACTTCACATGTGAAGGTTTAAGAGGCAATCCAAAAGGGTGCGGAGGGGGGAGGGGCAAATTGGGTTTAAAAATTTTAAAGTTTAAGTTAATCAATGATGCAACAAAACTTAAAGCAATGCAAGATAAGGGAAGCAAGAAATAATCAAACAATGGCAAGTAAATAAAATGTAAGATAGTAAAAGAGATAAGAAGATTTTATAATGGTTTATCACTCTTTGCTTATGTCCACTTCTTAAGTCTTTTACTTAGGTATTTCACTGTTCAATCTTCATACTATCTAATCTTCTTCATGGGTAAGGACTAAACCCTTCTATAACTTCTCATTTTCTTCAGGCTTAGGAGTATCTCTCACAAGCAAAAACAAGTTAAGAAAACACTTTTCACATAAAGAAGTGATAAATCACATTATTATTTATTTAATTTAAGTATTTTAAAGAGTTAATGATGATAAAATCCTTTAATATATATAATTTAATAATTAAACCAAAAATTCTCATAAATTAAATATTTTATAATAATTACATTATTATTATCACTATTGCTTATTTTATAATACAATTATAATTATTACACTTATATTTATAACTTACAATCTTATAATATTTATAATCTTATATTTAAGTATTTTTAAACTAAATATTTTTTAAAAAAGTATATAGTTTCAAAGAAGGAACGTAATGATTGGGATTTGAGACAAAGAAGGAAGGAAATTCAAACGAATCATGATTGGGAGATCAGTTGAGTCATGCTCAGATCTTAGCGAATTAGAAAAAAAAAGAAAGCAGGCTAAAGAGAGAAAAAATATGGCTTGATTGATACGAAAATGATGAACAAATAAGGAATATTTTCTAAACTACCCTTAAAACCCTTCCCCACCCCTTTTTTTTTCTCTCCACACCCTCTCCCTCGCACCCCACCCGCTCGACACCCTCTTCCCTTCCCTTCCCCGGTATGGCAGTGGCAATCGGCGACCTCTCTCCCACCCGCTTGACACCCTTCTTTTCCCTCTTTCCTTTCGCTTCCCTGGCATGGTAGCGGCGAGCGGCAGCGGCAGTGAGCGGACGCATGCTAGGCATGTTTACCACTGGGTTTGTCATGTATCCTTGTTGCTAGGATAGTCTTACACCATTGTTTATTTGTTTCTGTATCTTGAAAAAATGATATACTGAAAGAAGGCAAGAAAGGTTAAAAGCAATTTATTCTATAATATTGATATAAATGTATTAACTAGCTTTCTTCCATTGAGATGCTAGTAAGAGCCAGCTGCAGCCAGGTGTTCTATTTTGAAAGATCTGTATGTTAATTTGAATCATTAAGGGTCTGTTTTGATGGAAGGGAATGGAGGGGAGGGAAGAGAAAGGAGGTAAAAGGTCACAAGTTATCTTGTTTGGGAGGAGGGTGAAAAAAGAGGAGGAAGAGAATAGAAGTAACCGGTTCCCCTCTTTTTCCTTCCAGCGAGCGTAAATTTGTTAACCCCCAAATCGGGGGTAAGCTGGGGGAGGGGAAAAGTTTAAGTCATACTTTCTGGAAGACCAAAATACCCCTTTATTTTCTATTCTTCATTCTTTCACTCCTTCGGTTTATTTCCTATTTTGAAGGGATATAATTATCACATAACTCTTCCCCTTCTTTTTCCTCTCTTTATCCAAACAAGATAATTGATATTACCCTTCCTTTCCCTTTCATCCTTTCCAAACAAGAGAAGAAGAGCAACCATTCCTTCCCCTTCCATCCCTTTCTTTCTTTTTACTCTCTCCTTCCTTCCCCTCCAAAGATCCAAACAAAGCCTAAGGTTTAATAGAAATCCAGCTTTGATTAAGTAGAAATAAAATAATTTAAGCTAGAGGATCACAAGAATTTTTAAAACCAACATATAACGCATAAAGCAACCGCACTGTAATAGATTCCCTCCACGCTCTTGGAATCCCATCTTCCAAACCAGGTCCCTGTTTAGCCCTACTTGGCCTAACAGAGGTCCTCTATTTAGCCCAACAGGGCCAAACAGAAGGCCGCTGTTTGGCCCTAATGGGCCGAACATCAGGCCGAACAGACATTAGGGCCGAACAGATAACCTCTGTTCAGCCTATAAGGGCCGAACAATGATGCTTTGTTCGGCCCTAATAGGCCGAACAAAAAGGCTCTGTTCGGCATATCAGGGCTGAATGGAGCACGATCCGGGAAAAAAAGCTTCGAAATATGTTAAAAAATGAACCTTTGCATCGATAGAATCTTCTCAAATCGCTACTTGCTTATCCATTGTTGAAATGGAGGTTCAAATTCCTTCAAACAAAGGGAGTGAGGGGAATGAGGGTATCAGTTGAAATGGTGGGGGGGGGGGGGGGGTCGGGTTTGTTGAGGGTGGGGTGTGGAGAGAAATTTGAGGGGGTATAATGGTCATTACTCAATGGGATAAACTGGGTATTTTTTTTAAAGTGTGGTTGTAGAGAGTATTTTTTGGGTGTATTTAGAAGCTTCCCTAAAAAGGTAGCAACATAATCTATTTAAAGGTCCTTAGAGCTATAAATCATATCATTTTGAAGATGGGGTATGGTAAAGGTATTAGTTCTATTGCTATGCCATCTTTCAGCCTACACCAACTTTAGATCAAGATCTAAAGAGGAAAAGTTAGAGAAGCTCAGCAGTGCTCCAAAAAGTTTTAAGGAAGGAAGACGTTCACCGGCCATCTTTCCGACGAGGCTGTGCCAATCTACTTCCAATCTTTATTATTTTTTAATTTAAATTTTATTTCAGTATTTTTTCTTTAAATCTTATAGTCAGAACTTTTCTCCAATTCAAAATTTAATTTCTTGCACTTTAAATTTTTACTAATTTATTTTTTCTATTATTTTATTTTTTTTATTTTTATTGCAAGTAGTTACTAGGGTTCAACTAGTGGATCCTAGTTTCAAGTTTAATTTTTCCTACAAATTTTAATTCATCTTTTCTCACCTTCAAATTCCTTTTTCTTTTTCTTTATAAAAAATTAAAGATTGCAAACTCCAAAAGTACCGCCTTTCTGGTGGATTTGACTCGACTCGTTACTAACTTCTTAGTTAATTAAATTAGTTAATATAATTTTAATGTGATGGACAATTAGAGCAAGCAAGAAGACTCTCAAACCAACACCCAGATGAAGTGAATCTACTTATGAGAATCTATCGATGAAGATCTAAACTTGAGTTAGAAGAGAAAGTGCACTAAAGGTTCAAGAGAACTTTTTTAAGGTTTTTCCAATAATTTTTAACCCCAAATTTCATATTCAAACCATCAAAAAAAACCTTGATTTATAAGAAATAAAAATATGGCCATTGGGATTACCAAGCAACTCCAATGATCATCTAAAAATATGATCATTGAACTGTTAAAACCTACCTCATCTACTTTTTTTATCTTTAAAATTTATGAATTATGTAAATTTAAGAATGAAGAATGTGATTGATATGGCTGATTCAACACTGTAGGAATAAACGACAACGATAACAACGACTGACGGAGGCTCTCTTACAACCCCCGAGACCCCCTCTCGGTCTTGGGCCACTGAACAACATCTCAACCCCGAGACCCCTTCTCGGTCTCGGGCCACATGAACAATATCTCATCCCCCGAGACCCCCTCTCGGTCTCGGACCGCATGAACAGTATCTCAACCCCCGAGACCCCCTCTCGGTCTCGGGCCACATGAACAGCATCTCAACCCTGAGACTCCCTGTCGGTCTCAGGCCACATGAACAGCATCACAACCCCCGAGACCCCCTCTCGGTCTCGGACCGCATGAACAGTATCTCAACCCCCGAGACCCCCTCTCGGTCTCGGGCCACATGAAAGCATCTCAACCCTGAGACTCCCTGTCGGTTTTGGGCCACATAAACATATCACAACCCTCGAGACCCCCTCTCGGTCTTGGGCCGCATGAACAGTATCTCAACCCCCGAGACCTCCTCTCTGTCTCGGGCCGCATGAACAGTGTCACAACCCCCGAGACCCCCTCTCGGTCTCGGACCACATGAACAGTGTCACAACCCTCGAGACCCCCTCTCGGTCTCGGGCCACATAAACATTATCACAACCCCCGAGACCCCCACATGAATAGCATCTCAACCCCGAGACCCCCTCTCGGTCTCGGGCCACATAAACAGTATCACAACCCCCGAGACCCCCTCTAGGTCTCGGGCCACATGAACAGTATCTCAACCCCCGAAACCCCCTCTCGTCTCGGGCCACATGAACAGTGTCACAACCCCGAGACCCCCTCTCGGTCTCGGGCCACATAAACAGTATCACAACCCCCGAGACCCCCTCTCGGTCTCAGGCCACATGAACAGTACTTCGACCCCTGGTGCACGATCCGGCCCGCTCTGGGCCACTTGGCATGCCCACATGATCCGCGCACATTGTAGCAGGGTGTGACCATGCCTCATAACGGCGTATGGTCCGTTATATGTCTGTCACTATGCGTGACCATACCCCGTTGCAGCGTACGGTCCACCACCTGCCCGCTACCGTGCGCAGTCATATCCAACGGTGCGCGCATCAGATATAGCCCTAGATACAAGACACCTATGAAGCCGTGCTGACCAATGATGCGACACCTCCGACATATACGGAGACTGTACGATCAGTCACTATCAGCCTCATCTTTTGTCCATTATTGAATGGGGAACCTTGAAATCAACAATCTTCGAGAATGAAAGGAGGATCTTCGAACAGGTATAAAGCATACGCCCATGCCGTAGGTAGGGGGACGAAAACTCTGGTTTTTCTAGCTCTTTTCCACTAGTTAAGCCCTAACTGTTTAGTTCCCTTCGGCTAGACAGTTCTCATATGTTCCCAAGTGACTGACTTGAGCATTGGAGGGTCCCCACCGGAGCATCCGGTCTTCAGGGACTTTTCTTGCAGGAGTCCGTGAGGAGGACGTCCGTTTCCCCGCGCTTGAAGGAAGTGACTTGGCGTCATCAGATTGGTGCACCAGGAAGGGGGGAGAAAGAGATAGACACCGAACCAACAATCTGCAACTCCTCTCTCTCCAAGCTCTTGAGTCATGGTGACAACCCGTGCGAAAGGGGGCTCTGTCAGTTGTGTGGGGGGCAGCGCCAAGGAGCTGATCCACTGGCGGTCCCCCCTCAGCTCCCCCGCAGGCATCCCGGCACTGCCGCATCCTCAGGAGGCTGGACCTTCGCTCCTCCGGTCGATGTCCCTGCGCCTTCTCTCCATCAGCTCCAGGAAGACCGATTCGCCGCCCTAGCCAAGCAAGTCCAATCCTTGTGGTGGCGGTCCAAGGCCTGCAGTATCAGCAGGCGGCCCTGCGGCAGCCGGAGCCATTTCCATCAGTTCCGGGCATGGTGCAACCCAGCCAGCACTCTTCCCGAAGGAGGTCGCCGGTACCGGAAGCTCGCCACCGTCACGCTTTGCCCAAGCCTTATTGCCGGGAGGCCTCTAAGAGACCCCGATCACCTTCTCACCATGCCAGTGTTTCTCCCAGGCGGCAACATGGGAGGGAGGCGGAGCGCCCTCGCAGACATCGCCGTCACTTTCCCTCGTCTTCAGAATCCTCAGGGGAAGGTTCTTTTAATGGCCGGATAGCCCGTCGGCCCGAGCGTCGACTCGACGAGTACAACCAGCGGTTGAAGGAATTCAATCGCCGGATCACCCACTGCCCGAGACGGATTATGACAGCTGGCCTCCGCTGTCCCGCCGTATCATGGAAGAGCCCATCTCCACCCGGTTTCGCCTCCCCCAGCTAGATCCATATGATGGGACTACAGATCCCCTGGACCACCTAGAAAGCTACAAGGTACTCATGCAGGTCCAGGGAGCCACCGATTCGCTCATGTGCATCGCCTTCCCTGCCACCCTGAAGAAGGCTGCCCGAGCCTGGTACTCTCGCCTGCCGCCGCGGAGTATCGATTCCTTCCGTCAGTTGGAAAGAGCCTTTTTGGCCCATTTTGATGCCTGCCGGAAGATCCAAGAGTAGCTGACAGCCTCTTCGCTGTCTAATAGAAGAGCGGTGAGTCTTTGCGGGATTATGTCGCTTGGTTCAAGGAGGTGGCTCTGGAGGTTTACAATCTTGAAGATTCAGTGGCCACTTTGGCCCTGAAGCGAGGGCTTCGTCCGTCCCGCTTCGCGTACTCCCTGGATAAGAAGCCACCGGTTCTTACGCCAAACTTTTGACCGGGCCCAGAAGTATATCCGTGCCGACGAGGCTGATTCCTCCGGTGCGAGGCAAGTGGGAGCGCCCTCAAGAAGCCGGCCCGCCCTGAGCCTGTTGAAGTTCGACCCTAGAAACCTGAACCTCCCGCCGACCAGACAATCGTCCCCGAGCTCCTGCACAGAGAGATGGACCCTACACTCCACTGCTCGCCCCTATATCGCACATCCTGCTCGAGATTGAGGGTGAGTCCTATCTTCAGCACCCACCTCCGATGAATCCAAAGATCCCCCGCAACAAGAACCTCTACTGCCGATACCACCGGGACCATGGCCATGACACCGACGACTGTCGCCAGCTGAAGAAGGTGATAGAGGGTCTTATCCAGCGTGACCATCTGGGGAAGTTTATTCGGAAGAACAACCGGATACTCCTGGCCCGTCAGCGCCTCCCGCCGATGATCGACAACGCTCCAACTGAGAAGACGGTGGCGATGATTTTCTGGGGGGCAGGTGGCCCGCCCAAGAGGCAGAGAGGGGGGAGAGTTAGATCCTGTAATTCCTTTCTTTAAGGAGGACTTAGAGGGGGTGGTGAATAAAAATGATGATAGCGTCATCGTGACCATGACGATCGCTAAGCATCCTGTAAAAAGAATTCTGGTTGATAGCGGAAGCTCAGTGGATGTTTTGAATTATGATACTTTTGTTCGTATGAACCTGTCGCCCGACCTGCTCCGGCCCGTCGCCACGCCCCTGATGGGGTTCACTGGGGACTCCGTGAGAGTCGAGGGGGAGGTCACTCTTCTGTCACGGCTGGCATGACCCTGCGTCAAAGCACCGTCCTCATAATTTCCTGGTGGTCCAAGTGCCCCTCGCTTATAACGCAATCCTCGAGAGGCCTGGGCTCAATCTTTTGGACGCTGTCATATCCACTAAATGACTCCTCGTAAGGTTTCCTACCAGGGAGGGAGTCAGGGAGATGTGGGGGGAGCAGAACCTGCTCCCACTTTGCTATCATACGGCCCCTAGTCCATAGGAGGCAGCACCTGCACCTGCATCGGAGACACTGGACCCCGGGACCTGGAGAGAAGAGGGGAGCCGAGCGCCTGCTTGCTTTCCCTCTCGGAGAGGACCCAACGAAGACAATCCAGATTGGAGCCCTACTCCCAGAGGAGGCCCGTAACCAGCTCCTCACTTTCCTACGGGCTAACGCAGATGTCTTCGCCTGGTCGGCATCCGACATGCCAGGCATTCCGAGGAAGTGATCACCCACCAGCTCAATATCAGGTCGGAGTGCCGACCCATTAGGCAGAAGAAGAGGAGCTTCGCCCCTGACAGGCAAAAGGCCATGGATGAGGAGGTGCGAAAGCTGTTGGTAGCCGGTCACATCTGTGAGGTACACTACCCATGACTGGCTGGAATGTCGTGATGGTTCGCAAGGCCAGTGGGAGCTGGAGGATGTATGTGACTTCACTGATCTCAATAAGGCATGCCCCAAAGATAGCTTCCCACTGCCTCGGATCGACCAGCTAGTGGATGCCACGTCCGGCACGAAACTCTTAGCTTCATGGATGCCTTTTCGGGGTACAACCAGATCAGGATGAACCGGCTGATGAAGAAGCCACCTCCTTTGTCACTGAAAAAGGGCTTTATTGTTACAAGGTAATGCCGTTTGGGTTGAAGAATGCCGGAGCTACCTATCAGAGGTTGATGAATAAGGTCTTTGAGGACCAGATCGGGCGTAACATGGAGGTGTACGTGGACGATATGCTAACCAAGAGTACCAATGCTGCTGACCCGTCACCGACCTTGCAGAGACCTTCAACAACCTGCGCGGTACCAAATGAGGATGAATCCCCGCAAGTGTGCCTTTGGGGTGGTGGCAGGCAAGTTCCTGGGCTTTATGGTAACCCAGCGGGGGATTAAAGCCAATCCTGACAAGATCCGGGCTATCTTGGATATGAGGCCCCCAGCTAATAAGAAGGAGGTGCAACGCCTAACCGGAAGGGTGGCGGCCTTGAGTCGCTTCATGTCGAGATCGGCAGAAAGGAGGCTGCCCTTCTTTAAGGCGCTGTGCAAGGTCAGCAGCTTCGAGTGGACAAAGGAGTGTCAGGATGCCTTTGAAGAGTTGAAGCGATTTCTATCCACTCCCCCACTGTTGTCCAAGCCAGAGGGCGGGGAGGAGCTCTTCTGTACCTCGCACCTCCCCAGAGGCCATCAGTTCTGTGCTCGTGCGCATGGATGCCGATGGGGTGCAGAGGCCGGTCTACTACACCAGCAAGGTACTTCATGATGCTGAGACAAGATACACTAGAACGAGAAGATCATTTTTGCCCTGGTGGTCTCTGCCCAACGCTTCCGACCTACTTTCAGGCTCATCCCATCGTGGTGCTCACGACCAACCTCTTCGGACCATCTTGTCCCGTCCTGACCCTCCGGTCGGCTGGCCAAATGGGCAATCAAACTGAGTGAGTTTGACCTATCTATTCGGCCAAGGTCAGCCATGAAGTCTCAGGTGTTAGCTGATTTCTTGGTCGAGTGTACTTGGACTGAGGAACGTACGAGGAATCACGTCCGGAGGAACGTATGGGCTCCTCCTTAGCCGAGGAGGCAGAAAAGGAAGACTGGATCTTGCACGTGGATGGAGCAGCAAATTCTCAGGGAAGCGAGCCGGGCTCATCCTTGCGAGCCCCGAAGGGGAGGTGGTGGAGTATGCCCTTCGGTTTCAGTTCCCGACCACTAATAACCAAGCAGAATATGAGGCCCTGTTGGTGGGAATGAGGCTGGCTGAGGAGCTCGGTGCAGGGCGTTTGAGAGCCTTCACGGACTCCCAGCTTATTTCTGGGCAAGTTGCTGGAGAATACGAAGCCAGAGACCCGACCATGTCCCGTTACTTGAGTAAGGTGCAGCTCCAAGCCTCTCGGTTCTCTTACTTTTGTGTCAGCTACATTCCCCGGACGGAGAACGCCAGGGCCGATGCGCTGTCCCGTTTGGCCACCTCGGCCGATGAGACACTGGGAAGAATGTATGTGAGCACTTGCAGACCCCAAGCATTGAAGCTACGGAAGAGGCATTGCCGGTTGCGCAAGGGCCCTCTTGGATGGATGCCTATGCACGATATTTGACGACGACACCCTCCCTGAGGACCCCGCGAGGCTAGACTGCTCAAGCGGCGGGCCCCAAGGTTCCTGATAATGGACGGGAGGCTCTATCGAAGGTCATTTTCATACCCGGTCCTCAAGTGCGTAGGGCCAGCAAAAGCAGACTACATCTTGCGGGAAATCCATGAAGGCATCTGCGGGAGTCATCTGGGGGGCAGAGCCCTAGCTTACAAGGCCCTACGACAGGGGTACTACTGGCTGACCATGAAGGAGGACGCGGCCGAGCTTGTTAAGAAGTGTGATAGCTGCCAGCGCCATGCCAATATTCAGCGACAGCCGACGTCTCAGCTGACTCCCTTGGTGGCACCTTGGCCCTTCGCCCAGTGGGGTATGGATATCTTGGGACCATTCCCCCGGCCTCCGGACAGCGCAAGTTCCTCTTGGTGGCCGTCGATCACTTCACCAAGTGGATTGAAGCCGAAGCCCTTGCTAAAATCACTGAAAGCAAGGTGAGATCCTTCTTTTGGAAGTCTATCATATGCCGGTTCGGGCTACCCCATACTCTGGTCACTGACAAAGGCCGGCAGTTCGATAACGCGCCCTTCCGAGAGTTCTGCACCGAACTTCATCCACCAGAGATTCACTTCCGTCGGACACCCCCAGACCAATGGAGCGGCCGAAGTGACCAATCGCATCATTCTCCAAGGACTAAGAGCCCGACTAGATGATTGCAAGGGGCGCTGGGTGGAGGAGCTCCACAATGTGCTATGGGCCTACCATACAACGCCACGAGCCCCCACCGGAGAAACTCCGTTAAGCCTGGTCTTTGGGTCCGAAGCTGTCATTCCGGTGGAAATAGGCTCCCCGAGTCCTCGAGTGGAGTCGTATAATGAGGAAGACAACTTGGACCGGCTGCGGGCCAACCTCGACCTGGTGGAGGAGGTGCAAAACCGAGCGGACTGCGGATGGCGGTCTACCGACAACGAGCTGCCAGGTACTACAACGCCCATGTGTCCCAAGACTTTCTTGCGGGAGACCTGGTCCTTCGACGAGCTGAAGTCTCAAAGCCAACGGAAAGAGGCAAGCTAGCTCCGAATTGGGAGGGGCCCTATCGGATCGCCGAGACACTCCGTCACGGGGCATACAAGATCGAAGAGCTGGATGGGAGGCCGCTCCCACGGACGTGGAATGCCGACAACCTCGTCGATACTATCAGTAGTATATTTCCTTCCTTAAATACCATGCTAGTATCCTTGTGGGTTTTCACCCTTCACTGCTCATCAATGAACTTAACTTCTAGTCTCTCAGTTTTGCCACAAAGCCCAGTGTACCACTGGCAGAGTGATGCACCATCGGCTCTCAACAGCTTAAGCCCGACCCCCGTCGGCACGAAAGCCTTGGGCCAGCCAGGCACAAAGCCCAGTGTATCACTGGCAGAGCGATGTACCATCGGCTCTCAGTAGCTTAAGCCCAACCCCGTCGGCACGAAAGCCCTGGGCCAGCCAGGCACAAAGCCCAGTATACCACTGGCAGAGCGATGTACCATCGGCTCTCAGCAGCTTAAGCCGACCCCCGTCGGCATGAAAGCCCTGGGCAGCCAATCACAAAGCCCGACCCCGGTCGGCACAAAAGCCCTGGGCCAGCCAGGCACAAAGCCACCCCGGTCGGCAAAAGCCCTGGGCCAGCAGGCAAAGCCCGACCCCCGTCGGCACTTAAAGCCCTGGGCCAGCCAGGCACAAAGCCCGACCCCCGTCGGCACTTAAAGCCCTGGGCTAGCCAGGCACAAAGCCCGACCCCCGTCGGCACTTAAAGCCCTGGGTCAGCCAGGCACAAAGCCCGACCCCGTCGGCACTTAAAAACCTTGGCCAGCCAAGCAGAAAGCCCGACCCGGTCGGCACAAAAGCCCTGGGCCAGCCAGGCACAAAGCCCAACCTCCGTCGGCACTTAAAGCCCTGGCCAGCAGGCGCAAAGCCCGACCCCCGTCGGCACTTAAAGCCCTGGGCCGGCCAGGCACAAAGCCCAACCCCGTCGGCACTTAAAGCCATGGGCTAGCCAGGTACAAAGCCCGACCCCATTGGCACTTAAAGCCCTGGGCCAGCCAGGCACAAAGCCCGACCCCTGTCGGCACTTAAAGCCCTGGGCCAGCCAGGCACAAAGCCGACCCCCGGCACTTAAAGTCCTGGGCAGCCAGCGCAAAGCCCGACCCCGTTGGCACTTAAAGCCCTGGGCCAGCCAGGTACAAAGCCCGACCCCCGTCGCACTTAAAGCCCGGCATACCTTCGGCAAAGCGGAGCGCCATTAGTCCTCAGGAGCCCGTCTGTCTAGACCTCCTGAGTCCAATGCCTCAACCCCACGAAGCCCATCCTTCCTGGCCCTAAGGTTCGGTCCTATCTGGCCAAGTCAAAGCGATTCGTGAATGAATTAAAGGTTACCCCTCGGCGCTGATGGAGCCTCGAGAGGTCGCGCGTCATTAACCAATGAATTTGGGGTAGAGATTGCAGATGGACAAAGATAATTCATCTTAAGGGAAAGTGATATTTCATTAATTTAAAGTGATTACAAAAGCGCCGACCTAGTCGGACTTGCAAAAATAAAATACAAGTGGAGGCTCACGGTTCAGCCGGTGCGGGCTCGTCATCGGATGAGGCCAACTCCGAGAGACGCTCTGGTTCGACCTCTAGGGCTTGAGGAAAGTTTAAGTCCCGAGCGACTTTCTCTTTCCCATGCTGAAATCCTTAAAAAAATGCCCCCACTGAAGCTTCCGCCAGTTCATCTGTAAAGCGCTCGGACGCTTGAATTCTTCTATGACCCTGGCAGTCCTAGCCGCGATGGCTGCTTCCACTTTGGCAGCTCGAACTCCCTCCTCTGCGGTGAGAGCTGCCGCTGTTGCCCTCTCGGCCTCCTGGGCACGACTTGCCTCCTCTGCGGCTTTATCAGCTCACTCCTCCGCTGCCTTTGCCCTCTCCTCCGCCGACCTTGCCCTCTCCTCTGCCGACCTTGCCCTCTCCTCCTCGACCTTGCTCTCTCCTCGGCCTCGGTCGCCCGATTCTCAATCGTTTGGATGGCCGAGGTCAATTCAGAGATGTGCAGGTCTCTTGCTGCAACGGCGTTTTCGGCATCCGCCATCTGGCGGAGTGCCGCCCACAGGCGGTTGGCCTCAGCCTATGCTCGGCTCTCAGCAGCCCTTATCTCATTGGCCCGAGCGGTTCTGGCCGACTCCAGGGCCCCCTCGGCCGCCTCTGCATGATTACGCGCTTCCTCGGCCTCCTTCTGGGCCTTCTACAGAAGGGTCTTCCCTCCGTGAATGACCTCCGTTGTAGCCCTTAGGGAGTTCGCAAGCTGCGTGCAGGTTCCATCAAAAAAAAAGGAGAACGACGAAACAGGAAGACTTTGACTAAGTATAAGAGAGACTTACCGCGGTGGGAAATGAGACCCGCCAACTGGAGGTTCTCTTCCTTCTAGAGCAGGGTGTATCGAGGGATGTCGTAGCCAACAGCCGCCCTAACGCTTCCTTGTCTCCGGGGTGGACATTGGAATTCGTGTTACCTCGGAGGTCGGGGTCCCCCCACCGGGCCTTGACTTGGTCAAGATTTGCAAAGAAGAACCGGGATTTCCATCCCTTGATAGAGGAGGAAGAAGGAGTTTCAAGACTCGGCCGGTCGGGGCTGAAATAGCCACCAACCCTTTTGAGACGAAGAATGTAGAATAAGCGAAAAAGAGAAACTCGAGGTGTAATTTGGAGATGGTGGCAGAGAACAACGAAGGCGCTAACGACCCTAAGGGAGTTTGGGACCAACTGTGAAAGGGTCAGGGAGTAGTAGTCGAGGAGGCTTGCGAAAATAGGGGGGAGGGATAGACATAGGCCTACCCTCAAAGAAATCTCGTAGATGGCCACTCGACCGGGTCGAGAGGAGATCACTCGATCGTCGGGAGTTGGAAGATAAAGCCCAATCTCCCGAGGGATTTGGTAACGGGCCCGGATGTTTGCTAGATCCCGGCCTGTTACCGTGAGGCGGCCCCTTCCGGGATTCTACCCCCACTCTCGAGGAGGCGCTGGCCCCCACCTGGTGGCCCCTCAACGAGCCCTACCGCCACTGGATGCCTCCCTACGGGAGCCTCCCTGGCGACCCTCCGCTGGGCCAGAGGGATGCAGTCCTCCGAATTGAAGGACCACTCGAGGGGAGGAGAAGGAGAAGGAGGAGAAGAAGGAGAGGCTCGAGGCCTCTCCGACGAAGAACGATTCTCTGAATCGTCTCCGCAGGCCAGGACTGGGAACTCATGGCGAGAAGAAGAAACAGAGGAACCTAGAAGGAACAAAGGGCTGACCTGGGAAGGAAAATGACGCGCGCAGACTCTTGGGTTGCAGGGGGGACCAGGGAGCAAAAGATCAAGGAAGCACAGAGGAAGAAGACGATAGCAGGAACAAAATGGCTGCTTTCGACCCTATGCTGGGTTTTATTCAGTTTCAAATCATCCTGCCATGCCTCGTCCACCACGTGGACTCTTACAATAGGATGGACTGCCTCGGAAACCGCTGTGCGCGGATACGATTTGCTTCCGGCTAATGATGGGACGCCGCTGACGTTGCCGCTATGATGGGTAATGATGGCGACTTTCTTCACGGATTCCGACGGATCAACCGTGCTTCGAGGACGATCACCGCAAATCGGGTGGACAGTATTGGCCGCCTTTTCACATCCCCACACCGTCCGCATAAAATCATCGTAGCGCCCATAGGCACGTGTCCGAAGGCGGTTCGCGATGGGTGGGGATCAACCACTTGGGGGTGACACCCCTTTCGCCTTACTAGGGTGGGCCCACTCCGTCTTAGGGTGAGGGGGCATCTGATATGGCTGATCCAACGCCGTCGGAATAAACGACAACAATAACGGCGACTGATGGAGGCTCTCTCACAACCCCCGAGACCCCTCTCGGTCTCGGCCACATGAATAGCATCTCAACCCCGAGACCCCCTCTCAGTCTCGGGCCACATAAACAGTATCACAACCCCGAGACCCCCTCTCGGTCTCGGGCCGCATGAACAATATCTCAACCCCCGAGACCCCTTCTCGGTCTCGGGCCATATGAACACATCTCAACCCCGAGACCCCCTCTCGGTCTCGGGCCACATAAACAGTATCACAACCCCGAGACCCCCTCTCGGTCTGGGCCGCATGAACAGTATCTCAACCCCCGAGACCCCTCTCGGTCTCGGGCCGCATGAACAGTGTCACAACCCCGAGACCCCCTCTCGGTCTCGGGCCACATGAACAGCATCTCAACCCCCGAGACCCCTCTCGGTCTCGGGCCACATAAACAGTATCACAACCCCCGAGACCCCCTCTCGGTCTCGGGCCACATGAACAGTATCTCAACCCCTGAGACCCCCTCTCGATCTCGGACCACATGAACAGTGTCACAACCCCGAGACCCTCTCAGTCTCGGGCCACATAAACAGTATCACAACCCCGAGACCCCTCTCGGTCTCGGGCCACATGAACAGTACTTCGACCCCCAGCGCACGATCCGGCCCGCTCTGGGCCACCTGGCATGCCCACATGATCCGCTGCACATCTGTAGCAGGGTGTGACCATGCCTCATAATGGCGTATGATTCGTTGTATGTCTGTCACTGTGCGCGACCATACCCCGTTGCAGCGTACGGTCCACCACCTGCCGCTACCATGCGCGGTCATATCCAGCGGTGGTGCGCACCAGATATAGCCCCAGATGCAAGACACCTATGAAGCTGTGCTGACCAATGATGCGGGACACCTCCGCATGTACGGCGACAGTACGATCAGTCACTGTCAGCCTCATCTTTTGTCCGTTATTGAACGGGGCACCTTGAAATCAACAATCTTCGAGAATGAAAGGGGATCTTCGAACAGGTATAAAGCATACGCCCATGCCGTAGGTAGGGGGACGGGAACTCTGGTTTTTCTAGCTCTTTTCCACTAGTTAAGCCCTAACTGTTTAGTTCTCTTCGGCTAGACAGTTCTCATATTCCCAAGTGACTGACTTAAGCATCGGAGGGTCCCCACCGGAGCATCCGGTCTCCGGAACTTTTCTTGCAGGAGTCCGGCGAGGAGGACGTCCGTTTCCCCGGCGCTTGAAGAAAGTGACTTGGCGTCATCAGTGATCGAATTCAGACTTGATTACATTCAAATATAATTAAATTTATCTCCAATTTTAACTACTTTTCTTTGAGAATTTATTCTATAGACCTGGAGGAATTTAACTTTAGCCATGTTCTTTGAGGTCAAGGGGAGGCCTTACTGAATTAGCTCTCTCTTGTTGGTTCCGAACAGGAGAAGGTTAGAAAAGAGAAGAAAAGTTTTAGAATGGAGAACCCTTCATCTCACCATAAACAACTAGGTAGAAAGAGACAATGTACTTCTTTGAGCACATGTTCCATCATGAGCACTCTGTCGGTGTATTTCTTTGTTCCGACCTTTTGGCAATATTATTTTTTTATCGGGACTTATACATGTTGGCTTTTTTGAAGCCATACGTAATTTTTACTTTTTATTTTCTTTGTAATATATGCACAACCTTCTGTTTAAGATAACTTTAGCAATCAATATTATCTCATAGCATCATTAAACATCATCAAATAATGATAATTACAAATACATCATTTTTAGCTAAATTTTTAATTTGATTACATTCGAACAAAGTCAAACCTGTTAAAATTTTTCAGCGCAAAAGCACGGGAAAAGGGAAAAAAACAGCGACAAATAGTTAAATTAAGTAAAAACTGGAACAGGAATACATTTTCTAAAGGGACGAAAATCCAATGAAGTTGAAGCCTGGATAGATGATTTATTTCATATTATAACGCCCACAAGGACATAGTTTCTTTTCTTAGATTTGGTGACAAAGCACCCATTTCCCTTGCCTTCTATGCTTAGGCTAGGCATGATATATGTCAGCTATAACGTTGGGTTTGAGCAGCAGTCAGTGGGGAGTTCCCATGAGGCCATCCATCTGCCCTGAGGTCTCATCAAGGAGCCACTTCTCCAGCAAAGATAAGGGTGGCTGCTGTTGGCCCTCTGCCACCCCTCGGTTGGCCTCAGCATCAGCTGGTGCGAGCTGCGGCCCTCGGAGCACCGAGTCATCCGATGAGGATGACTTCTCCCAGGCGGCCATGCTGCCAAGGTCCTCGAATGAGATCAGTGAGTCAAGGTCTTCTCTAATAATTGCAGCACATGATGTCCCGTGATCACCTTTAGCTCGACTCTCTTGTAGTGATTCACTGCCGTCGTTGTCGGTGATGGTGCTCTGTTGGTGCTTGCCTACGGTGGAATTTGGCTGGGACCACATCCATCCTTCATGGAGTCCTGAGATGTTGTGTGTGCTGGAAGCGTAGGCGGAGAGGCTCTGGTAGAATCTGGAGGGTGGCGACTGTAAACCGGTGAGATTTGGGTTCCTTATTCCCCCCACGTTGTGGTGGTCTTTGGACGTCAGTTCATGGCAGGTGGGGCCTGAATCAGACGAGATCTTAGAGCTGTCAGTTGCCGGCTGGCACTTCTGAAGCTTCTTCTTGAGATGGGTGTTCCAGTAGTTCTTTATATCATTGTCTGTTCTTTGGGGTAGGTAAGAAGCTATTACTGCCCACCTAGAGGTAAAGGTAAAGAACACCAGCTGGATATTAATAGAGAGAAGAACTAGAAGCAGAAGGTTGTCAAAGGCTTAATTACCAAGTCTCAGTTCTTTATCTCATGCATGTTCCAATCACGATTCACAGTTCTTTTCTTTTTCTTTCCTTTCTTCACCATGGCAATTTTTATGCGGTGGATTCAGATCAGGATCATTTTATCATTCAAGTGATAAAATTGAATGAAGAAGTGAACTAAGATAATTAATTACCTATTACCAAGCAAGGCCTGAAGACGGATGATCATTCCTTCTTCATGCGGGGTGAAGTTGCCACGCTTGATTCCAGGTCTCAGGTAATTAGTCCATCTGAGTCGGCAACTCTTGCTACATCTTAACAAGCCTACAATTTAAAGAACGAAAAAAAAGAGAGAGATAATATTCTTCTCTAGTGGTGCGTGCAGAAAAGATATTCAAGGAATCAAAAAACTTGATTAGAATTTGCCACCTGCCCATTCAATTCAGTTGAAGCAATTTTTCTCAAGGAAAAATAAAGTTGAAGCAATTTAAAGCAAGAAAACAACAGAAGATAACTAAAGACATAAAGAAATTAATGCGATTGGAATTTGATAGAAACCCTGACAAATCGCGAGAGCAAAGCAAGGTGTGCAACAAGAGAAGTAGAAAAAATGTGGGACGTTTCAGATAAATTAAAATCGTCGCAAATCGTTGGAGCTAAGCAAGGGAAAGAGCAAACGAATTATAGGAGTTTGGGCACTTCACCAGTGTTTCTAGGGACAGCTCTCCAGTTTCCAGGCCCATGTTTTTGGATATAGGAGACCAAGATGATGTCTTCTTCAGGAGTCCAAGGCCCTTTCTTGATGCCAACTCATCACAGCAAGGAGTTCTTCCCATGGCTAACAGCTTTGCTCTACTACCTCAAAGTCCACTACTCTTCTTCTCCTGCCTCTTTTAACTCCTTTTCCCCTGGCTTCCTTTTCCTTAGTCTCCTTCGGTTGTCTCATGAACATGTGAGTGCTTATATACAGGAAGACTTGAGGGAGTGAGCCTTTTTCACCTATCATCTACTTGGCTGACTCATCCCATCCCTCTTTTCTTCCTTTAGCTTTTGCAAAGTCAGCTTATTTTTTTCCTCCTTTCTCTTTCTTTGGTCACAAGAATCACTAGCTCTTCCAATAAAGTAGAAACAGCCAATGAGAGATTAACCATGGTTCTCAATTAATTTGAGAAATTCTTGGGGTCAAGCGTCCATGGCCAGCTATATCCACCTCAGTTTTGGGGCTCAAGGAAGATGACAACATAACAAAAGATCTTGTTTCAACCCCTTTGGCAGATCTTCCCTCGGTGCACTTTGGTACGCACATCCCACCACATTTGAAGTCTTACCGTACAATTAGATGATTTCATGTGGCACATGTCCATCAACATATAATGAAGTAATAGAAACATATGTATTTCATCTGGTACGTGCGCATGGCTACATGCACGTACGTGTGAAATGACACATGATTGCGTACATACATACAAATCTATGTACTTTTTTTTTTTGTCTGTGTATGAGTGTATACATTTGTAGGTATGTCCATACACATGCATGCGTTTGCTTTCTTATATGAATTTCCATATGGATGAAAAGGTGATGGCAATCAAGTATTATAGTGTGCTAATAGCCTAGATATATCATGATTAGAACTCATGCGAAGTATATCAAATGTTCTAGTGATTTGTAATAGATCTGCAATCAAAATTCTAGTAGATATTTTCAACAGAAGGGGAACAAGATAACTAGCTGATATAGGTTTTTGAATGTGAACACAGGAATAGTTTCTCAAAGGGGGATTTTGGGTTTCTTCAATTTGTGCATTGCGTGTCTGACTTGGGGTTCTATACTCGCTTTTAATTCAGCATACAACTAGAAAAGCTTAGCTCATGAATTGGATTGTAGGGATGCCTTAGCATGTATCACGAGGTCAAGGTTCTCTCTTGTGGGAAGATAATTAATTCGAAATTGACAGGATACCATGGCCATGAGCTCTTGGTAGACGTTAAAACCATCTTATCTTTTGTTTGCTGCTAGATGTGCATGCCAACAAACAAAGCAAATTAATTGTGGTCTTTTAAGCACTTGCATGGACCACAAACTAGTGTCTCAGAAAATCTCCAGTAGGTAATTTGAGTTTGCTACGTCAAGCACACGTAAGAATGATGGATTCGTGAACTTGGATGGATCTTGGTAAATTGTGTTACTATTACGGACATGTTAATTTAGAAGTCCAAATCATAACGACAATGAAAGGAGAGATGGAAAGCGATTGCTCAAATTCAGTGAAAAATCAATTCTAATTAACCAATGCGCGGTAGCATGTGCTTGCATGATTTAATGGCACATGAGAACATGTGGTCATGCTCCCCTCGGTTTGAGTTCATGGAATGTAGAAATTTAAGTTTCTAAACTCTAGAGAGTTGTTTGGTTCATTACAATCTAAGATGAGTATACAATGCGAATTAACATATTTGATAATTAGATATAATTTAAGCTATAATATTTGATTTTTGGCAATCTAAAATTATCAAAAATCATGAAAATCTAATTTTCATTTAAAAGGTGAATATATGAGATTATCAAGGTTTGATAATATTAAATTATGCTCTTAACTTCTATATAAATATTTAATAATACTTAATCTAGTTATATATTTAATTACATTGAATAGTATTTAAAAATTTATTATTATTTTTCAATTTAATATAAAATAAAAATATAATATTTTAAATACTATTTTATATTTATATAATAAAGTGTAAATATTAAATTTTACATTGTTAATATTATAACCTCTTGCATATTAAATTATTATAATATATTACTAATATTTATTTTTTATATAATATCATATAATGAGATATTTAATAATATATATATATTATATTATTATATTAAATACCTATAATATTTAAATATAATATTTCTAAAATTAGTTTACTAATAATCATCTTATTTTTTATAAGGACATTTCATATCCCAATCTAAATAATTCATTACAAACCTCCTACGTTGCTATCATGATCATATTCTACAAAAATTTTCATAAGCAATTTATGGTATAAAGCTAGGTAATCTGAACTTTGTTAACTTTTTGGGGCTTTATAATGATGTTGGCTAAAAAGCTTATATTTGGGACATGCATGGCATGCATGGTCAAATTTGCTATTTTGATTGGATTACACAGTAGTAAATTAGTCATAAATTTTGATTTAATTAAGTTTAGCATGTATGATGCATGTATATTGATCATTAATAGCATAAGAAACAAAATGTGATCATGTATTTTCTAGGAGCCTTGAGAAAGCATATGACAATATTTTACTCACAAACCAAATCCTAAACTATCTTGATGCACTATCTATGTCTAGCCACTTTTGGCGCATTGATTCTTTAAATTTAGGCCATTCATTACCTTAATGATGCTTTGTAGGTTGATCAATATTCTTATATAAAGATATTTTGAGTGGTTGGTTTAATCTATCACTTAAATAAAACCCCAAATTGAGTGAGAAAATCTTCATTCAATGATTATACAATTTATTTGATTGATTAATCTATTGAGTGGGCCCTTGTTTTCAACTGAACATATAAGACCCTTTATATAGGATGAGCAAATGGTAGCTAAATCCTATGGAATCTTTGTTCTCCTCTAGGAACCTTGTTGGCCCAGATGGTAACCCAAAGGGGGATGAATTGGGTTCTTAAAATTTTATGCCTACTTTCCAAATAATGCTCAAATGGAATGCTTTGAAAATATGAGTGCAATGCGAAATAAACTTAAGCTGAATATAGAAGATAAATCAAGCAAGATATAGGAGTAAGAGGAGAAATAAGAGACAATCACAACAAACACAAGGATTTATAGTGGTTCGGGGTTATCTACACCTACGTCCACTCCCAAGGATCTCTTGGGTATCACTATAATTTTTCTAATTATAGCAGAGTTATTTTACAGCTTACAACTCAAACTTATTATTTCCTCGGGATCACAATGAACCCAATTGGTTTTCATAGGCTCACCAGCACAAAACCTTTCCACAAGCCAACTTGGCTTACATAGGGACTAACTGTCCTTGATTCAATCACCTGATTGAATTAACTTACAAAAGATGTAAATTTGAGATACACTTGGAATAAAGCTCCAAATTGAGCAAATAAAGTAATATAAATAAATGAAAATAGAAGGAGTTTGATTTGAAGATTTTGAAGTTGAGCTCTTTTTCTTTTAATCTTTCTCAAGATGAAACTTGAAGCTTTGGAAGATCTTTTGACTTTGAAGCTTGAACCATAAACTAGGCCTCTCTTCTCTTCTTCTTTTCCTTTAAGATTTACTTTGGATTCTTGAGATTTTTTTTAACCTTTGTTTTCTTTCTAAGGCTTTTAAAATTTTAAACTTTTTCTCTTTGATTTCTCTTTTTCTTTCTCTCTCTCTTTCTCTCTTTTGAATCAACCCTGGGCTCTTACTTATTATCATCTTCCAAATCCACTATAATCCATTTTTAGGTGATAACTAGCCGTTGTTAAGAGTTGAAAGAGTATTTGGATGGATAGAGAAAGAGTCGTTGAAGAACATTGAAGATTTGTCAGGTTCTGGAGCCGTCTCTAACAGTTCTAGAGTCAGCTCCTGATAAGATCGAGTCGACTCGAACAGGTCACAAGTCGGCTCGAGCTTGAGATGTTCAAAAGTAAAATTTTTGCCCGTTGAGAGGTTAACTCATACTTTTCTAAGGGTCGAATCGAGATCACCATGAGTCGACTCAAGCTGCTTTGGGAGTCGACTCGAGCAGGATGTTAGTTTGCTACTCTCTATAACACTATGTGAGTCAACTCGAGTTGCTATGGAGTTGACTCAACTCGAGTCGACTCAAGCTCAATGCAGAATTATTGTTCTCTATCTTTCTAACTGAGTCGGCTCGCTTACTGTGGAAGTCGACTTGAGAGCATGCCAAAATTATCAAACCATGTCAGAGCGTGCAAGAGTCGACTCCTCAACTGTGAGAGTTAACTCTAAGTGCTGAATATGACACTTAAGGCAAACTCAAGTTTTAGACTTGATTTTTCTTGTGATTTTGATTGATTAAAGATTTATATCTCTTAAATACTTAATCAAAATTATTAGTAACATAAGAAATATACTCATATGATTTTGTTATTCATCAAAATCAATATATGAATCAACAAAGTTTAAATCACTCATGTTTTTGTGTGTCGCAATGAGCATTGAGCTAGAGTGTAACGGTTAGAATAATTTATTTTAGTAGATTTTGTACTTTATTGGCATCTTCTTTTCAGATTTTGTTCGATTCAGATTTTTAGTTGGTGTAAGTACCCATTGTTAATTACTCTTATCTTAAAAGCATTGAAAACTCCAATTAAGAGATCGTAGTCCTTGTTAGCCTTGCTAATGCCGATGCATCCATATAAAAAAAGAGAATATTTATCATCATCATCATCATTCATATTTATTTTAAGTTTCAAAGTAACATTATTATTCTTTATGATTTAAGCTTAATGTCACATGTTTGTCCTCTATTTTGCCTATATATTCGTTCTTCTTTTAATTTATGAGTTTGAGCCTCATTTGGGCAAGCTTTATTTACATGGTTTTTATTTTGATAGCACCTTGGGATAATGAACTCTTAAGAAAGAGGGTACCCTCATTTAGTAGAGCAACACTTCTTTGCTTAGGAACAACACTCTAAGCACTTTAATAGCACCAAGATTGTTGCCTTGAGTTAAACTTTGAAGTACTTGTTCAAGTTAAGTAATCCATCATTAACATTAATTGGATGAGCCATTTTTGAAGAAGCAGATTTCATATTTTTAATAGAATGGGACTTCAGTTTTAATGGAGTAAGACTTCAATCATCAATAGAGTACGGCTCTCAAACTTTAATGGAGAAAAGTTTTAGGGTTTAGATAGAGCAAGGCTCTAAAGCTTTGTTGAAGTAAGATTCTAGGACTTTAATGGAGCAGAGCTCCAATTTTTGATAAAACAAGGTTCTAATCATTGATGGAGCCAGGCTCGAAATCTTTAGTGAAGTAGAGCTTTAGAACTTTAATGGAGCAAGGTTTTAGGATTTTGATAGGAAAGACTTCAGTGCTTTGATGAAGCAATGCTTCAAGGCTTTGATAAAGCAAGGCTTCATTTTAATGGAGTAAAGCTTCAGAGCTTTCAAAAATGGAGCAAGGCTCCAGGATTTTGGATTTTGATGGAGCAAAAGCTCTTATTTTTTGATGGATCAAGGCTCTCTTGTCTTCAATAGAGTGAGACTCAAAGTTTTGATAGAGAAAGGCTCTAGAACTTTTATGACTTTGATAGAGTAGAGCTTTTGTGCTTTTATGGAGCAAGACTATAAATCTTTTTCCATGAAGTAAGGGTAGGTCTTCTTTCATAAAATAGGGCTCTAGTTCTTTTTTTATGTAACAAGGTTCCAAAGCTTCTTTCATAAAGTAGGGTTTCTAGGTTTTTTTTTTTTTCATAGAGCAAGGTTTTTTTTTTTTTTTGGCTAGAGCAGACAGGTCTTTTTTAATAAAGTAAAACTCCAAGTTTTTTTCTGAAGTTAAGCTTCTCTTTAGGCTAACTTACACTTGATTTGAGAATAAGGCTTGAACTGAGAAAAAGACTCTCCCCTTTGAGCTAATTCGAAATTGATTTTAAAGTAGGGCTCCTCTTTAAGTTTGTTTAGCGCTCTTTCTAGATTTGGGCTCAGCCAACTTCTATGCTTAGGCCCTTTTTGGACTTGGTCTTTAGATTTGGATCTTGCAATTGGGCTACTATAAAACTCAAGTCTTTGGGCATGATGCGGATTGCACAGGCTACTTCAAAGCTCAAGTCTTTGAGCTACTTAAATTGCTTTAGGATTAGAGTCACCAAGCTTGCTATAGGTTGCTCGAGGGTTTGAATCTATAAAGAAGTAAGGAATAGCTTTTCCTCATTGATGAGCTTGAACTCGATGGATACCCATCAAAGAAAACATTTTTGGAGGTTGCTATCACCTTACAGACTAGTAGGGGCAGCACTTTTTTCTCTCTATCACTCAGATTTTTAGGACTTCAAGGGTGTTATTTTGGTATCTAATCCCCAGTCAAGATCATTGCTTGAGAGTGATCTTAGATACCCAACCTTATCGATAGGTATACTATCATTGGGTTGGGCATTTATTTTAGAGGTGGGAATGATTTAAGATCATCATCTTGGGATCACCGAGGTGTAAACAAACACGATGATTCTATCACCTTCACCTAGATCATCATCACCTTCACTTAGATCACTAGTGATCCTACATGAATCATCCTATACCAAACACCCCCTATGTAAATGTGTAAACAATTTAGATAGAATATAATCATGGATTATTATCTATATTGTTTTATGTTGTGTTAAGCTAAGTTTTTGGTAGAATCTTTAATTGAAATATTTATTTATTTAATTTTTCTAGATATCATGCGGGAATTTTACTTGTAGATTTAAAAATGAAGCATTATTCTTTTCTAGATTTGATTAGTGTAGAAGGAAATCAAGGTCAACTATAAAGATAAGAATGGTGCATGCTTAGGTAATTTCAAGGGAAAGATTTTTTAGGCATTTATGGATTATTTTTTGGGCGTTTGTGGCTTTCTTTTTATTTCCTTTCCTTTTTCTTATAAAACTATCATTTTCTTTTTTGTTGGACACTACTTTGTATTGGTACTCAAAGGAAATTAATAGCTTACCTTGAATTTGAATTTTAGTTTTGAAAATTAGTTCATTATGGAATGTTATCCCTTATTTTAAAATACACTATTATGGTGTGAAATGACTACTATGATATAGGATGCCCAATATATAAAATGCATTACTGTAACATGGGATGGTCACTATAGAATGTACCATTAGAAGGCTACTATGACATATAATTGCAGAAGAAGAATATCTAAATATCAACTCTTATTTATTTCATTAAATATCTTGATATCTTTCAAACTTTATACAGCAACAATAGTTGTGCTTTCCTTCATATTTGCATTACTATCATAATTATAAATTCTTTGCATTTTATTCAATCCCATCAATCTTGGGACTATGATCATGTTATATGATTATAAGTATACACTATAGTGAAAAGGTTATATTATTTCAACTATGATACTTCTATTCCTCTTGGCTCAAATAGATTATTATTTACTAGATTTGTAATATGTATAGTCATACTACTATTGACTACTATATTAGAAGGAATCATGCTTGTTCGGGTAGTAACTCTCCTAAGCAACTTTAAGCCATGATGGTTTATTATTGTGCACCTATGGTTGAAATTGAAACTTCTATTAATAATGTCTAATAAATATTATATTGAATTAACTACTATAAATCATATTGCAGTTAATCTAAATAACCCTTCACTAGATTCCCCAAGTCATGGTAATTACTATATCATTGTTGATTATGGAAAAGGTTTGAAAATCTCAAGCATAGGTTCTACCTACTCTATTGATAACATTTCCTTCAATATTAAAAAAATATCCTTCACATCCCTCATATATCAACTAATCTTCTTTTTTTTTTTTTTCATTTTGCTTAAGATAATGGTATCGTCTTATCTTTGATGATGGTCATTTTGTTGTTTAGGACAAGAGGTTGGAGTGATGCTTTGTCTAGGAATAAGTGAAAATGGGCTAGATCTACTTTAATCAATTCTTTCTACTTAAAATAAATCTAGTTTGACTTCTTTTACTAGTGAATATATTTCTGCCAATATTTGATATTTAGACTAGGATATCTATCTAAGTATTATTTGATGATTATGTTATCAAGATCTAATTTACCTAAAGTAAATCCATCTATGATTATTCTTTACACCAAGCTTGTCAATTAGCAAAAAAAGAAAAAAAAAATCTTCCTTTCACACCCTCTATATTTGGATCTTCTTCATATAGCCTTTTTGCATGTTACTCTTATTTTATCAATTAATAGTGATATATATATTACTTTCTTTTTATCAATAATTATTCTAAATATTCTCATTTGTTTTCTTTAAGTACTAAATTTGATATCTTTTCTATTTTTGTTAAAGTCAAATATAAAGTGAAGAATCAACTTGAAATAAAAATAAATAAACAAATCATACAATCTAAGGGAAAGAGTTTCATAGTAAATGTTTACCACATGGTATAAGTTAATTATTGAATTATTGTGTCCCTATGCTCATGCACAAAATGGTATGGTTGAAACTCTTTCCCTTTGAACATAAGCATAAGCATATCATTAATACACTACCCTTTATTGGCTCATTCCCATGTACATGTTTCTTATTAGGTCAATGCCTTTAGTATAATAATTTATCTTATCAGTCATATGACTCCACATGGTAATCAAGGTCTCTCTATTTTCACTCTCTTTTCCTTCTTCCTCATATTCCCTTCTTCCCAAGAACTAACACTGTTTCTTTGTTTATCTCTCTCTACATACAAATATGTATACATTCATATATGTATATATATGTATCCAACTACTCATATGCTTTCCTAATTTGGAGTCACAAAAGGCTTATATGCAAGGTGGTTTTGGGGTATAATAATTTGAATTTTTTTATTGCAATGGCTTGCAATGTACACATACATATGCAAACCTTTAATTGATGGATTATTATATAATCTTACGGTCTCTGAGATTATTATAAAACAAATAAAGAATGCACAGTAAGGTAAACCATATATGGGAAGGCTGTTTGGTAGAGAACCTAACAGATTTGGTTTACATGCCTCCACTGTATCTTCTAATGTCTAGAAAAATCAATCATGGAAGGATGGTTGGGTGAGGAATCTAGCAAATGGAATCAACATGCCACCATTGTATGCTCTTATGGATTCAATCTCTATCTGAAGAGAGACTTTCTACATCAGTTATTTCAACCCCCCCCCTATCCTCAATTATTTAATCTCATAAACAATTTCTCCTCCATATTCCTTCTCAACCTAAGGTACCGGCTAAAGATCAATCCTCATTCTAACAGCATATATAAGATGTCCTGTATAATCATGAATAACAATTTCTACCATAGTAGTATCTTCTTTTATTAACCCATCAAAATTAACCTTTAACACATCAAGGAGAGGAGGTATCCTAGTAGCACTAGTCTTAAATTCTCTATAAACTATTATCTATGGCAGTTCCCCCAATTCCTTAAATGTGTCAGAGAGAAAATTTAAATGGCTTGAATGAGATTACATGCAAACACAGGCAAACCTTATCACAAAAGGTCAAAAGAGATTAAACTATGTAAGCTTTCTAAAGCCTTTAAGCAAGCCTGACATGGTCGCATTGGTGGACGAAAGAGTGGGAAGGCAACATTGAGGATGCGAAGATGGGTTTTGGTTAGGTGTTTTTTTATTTTTTATTTTTATTTTTATTTTTTGTGTGTGTAGGGACAACTCTTTGATGGTTTATCTTTTGCTTTAAAATTTTAATAACTAATACAGAAAGAGATTTATTTGATAAATATAAATAGATCCGAAAGAGAAAACGAGAAAACTCGCAGCTTGCTCATAAAAGAACAATGAAGGATTAAACGAAAGCCTTTTCGGTATCATTGGAGTTTGTCATATTTTTAAAAGAAACTAGGAGATAGTCTCCTTATGCTTAAGCATGCAGATACTTATGGAGATAATCTAAAAAAGATAGATTAAGAATATATTTGAAACAGAAAAAGAAATGATGAAGGAATATACCTTAAATTTAGCTATGATAAAAAAGAGGCATTTGGGTTGATCCAAAAGGTTTCATCATTTTAGTGGCCGGTGGTGAATTAGTGCAATGGTCGTTGTCCAAGATAGATTAATGGTGTATGTTTTGATAGGTTTTGTCGAGATGGATGCATTAGCCTAGAAGTAAAAGAATAAAATCATGGCTTATGTTCTTATTCTTCATGAAAAAATAAATAGTAAAAAGATAAGAATTATAGTCAATGTCATTTATAAAATATAGTTATTTATAAATTTTTATTCTTCAATAAACATAAACAAATAAAAGAATAAGATAATGATTCATATTCTATTATTTATATAAGCATATAATTATTTATAAATATTTTTATTTTTTAATAAAAATATAAAAAAGTAATATAAAATATTAAATAATATATATTTATATGTTTTAGTTAAAAAAAAAAAAAAAAATAGGAATATGACTAATAACCTATCATTGTTATAAGAGAGTAAGAATATGATCTATTATACTCTACGATTTGAATGGATGTAAATTTAAATTTTAAAGCAAAAGATAGGTTATCAATTTCCAGGGTCAAAAGATATTTATTTATTTATTATTTCGTTTCTAATTAGTAATTTCCCCTCTTCTTCAATTCAACCGTAGGGCTTCGAATGGAAAGGCGTTCTTCAACTGCTTGACAAAAGGCTGATTCCAGTCTCCGATACATTCCCAAACCACCAAGAGGGAAAGAGGGGAAAGGGACCGCCGATCGGACGGCGATGGAGGGCAGCATCATGGACTCGTTGGGCGTGGAGATCATCGGCGTGATGTCCCCCGTCTCCATCTGCATGCTCCTCGTCGTCCTCATCGTCTCCTTCCTCTCTCCGCCGCCATCCGCCGCCGTCCCTGCGCCCGTCACCGCCGCCACCCTCGTCTACCTCGAGTCCCCTTCCGACTCGCCCCCCAGAAGCTCGAGGGCGCCCTCCTCAACGCTGCCGTCTTCGTCGCCCTCGTCGCCGCCGTCACTTTCCTCCTTGTCGTCCTCTACTACTACAATTTCACAGGCTTCCTCAAGAATTACATGCGCTTCTCCGCCTTCTTCGTCCTCGCCTCCATGGGCGGCCCCATCCTCCTCTCCCTCCTCCGCCGCCTCGCCCTCCCCGTCGACGCCCCCACATGCCTCCTCCTCGTTTTCAACCTCTCCGCCGTCGGCGTTCTCGCCGTCTTCTCACCGGCCGTCCCCATCCTCCTCCGCCAGTCCTACACCGTTTCCCTCGGCGTGATCGTCGCCGCCTGGCTCACCAAGCTCCCCGAATGGACGACCTGGTCTCTCCTTCTCGCTCTCGCCATCTACGACGCCGTCGCAGTCCTTTCCCCTCGCGGCCCCCTCCGCATGCTCGTCGAACTTGCCTCCTCCCGCAACGAGGAGCTTCCGGCACTCGTGTACGAGGCCCGCCCGACTGTCCCGCCCTCCTCCCGCTCGTTCCCTTCCGCCGCCGCCTCCTCCTTCGGCTCCGTCGAGCTCCAGCCCATCGTCGATCCCTCTCCCGATTGTGGACCGGTCATCAGTGACCGGGAGTCCAGTTCGGATCACGCGGTCATTGAAATTGAGAATCTTGATGAGGAGAGATCCCCTTTGATGCCATCCACTGGATCATCTACTGAAGGAAATTTGCCACAGCAGCGCTCGGAGAATGCAACTTGGACTGGGAGGAGGAGTCGTTCTTCTTTCCCTTCTTCTCCTACTCCGCCTTCTTCTTCTACTTCGCCTTCGGCAGATATAGAAATGTTTGACAACAGCAGAGGCATCAGGCTCGGCCTTGGAGACTTTGTTTTCTACAGCGTCCTTGTGGGCAGGGCGGCGATGTATGACCTGATGACTGTCTACGCCTGTTATCTGGCGATCATTTCAGGCCTCGGATGCACCCTCATCTTGCTGTCAGTGTGGCAGCATGCTTTGCCAGCGCTGCCGATCTCGATCACCCTTGGCATGGGGTTCTATTTCTTGACTCGGCTGCTGATGGAACCGTTTGTGGTTGGCTCGTCGACCGGCTTGGTGATGTTCTGACCATCCTTTTCTCTTACTGTTCTTTTTCTTTTGACAGTGTAGACAAAGAGAAAGATGAATGTTGTTGTTTTGTGTAAACTGATGTTTCATAGAATCACAAGTTCTTCTTTGCTTATGCTCTTTAGCTGCTGATTTCTCTTTTGTGGTGCTGTTCTATATATCACCAATGAGCTCATGCTCATGCTCTTTATGTGCCAAAGATTTCTTTCACAACAAAGCAGTTTAGTTCCAGAAGACTACGGTAGTCCTTGGGTTTGGATTGCTCAGCGAAAGGAATGTGTGGCGCCATTTCTTTTAATTTTCTTTATATATTGCTTTGGCTTATTAAGATTTTCACTCGTTTCAATAAGAAGAATTGCCATGCCATACCTTCAACTTGTAAAACAGAATATGACTAGCTTGTTATCCTTGTAGCAAAGATTGTTTTGAGATAAAGATGATGTGATAGTGGTAACGATAAATTGGTGATGCAAAAAATCCATGAGTCTGTCTGAATCACGTATCAAAGGAAAATGTAAACATGGATTGATTATGCACATTGTATGACATCACTTTACACAAAGAAATGTGATTATAGGATTGTCGGAGAGTTATGCCCTTATTGGCCGCTTGGGGGTTCCTTTTATTCAACAATGGGGTATTTTGGAATACTAACAAGCAGAAGAAAGGTGCAATCAAGAATTCACCTTTTGCAAAGAAAGTCACTCTGCTAAAGTTTGTCCTTGGTTATCTAATTACGACTGTCTAGCTTTCATTATTCTAAGACAAAGTCTTGAAAGAGTGGCTAATACGTCCAAGGTATTAATTCTGTGCATTTCTCACTTTGAAGTTAGCAGTCCAGCCATAGCTTTAGCAGCCATGGATTGCAATTACAACAAAAAAAAAAAAATTAGTTCCCAAATTTTGTTCCAGTGTTAAATTACCTCATAGCATGAACAAGGCATAATGGGCAAAGTATATAATTTTGATTTTTGAGCTTGTTTGAGTTCCTAATGCTAAATTCACCATTGCGCTGTGATGGAAAAAATCGAGGTGATTTTTGTGTGCATTGGTCTTTTGGGATCATACATCTTGGATTTATTATGCTTTTGCTTGCCACCCATGCTCCTAGTCTTGACAATCTGGGGTTTAGGGTTTATATTTTGGCTCAGTTGCTGATAAAGCATTTCTGGTGATGATTTGACTCATTTACTGTTATTGTGAATTTGAGATAGCATGGAAGTGAAAAGTAAATGCAATTATTTTTGTTATACTGATATTGCATAGCATGACATGGTTCCCTTATCTCAAGGTTTTTTTTTTTTTTGTTCTGATTCTTTTTCTCTTTTTTTGTTATATCTATCTATATTAAGTCAGAGAGGTGCTAGAAAATTCTAAATGAGGGATAGTGCATTATAGAAGAGACTGGTAATGCTAGGTTATCATTGATTGAGGAGAAAGTAGAGTGGTGTTCTTTTTTAAAAACAAAAATTCATATACATTATTTCAGACTTGGTTGAATGCTTTTGGCTTGTGACTATATTTTTTTGGGTGTCACAGTTCAATTATTCGGTCTTTTAAATTATAAGACAGTATACAAATAAATCAGTATTTTTATAGTGGGAATTTTCTGAATTAATAAATCACATGCTACTGATGCAGAATAAGTCCATAGCATTTGAAGCATAGAAGTTATCTTAAGGATTCAGCGTTCAAAACAGAAATGTCAAGATTATAAATGGTAAGCTGACCCCACTAATTTGGAAAGGAGATAACAATATAGTTAATTTTAGGTAATGGAGGTTGTAATTTGATGAGGAATTATGTTATGTGCATTACTTTTTTTTTTCCCCTGATTCCATTCGACTGGTGATATGTTCAGTGAATTGTAACAATACACTCATGCCGAAAAATAACATTTTGGGAATCAATTCATTCAGAAAAAATACAGTATTATCCTATCATATTATACAATATTATCCTATCATATTCATCACTGTATGTGTCAAGGAATATCTGTTTTCATTAGTATGTATGGAGAATAAAATTTAATGGATGAAGAGCAAACTTCCATAATTTCCCCTTATGTCATATGTATCAATAAAGACAATACAGATGTGTTTCACCTATAATATTTGGATTTAGCAAGTTTGCTTGGAATACTTGGATCAACATGTCATGACAAATGTATGCATTTGTGTTTGACACATCAATGTAAATAATCTAGATCATGGTGGAAGGTGGGTGGAGGGAAGGGTTTTTCTTTTTTGTATGTGTGCGTTGTAGGGTGGGTGTTTTTTTTTTATTTTTTTTTGGGTTGGAGGCGGATTGTGGAGGTAGGACGTAAAGAGATGGGTGTGGGACATCATTGGTGATTGGGGGAACAATAGAGGCATAGGTGGGGTCATTGGAGATGGGCAGAGGGATTTTTTAGTCAAGTCAGGTAATGGTGCGGCTCATGAAGGTTTGGCTTGGGTGATTAGCAGGGCCCTTTAACATAGGTAATTCATCAGTGAAATACAAAGAGTGCTATAAATTAATTGCTTTTAAAAGGAAATGGTGGATAATTGTGATCCATCAGTTAATATTATTTATGTTAATTTGATAAATCCACTCCTTTTAGTTTTTATACTTAATGAGGGATAAAACTTCTCAAAGGAGAGTATGCATGCCCACAAAGGTTTCTCAACTCAACTCATCTAAGCTTTTTCCCAACTACATAGGGTCAGGGTCAGCTACATGAATCTGCTTCCTTCACTCTGTTGTATTTAGGACATTTAGTAGATTCATGTTTTAGAGGATCTGACGAAGTTTTACGTTGGCTGTCAGCAATCTAACGCAACCCTTCTCCTTTACCCGGGTTTGGGATTGGCCCTAGCAGAGTTGTGCCCAAAAAGGTTTATTCATGTAATAAAAATACATGCTCAAATCCATATGGAGTTGTGTCCACATACCCACATTCAATTTTCAGATCTTTTTAGTAAAGTCTCCATATCCTAACATTTGGGAATAAAGGTGGATCCAACCTTTTGACAAACAGCTGTACCCAGAAATTTTTTTGGCTTACCAATCTTGTTGACCAATCCTTCTTATGTCAAGTGTTGACAGAAAGCCCAATCCTGTCCTGTTTCCTGACCCTTTGTTTTTGTTGCATCTCTTTATCTATTATTTTTTTGGACTTTCTAGACATCTTCTAATCTAGAGCAGTTAGTGCATTGTGCTATATGCTTAACAAGCTTGAGCTAGTGCCAGTTGTTTTGGTCTTGTCACACTACTTGCACTTTCTTTTCTGGTAACATATGTGCTTTTTTTTTTCCTTTTCTTTCTTTCTTTTTTCTCACCTGCATGACCCCTCAAGTTTAACAAGTGTGTTATTTTGAACTCAAATATATAGATGATTTCCAAGACCTTTCTTACATACTTTTGCCTAGTTTTCAATGCTATTCTCCTACTATTTATTATGTAGTAGTATAATACTGTTATTAAACCATCTTCATTTATGAGAGTGCATGAGATTGGTTCCCTCGTGTGCCGAAGAGTGGACAAGATGGTTCATGATTTCAATTAGGAGCACTCTAGGATTATGGGTCTTGGCTTTGGTTTTTTTCTTTTTCTTTTTTTGTATTTTTGTGATCTTGTATTCCAACTTGATTAGTCGTCCCATGCTTAACTTCATATGGTGATTGCCTTATACCAAGCATTCAGTTTATCAGGATGGTTACTATATCAATGGCCAGCTGGTATCTGGCCAATACGGTATGGTATAGCTTGATCATGTTGATATGCTTAAGTCTTGAATCTTTGTCTTCTATAAATTTTCTAATAGGTCTCCAATCCCTTAAAACTTTCTGTATCATTGTTATTGGGTCATATATAGTCTCAAATGTGCTTCTTGTGCATGTCTTAAGAAGTTTACTTGGATAGTACTGGTTGTTGGCTCTGCTTGGTCTATATACATGGAATCTACATATGTCTGTGCTTTGTATTCTTGTTACTAAGGAATGGCATTACAAATTCTCAATCAAGGTATATAAACTTTTAGCGCATTGCTAATGTAAAGCTTTGGTAGATTGAAGAAGCTGCTTATCATCTTTAGCCATTAGCATATGTAGAAATTTCATCTTTTGTATGTTGTGCATCTGGATAGCTGGTTTTTTATCAGCTCATCCACATCTCTTCTTTGTAGTCAACTTGCTTTACTTTACAGTTCCATGATGGTAGTGGTCTTCATGCCCACCTTGCTACAAGTTTAATATAATGTGGATTGGGCTGGTGGTTTGATTGATCATTGCTCTTGAATTCTTGCATCCCGGTTGCATGATGGTTAAAAAACTCAACTCAACTCATTTAAGCCCTTTCCCAACATGGGGTCGGCTACATGAATCTGCTTCCTCCACTCTGCTTTATTCAGGACTAAATCGATATTCAAATTACAAATAGTTATATCTTTTTTAATTATTTCTGTCCATATTAGTTTAGATCCACATCTACCTCTATCCTTACTATGAATTGTTAAAATATCACTCTTTTTAAGTATAGCATATAAAGGTCTTCGTTGCATGATGGTTAATAAGCAAAAATTCATCTCATGCTGAATTGCTATGGAAAGGTACATTCCAAGAAGTAGGCATCTCTTGAGAATTTTGGTTTCATTGCCCTTGCTGACATGGCATAAACTATTGCAGCACCTTCCCCCATGTATTATAATGGGCAACTTGTTGTTCAAACCACAA
Organism: Calamus simplicifolius; assembly: GCA_900491605.1. Taxonomy (NCBI): domain Eukaryota; kingdom Viridiplantae; phylum Streptophyta; class Magnoliopsida; order Arecales; family Arecaceae; genus Calamus; species Calamus simplicifolius. The sequence continues at coordinate 1,048,047 of UESW01004073.1, read as the reverse complement.
ACAATATGGTGTTCCATGAGCAAGCCAGGCACATCAAGACTGAATACCACTTTCTGTCACTGTCTTATGAACCTTTACTTACATCATACTCTTTGGCATGCTAGTTTTTATGAAGTCTGATAATATGTTATGCTTCTCTTTCTTGTTAAACCGTTTCTATGATCTATTACTTTTTCTATGTATATATGTTGTGCCACACAACGTTGTTTTTTTTTTTTTTTTGTATTGTTTCTGTTGTAGTCAATTCTGTAATATGTGCAACTCTGTTATCTTATGTAAATATGTTGGGTGTGAATTGATGTCCTAACTTTTTCTCTCCAAATCTGTTCACAAAGTAACAGATGACAAGATTGAAGACCTAAGAAAATTTTGAGCATCTTGCTACTAAATTCAACAATGGTTAATATATCTCACTTGTAAAGGTTTAGAGGAGAATGCATCTTCTTGTGCGTGTATAAGTTCTCATTATGTGAAGATATAGAAGGTGATGAATTTAGAGGTTTCACCCAGAGTGCCTCACCCGTTATAGTAAACTTACAGCTTCTAACCTCTTATGTGGTCTGGCATTTTATTTTTGTACTTTGTATTATGTACCTTGGTAGGTTTTGCATCGTCTATTGTTTACTAAGGAAGAGAAGAACAACAGAACTGCAGCAGAACATGATTTTTTTTCATAATTCAACTATGAAGTCTGTCTTTAAATGTGTTCATGGTGATGTTATTGATCATGTTTACTCAATTGCATGGTCATTAGTTTGATGATAGGCCTTAGCAACCACTAATTGTGTCAAGAGACCAATATCCAGGGAGAGATTATCAATTTGGACAGTTTGAAAAGTAATTATGATTTGTGATCAGTAAATGTCTAGTGGCAACTACCATATATGGCAGCATGGCTGGTTGACTGAATCTGCATAACATGAAAGACACTAGGAAGGGAGATGGCTCTTTTTAATCTATCTATTAACTTCAAACTTTTTATTTATTTATTTATAATGCATGACAGGAAATAAAGGAGGGATGGTCTCTAGCATGTATGACAAGGAATTTTAAATTTTATTATTTTCATATAGTTCATCTTTCTGTGCACAAAAGAGGCATCTTGCATATTTTTCGCCTTTTATCTCTTCCATCCAAGTGTGTCTGAATCCTTTTAATTTTAGACATCACAAGTGGCTCTGGGATTTTTGAAGGTGCTCTTGATATGGCTCATTGAGGCTTGAGCCTAGTATGTGCGGATGTATAGGACTACGTGCTCAGGTTAGCCTAAGTGGCTTTTGTATTCCGCCTCCAAGCCTTAATTATCCCAGAAGAGGAAGAAAGTTTTAGAAACCAAGAGGCGTTGCTGATAATTAATGTCTCGGTGGCCTTTGTGCTCCTGATATGTCAGCAGTCTGGCAGTTGATGTTGCTTCTGAATGTTGCCAGAAGATTGTGTTCCCCAAGATGGGTAGCAAACTGGGATCCTGATTCACCTGAGATTGGTGAATGTAGTAATTCTTTTAACAGATAAAGACTATCCGTTAGTCTGCTTCTGGATGGCATTAACAACTAGGAGTGGGTGGTCTTAGCAATTTCCCAGGACAGCTACTAAGGTCAGAACAAATTAGAGCTGGAATGAATGTGAAACCTTCTGATTCCTTTCGGCGGCGCAGAGAAATGGAGAGAATTGTTCGTAACCAGATTGGGTAAAGGGGAAAAATTGTCCCGAAAATCACTTGGGGCTCTTGATTAAGGGCCTCGGTGATATTTGTTTTATTTTCTGTTTCTGTTTCCAAAAGCCCAAGGAGAAAAAAGAACTACACCGAACATGCATGGTAAAATATTTTTATTTTATTTATAAAATTTTAAGAGTTTTTGGTCAAATCATTATTGTTTATAAGAAGAGTAAGGAAATATTTTATACAAACGCCATCTTCAATACTAATCTTGATGAGATATTTTACTAATTTTTAAAAACTAAAAGGATAAGACGACAGCGATTTTATTAAGTCTGTTGCACTGAAATTGAGGCATAACATTATATAGTATATTTAATTAATTATATCAAAAATTTAATATGAACATAATTTAATTATTAAATAGATAATATGGTACTATATGTGTTGCTGCCAAATCACTCCTAGCGAGCGTCGGGTAAGAAAAGAACTTCGCGGATCTTCAAAGAGATAACAGGGCTGCCTCCTTTAGCTGGAAACCTGCAACAAAATCGGACCGGTGGTTCCTTGATGCTCTAGTTAACAGCTCTAGAATTGATAGAGTAGTAGAGAATGATCCTCCCCTTTCATTGTGAGTGAGGGGTTTTATACATGTTCGAAGGTCCCTCTTACCCTTGGTGTATGACCGTTGAATTACGTTGTCCGTCAGAAGTGGCGCCGTAGGTGGTAGGTGGGCGTATTATTGCTAGACGTGTACCGTAAATAACGGTAATTGTTCGTGGTCTTACAAATAGTGGGTTAGCGGGCCACGTGGCAGCTCTGAGCACCTGTTAAGTTTCCGGGAATGAAGTCTGGGATTGGTTTCGAGGCCGAACCCAAAAGCCGAGAGCAGGTCCGGAGCCGAGGCCATGCTCGAAGCCAAGATTGAAGCTAACGTTGGATTCGAGGCCGAGGCTAGGCTCAAGGTGAGGCTAAGGTTGTTCTCGAGGCCGAAGCCGAGGTTGACCCCGAGGCCAAGGCCAGCTGCCATATTATTGATCGGCTCTGAAAACCATGCAGCATGTTAATCCATTGCCCGTGGAGCGTGATCAGCCACATTAGATGCCCCCTGTCCCTGAGATGGGTGGGCGCACAACCACCAACGAAAAGGGGCGCAATATCACCAATGGCTGATCTTCGTACGCTACCGACTGCTACGAGGGCACGTATCCCTAAAGGCCATGCTTCTTTAATGCTGAGGCATCGGATGCCGCAACACCACCACTGTCCTGTCGTTGGGATAGGGGGAGATCCTCCTCGAGTACGGAACTGCAAAAAGGTGGGCATCATCATTGCGGTGAGGTCACTGCTATCTTATTATTGGTCATGCCTCTCGCGTTCTATGCCTTGGGTGTTTGCCGAAATGCCAAAACGTCTTCTTCAGTGGCGGGCAGGCACATGGCCGCTCTAAATCAGGCGGGATGATTTGAAATGGTAGGCTTTAAAAGGAGGAGTTGTCCCCAACTTTCGTCTTTTTACTTTTACCACTCCTACCTCTTCTTCCCAGCCTAAATCTCTCTGAGCTTCCGTCCGCCTCCTGGGTTCCATTCTTCTTCCCAAGCCTTTCGTCCTGGTTCTCAGCTTTTCAATTCTTTCTCCAGGTCAATTCATCCTTGTTTTCATGGCTTCATCCCTTTTTTGTTCCATTTCTAATTCTGGGGGTTATTCCCCCGATCCCTCGCAACCTTCCTCATCCCCAGCACCCAGCTAGTCTTAATCTTCCACCGATAGGGTTTCGTTGGAACATCGACAAGCTATCGGACGATCTCTGACCGAGAGTCGTCCGGCCACCGGTCGGGCCCCTACTCGGTGCCGTTCGGTCATCGCTGGTCCATCTTCCTCCACCGTGAGGGAGTCCCTTGAGTGGACTGTTTCCACTATGACTGCCCAGGAAATCGTCAACCTTAGGGCCAAGTACATCCTTCCCACCAGCATTCGCCTATTCCGCCTTTCTCCCGAAGATAGGGTAACTTCCTTCCGCTCCGGTAGAGTTGCCTTATATGGAGCCTTCTTCAAAGCTGGCCTTCGACTACCTCTTCACCCCTTTATCCTTAACCTATTAGATAGGTATTTTTTGGCACCGGCACAACTAGTTTCAAATTCCATTCGGACTATTGTTGGTTTCCTAGTGCTGTGTCACCTTCAGGAAAAAGAAGCTAGGATTTCCCTTTTCTGGAGTTTCTACACCCTTCGCAAACAATTTGGGTGGTGGTCCTTTGCTCCTATACCGACCAGAGCCCTTAGACTACATCTTCCTACATCCGTCAAGGGGTGGAAAGATATGTTTTTCTTCGCTAATGTTGAGGGGGTGAGAGGATTCTGGGGAACACCAAACACCGACTCAAATAAAGATTCTTCCGTGCTTCCAAGGGACCAAGTGGCGTTCGGGCAGCTACTGACTACAGACGTCCCTCGATGTAACCAGCTCTTGGCCGAGGAGAACCTTCGGCTCGCGGGCCTGATTCCAAGTGGTGGTGAGCAGCCATGACCTTTCCCCTTTTTACCTGCCTCATCTTCTTCCGCTCTTCATTTTTTTTTACTAATTTCTTTCTGGCTTGTGTAGATATGCTACTGCCAGCCCAAGCAGTAAGAAAGGCTATGGCCAAGGAAAGAGGAGCCCAGGCGGATGGAGCCTCTGCCGAGAAGAGGGCCAAAGCCAAGGCCAGAAAGAAAGCTGAGGCTGAAGGGGCCACGAAGAGAACTGAAGAGGCCGAAGAGTCAAGGAAGAGGCCTCGGTCACCCTCGCCGACTCCGTCCCGATCCCCAACTCTACTCATCCGCAAGCCTTGAGCGGACCGGGAGACTCACATTGATCTCACCACCGACACGCCTCCGAAGGAGCCGAGGGCTGAAACTTTGCCATCGCCACCGTGTGTCATCCCCGAAGTGGAGCCGACCGTACCGGCCTTGGGACCGGCTCCAGAGGCTGCTCCATCAACATAAGAGACGATGGCCCAAGAGCCTTCAAGGGCAGCAGTGCCGACGGAAGAAGGGGTACCATCGGCCCCTGCCGCGATGCCTTCAACTTCGGCACCCACTAGAACTGCTAAGGATGAGGCCATCGCAACCTCCTTCAGGTCTATCCTTGAGCACAATGGCCTGCTGGGTGGAGCGGATGATAGCACGAATATGCATGCGTGAACTCCAAATAGATCTCCAAAACCAGGGGACCTCCTCCTTCCGTGATGCTTTTGTAGCTCATCTTTGGGTAAGTATTTTTCCTTCACTAAAGTTTCGTTGTTTAAGAATTTCCTTGTGGCCTTTCCCTGATAGCGATTCTCATACAGGTGGTAAATTCCTTGGCCGCTGTAAAGAGTGTCCTTTCTCAGGCCGAGGTCACTCTCGGCCATTCACACGAAGAAGCCCGCTGAGCTCAGGCCCGAGTAGAGGAAGCCAAGAAGGCCTTGGAAGCTGCCCTAGCAGGAAGGGCTGAAGAGCAGACTCGGGTGGAGAGGGCCGAGAAGGCCTCGGAGGTGGCCCGAGCCGAGAGCCAGGCCCAGGCAGAAAGGGCCGAGAAGGCCTTGGAAGCTTCCCTAGCTGGGAGGGCCAAAGAGCAGACCCGGGCGGAGAGGGCCGAGAAGGCCTCGAAGGTGGCTCGAGCCGAGAGCCAAGCCCAGGCAGAAAGGGCCGAGAAGGCCTTGGAGGTGGTACGAGCGGCCGAGGAGAAAAATAAAAAGGTGGAGTTGGATTTATTGATGTACCAGACCAGACTGCTCTCCGCCAACATTCAAATAAGCGCAGCCAAGGAGCGGGCAGAGAATGCCGAGGAGATCGCCCGTCGCTCCGATGCGCAAGTGGCCGAGAAGACGACGGCTGCACAAGCTGCCGAAGAGAGGGTGGCTGCGGCAGAAAAAAGGGCCATCGAGGCCGTTGAGATCTTCCGGCTGTCTGCTAGCTTTGGCGAAGAGCTGGCTGGGGCCACCGCCTAAACCTACAACTTGGGCTTCCAAGATTGCAAGGCTAAAGTGGGAAGAGTCTACAATCTAGAAGGCTTGATGACTTGGAGCCAGACGAGGCAACGGAGGAAACACCAGCAGAACATCCTTCCTCCGACAATAACCCAGCGTCGGCCGAGCCTTGAATGCCTTTTCTTTTTGTTTTTTGATTCTTCCTTGTAATGGAGTCCGACTGAAGTCGACAATTTTGTAAACCTTTCATGATTAATGAATATATCTTCTGAAATTTGGCTGTTATTTAATACTTTGTTTCGTAGTGGCCACAATGAGCTAGGTTGTAGTCGAGAATTAAGTTGAAGTTCAGACGAAAGTCAAACTTATCATCAGGACCGAGGTCGAGACACGAAAGAAGATCGGAGTCTGACTTGAGGTTGAAGTCGAGACCGATGCGAAAGTGACTTCTTGAATGTTGAGCGCTGATTCAGTCTCATGTTTCTGTGCCGATGCGAGGCCGGGCTTGAGTGCCGACGCGGAGTAGAGCTAGAGTGCCGACGCGGAGTGGGGCTTGAGTGCCGATACGGAGTCGGTCTTGAGCTAAAAAAGTTAAATTGCTCGAAGATACTTTCGTTAGTAAAAAGAGATACGTATTTCCAATAGACAAGCATGATCAAGTTTGTGATATCAGTGTCCATTACTGATAGTACCGATGGAGATTGTCCGCATTCCAGGTGCGAGGGAGTGGCTTTCCGTCCAGTCCTTGGATTCGGTATGCTTTGCGATGAAGTGCATCGGTGACCCGATAATGCCGTTCCCAATTGGGTGACAATTTGCCTCCTTCCGTGGGTTTGGAGACTTCGGCTCGCCTGAGAACTTTAGGGGGAACTGTTCTGGGGCAAACTCGGGTGTTGTAATACTTTATAATTCTTTGGCGGTAAGCGGCCATCTTGAGTCATGCTCGATCACGGGCCTCTTCAACAAGGTCAAGGTTGGCTTGCAACTGGCTTGGATTGTTCCCCTCATCGTATGATTGTACCCGGGACTATGGATGTCAATTTCTACCAGAATGACGGCCTCTGATCTGAACACGAGGCTGAAGGGAGTTTCTTCCGTGGAGATTCGTGGTGTTGTGTGATACGCCCACAGCACATTCGGAAGCTCCTCCACCCACCTTCCTTTAAAATCATCCAGACGTATCCTGAGCCCTTGAAAGATGGTCCGATTTGTCACTCGGCCGCTCCATTTGATTGAGGATGACCGATAGAAGTGAACTTCTGGCATACGCCCAATTCAGCACAAAACTCTTGGAAGGGAACATTGTCGAATTGTCGACCATTGTCGATAACAAGGGTATGGGGTAGCCAAAACCGACAAATAACTGACTTCTAAAAGAAAGTCCTCACCTTGGCTTCGATGATTTTGTCGAGTGCTTCGGCCTCTACCCACTTGGTAAAACGGTTTATGGCAATAAGCAGAAATTTTCTCTGGCTAGAGGCTGAAGGGAATGACCCCAAAATATCTATCTCCCACTGGGCGAAGGGCCATGGAGCCGACAGAGGGTTCAGTTGAGAGGTTGGCAGTCGTTGGATGTTAGCATGCCACTGGTAGCTATTGCACTTCCGAACCAACTCGGCCGCATCTCCTCGCATGGTAGGCCAGTAATAGCCTTGGTGATGGGGCACGAAAAAAATTAGTGAAATGAGGGGATGGTGATGTGTCTAAGTGATTACCACCCTTAATGAATATTTGAGCCCAAGCTATGGCTGAATTCATGCATGGGAGAAATGAAAAACATCAAACCGGAAGCAGAAATCTAAACACCCTTATGCAAGCTTCTTTCAAAGAAATAAAAAAATTAGGATCTAAAGGTATGGAAACCTTCAAACTAATTTAAGCCACCTTTAAAACTTCAGATCTAAAGGACCAAGAGGTTTTTTTTTTTTTTTTTCAACAATGAAGTAAGATCTTAAAGTGGAAGGGATGCACTCAACACTCAAAGAATTGAGGGTTGGTTGACAAGATCTACACTCCTTACTTAAGAACTCACTTTGGTACTTGATCCTTGACGTGGAGCCATCATCCTCAACTCTAACATCCTCAAGAGAACCTGCAAGTGATCAGAAGTAAGACCATGGAGGCAAAGGAATTGAAGGAAATAAAAAAAATCGAACAAGGAAAGGAAGGATTTGAAAAAAATTTGATGAGACTTGGGTAGCACTTGTCTTCTTCCTGAAACTATTAGGTGAAACTATTATGGAACCTTGGTAGAATGGTTTAGAGTAGCAAATTGGGCCTCTCACCCTCTCCCTCAAGGAGTGACCTAGATCTAAGACTAGGGAAACACGAGCCTCAACTCAAACTAAGAGCATCTCACCCTCTTCATACTCAAAGATGAACAAGGCACTTGGCAAAAGAAATCAAATAAACTTGATTTTATTTCTCAAACTTCATATCTATAAGAGGGAAAGCTTGGCCTATTTATAGGCCAAAGGACTTCCAGAAATTTCAGCTCAAAAAACTAAAAGATCATAACAATCTAAGGATTAGTTATGATATAGCTAACTAATTACAATCAATCCCTAACAAATTTGGTTGCACCAGCTTCCATGTGGCACCTCCTTAGTTTGCCATGTGTCATCATCAGATACCTCCATGTGTCCTCCAAGATTTGACTTCTAAGTTGCCATGTGTCTTCATCAGATACCTCCATGTGTCCTCCAAGATTTGACTTCCAAAGAGAAGACTTGATGTCTTGATAGCAGTGTTGACTCAAGGCAGGAAGTGTCGATACTTTGAGACTTGGCAGAAGTTGAAATTTGAAGCATGAGTTGCCACTTGAGAAATTGAAACTCTTGGCTCGAGTAAGTAGAACCTGCGGAAAGTAGATTAACTACAAAACCAAAGAGTGTCAGTCTGCAACCTTTTCTTCTTGCTGATGTCCCCATCAATTCTTCCCGGGTGAAAAAAACTCGGCCCTGATGAGTATGGATCATTTTGGCTTTGGTAATATTCAAGCAGATCTGGATTGATCCTTTGCAGTTCTTCTTGAGTGATCCATGAGTCTTCAGAATCAGGTCTACCTTGCCAATGGACCAAGTAGCATTGATAGTCTTTATTTCGGGTAGTGACAATCTTGTCATCTAATATCCGTTCAATTCTTTCTCGCTTTGTGGCTGGTGGACACTCTGGGATTGGTTCACTCTCAAAGGATGGATCAGGTCCTAAAAACTCACTGGTATTCATTGTTGGTTCCTTGTATTCTACCAGATCTGAAATATTAAAGGTAGAACTAATACCAAAGTCAGAAGGTAGGTCCAGTATATAAGCATTAGGTCCAATTCTTTTTATTATTTTGAAAGGACCTGCACCACGGGCGTGTAGTTTCTTTATAGTTCCCTTTGGAAACTGTTCAGGTCTGAGCCTTATCATGACAAAGTCTCCTACATGAAATTCTTTTGCTCTTCTATGGGAATTAGCCATATGCTTATAATTCTCATTGCTTATATGGATTTTCTCGCTAATTTCTTTGTGTAAATCCCTAATGTGTTGTGCATATGACTCAGCAGACTCTGATGTTCGTTCATGCATGGGAAATGGAATGAGGTCTATTGGCTTTCTTGGTTTGTACCCATGAATAATCTCAAAAGGACTTTTTCGAGTGGATCTGTTAACTGAACTATTATAGGCAAACTCCATATATGGCAGTAAAAGGTCCCAATTTCTAGTATGTTTTCCCACTAAACATCTCAACATATTTCCAAGACTTCTATTTACAACTTCTGTTTGACCATCAGTTTGGGGGTGATAAGTGGTAGAAAAGTTTAACTTGGTTCCTAGCAGGTGCCATAGGGTTTTCCAAAAGTAACTGGTGAACTTAACATCCCTATCAGACACGATGGTTTTAGGTAACCCGTGTAATCTAACCACTTCATCTAGAAATAACTTGGCCACTTTTGATGCATCGAAGGTCTGGGAACAAGGCAGAAAATGTGTCATTTTAGAAAATCTATCGACTACCACAAAGATGGAATCGTATCTCCTTAAGGTCTTTGGTAGTCCCAACACAAAGTCCATACTGATGTCTTGCCAAGGTCGATCAGGGATGGGTAAAGGGGTGTATAGTCCAGTGTTTTGTTTTTGCATTTTAGCAACAACACATGTCCTACACTGGGCTACGACTTGGGCAACATTTCGTTTTAAGCTAGGCTAAAAGAATTGTTCCTCCAAAGCTAGAATAGTTTTATTCCTTCTGAAATGGCCCGCTAAACCTCCGGCATGGATTTCTCAAATCAAGAATTTCCTAATTGAGGTTCTGGGAATACACAACTTATCTCCTTTAAAAAGGAACCCATCATAAAGAGTAAAGTCTTTGTATTCTCTAGAAGGCCTTAGACTGACAGATTCAAAAATCTCACTAAAGTCAAGGTGATGCGTGTCGTAGCGCAATGATTAAAACACCTTAATTTCACTATTAGAATAACGAGAGTAAGGGATCGATTCCACAGGGACTTTAGCGATTATCTTGAAATAAATTTATAAATTTAACTAAATAGATAATTATTAGATAATTAGTAGTGTAAAATAATAAGATATGGTCTATCTTATAATAGCATAGCTCGTACCCGTAGATCATGGCCCGTCCCTTTTAAGAATAGATTAGTCTAAATTATTTTCACTTAAATAGAATTTAATAACAATTTAACATGAATAAAGTTTTATTTCATTAACATCAAGAGTGCATATTAAAGTCTAAAATAAAAGAGTTTTAATTTCTAATAGCAATAAGCAAGCAACAAATTCTTCATAAATCAAATTAAAGACCAGATGAAACGGACTGAAGACAGGCTGAACTGGGTTGAAGATATGAACCGGGCCACGAACAGAGCATCCACGAAATCCATGGACTCCTTTCCGGATTCACGGACGGCCGCCTGCAGAGATTCCACGAAAGAGGACTCAAGGACTTCTCCCACGAGCAGAGCTCTCAGGAAAGGAAAAAGGAACGGGACGGCTCCTAGGCACGGACGGAACAGAGCTCTCCCTCAAATTCTCCCGGATGCAGCGCGCTGGACGGATGGCTGCCTTCCTTGCTCTCCCTCCTTTGCTGCTATTTGTAGAGGCCCGGATGCGGTGAAGACGTGGCGAAGACGCACCAAAATAACGAAGAAAATCTGGATAAATTCTCAATAAAATTCAAATTCCTTCTAAAGGAATTTAATTATCTCAATTTGATAACTTCCAATCTAATCTTGTTGAGAAATTATTGAAACATAATTGCCCCAACTTATTGATTTTGATGATTTCCAAAAGACATTACTTTACTTTCTAAAAGGCTATGAACATGTTAAGTCAATCAATGAAATATTCTTACTATTAGCAATTTCAAATTGGAAACTATGAACTGTTAATGTGTAATGAGTTTTTTGAATCAATTGAATATATGTTTCAGTGAGCTATACTTATGAATTCAAAAATGATTTCTATACCACTCTTTTAAAGATCAATGAATTAATGAAAATGCTTTGAAATTGAGCATTACTGTTAAATCAACATTATTCAAGTCATATTTATATTTCAAAATTGGTTGGGATGATTTTCAAAGCAAATCAGAATGTTTTCTGATTTTTGTATCAGTCCCGAGCCGACTCGAGAGTTTTCGAGTCGACTCCTGTGTTATCTGATTTTTAATGTTGTCTCGAGTCGACACTTGAGTTTTCAAGAGTCGACCCCTGAACCTTCTCGAGCCGACTCATGGACTGTGCGAGCCGACTCGACTCAGACGGCAGAAAGACTCATTTTTGAGTGCCTCTCGAGTCGACTCCCAGCTCTTCGCGAGTCGACCCCTGGAAGTCAAGAGTCGACTCCCAGATTTTTGCGAGTCGACCCCTAAAGACTCACTTTTGGTGCGTTTCTGGATTCGCGTGTTCGAGCCGACTCGCACAGTACTCGAGCCGACTCCACGGAATCTGGGCGATAATTTTTGAGTTGACACATCAGCACCAACGGTAATATTTTGAATCAACGGCTATATTTTACTGTGTCTAACGGCTATATCTTTTCAGGATCTATAAATAGAAGAGCCAGATTCAAATAGAAGATATACATATATAGAGGATTGAAAAAGAAAAGAGGAATAGAAGAGCAAGAGAGAAAATAGAGAGAGCCTATTGAATATCAAAAAAAGGGAAAACTGAGAGTATTGTAGAATCATTTGATTCAAGGAGAGATTCAATCCTTGCATTTGAGAGAGAGATTCGTGTGCATCATTTAATCGACTCTCAAAGCTCAAGAGGAAGGCAAAAAGCAATCCAACGTGCAAAATCTTCAGCCATTCCCAAGTTCAAAAAGAGGCAACACATTCTCCAAAGCTTTTCAACGATTGAGGAATCTTGCTGAGGCATCGATTCAACTTTTCAAGGAGAAAAGGGAGAAAGCCATCACTGCAATCATCCGGAAAACCATCAGGCGTTTCTAACCCTAGTTTTTATTTATTCTTAAATTTGTATATCTGCTCAAGAAGGAGCATTTTGTTACAAATACTTTGATTTCACTTGGTTACTGGTTCAATCAGTGGATTGAATCAGTGGAGGTAGGTTTACCTCGTTACAAGTCGGAGTGCTTGAGTTGGGTTCGTTGTGATCCCGTGAAAACAACGAGTCAGGTTTGTTGTTAGCCCGCAAAACAACGTGTAGGGTTTTGTGCTGGTAAGCCCGCAAAACCAGCTGGGTTCGTTGTGATCCCGGTGAAAACAACAAGTTAGAGTTGTGATCTTGTAAAACAACTCAGCTGTAATCGGTGTGATTATAGTGGACCCAAGTGATCCTTGGGAGTGGATGTAGGTGTTGGATACACCGAACCACTATAAAACTTTTGTGTTCGCCGTGTTCATTTTCTCTCACTCTATATCTCTTGTTAATTGCTTGGATATTGTTTTAAGTTAATCTCTCTTGCATATATTGATAATACATCTATTGAAGTTAAAAAGGACTTAAATTTTTAAGACCCAATTCACCCCCCCCCTCTTGGGTTGCCATCTGGGCCAACAAATCTATTCCTTAATTGGTGGAGGAAACGGTTAGAATTAATTAAGAGAAGAATCAGATGATAATAAAGAAAAATGTTTGCCTTTTTTTGCTTTGAAATCCGTGCTAAATCCTTATAAAATCAATTCCGAGCTCGTTTTATGTCCGATTCGAGTGCCGTTTGCGTCATTAAATCCCTAAAATCGAGCTCTTTAAATTGATAAGGTTTTATCTAAAATATATATAAAATATTAAAATATTAAATAATAATAGATACGTTAAATTATTAATTAATAGGTTTAATGATAATTATTTATGCATTTATCACTCCCCCAACTTGAATCTTACTCGTCCTTTAGTAAATAAGAAATTTAGAAATATGTACCAAGCTAGTCCAAGAATTAATAGTTATCTTATAGTTCTTTTTTTTAAAAAAAAAATTTCTGGTTAGATCATAAGGGAGGTACTTCATTGGATTATTAAGTTTACCCAATTAGTAATAAAGTGTAGTCCATAAGAATTTATAGAAGTCTTTTTCACCAACTGTCCACTTCTCTAATAAATCTTCTAACTTAATTTGGGTTGGGTGTAATATCTTTTGTAATTTGGTTATTTATTTATTTATATGTAAAGTCAGTGCAATGTCCTAACCCCTTGCTTTTTAATTAACCCTTGTAGCGAGCTTTAGGCCAATGGCTCCCAAACCAATTGGTTTTAGAGCATTAGGTGTAAAACACCCCTCGGACTTACTTACTCGAGTTAAAAAGGCTTTAGGTAGGACTGACTCTATTTAGGTTCTTTTACATTCCAACCTTTTTACGCGAACAACATCACTTTCTTAGGTGATGGGGCCCGGTTACTCAGTAAAAAATGCTAAGAACCTAATCTATTAACTTAAGAGAGATTTTTTTTCTTTTCTTTTTTTTTTTTTTTTGAATAACATTTTCACCCATACCCTTATTAAGTAGATTATACTATTAAGATCAGTGGTCAGGAGGGTCTAAAATTATTCTAAAAATTATTCTAGGCTAAACCCTACCTTTTATTAGGTTTTCTTAATAATTTATTCTTAAGTATTTCAAAAATAATCTAACCATTAATTCATTAATAGACTGCTTGATTAACTTCAAATCGAGACAGAATTTGGTACACACATCTTATTATAGTTTTTACTCGAGGATTTACTTATTCTTTTTCCTCCCCCCAACTTAATTTCCATTGTCCCTAATGGAAGAAAAATTAATTAATTTCAAGGAAAGATACTACCTGGTAGAGTATTTGAAGGTTGGAAGTTTCATTGTTACCATCTTCTTTCAATCAGCTTCCGTTGCTCTTCTCTGGTCATACTAAAAGAACATACTAAAAGAACAGAAAGTTAAAAATAACTAATAAATTGGGTTGCCTCCCAAGAGCGCTAAGTTTAAAGTCTTCAGCCAGACTGTGCTACTTATTATGATAATGTTGGGTTCACAAGATCAATTGATTCAATAATTTCTCCATCATTAATTTCTTCTATATATGGTTTCAAACGTTGGCCATTTACTTTGAATGTATTTCCTTGGGTCTTTAAGCTCTACAGCTCCATGTGGAAATACTTGAGTTACTATAAAAGGTCCATTCCATCGTGAAGGAAGTTTTCCAGGGAAAAGATGCAATCTTGAACTGTAAAGCCATACTTTTTGATTTGGTTCAAAAATTTTTCTACTAATAAATTTGTCATGATATGCCTTGGTTCATTCTTTATAAATTTTTGAGCTTTCATATGCATCATTTCGTAGCTCTTCTAACTCATTCAATTGGAGTTTTCTATTGACACCTACATTTTTCATATCATGGTTAAATTGCTTGATGGCCCAGAATGCACGGTGTTCTAATTCTACAGGTAAATGATAGGCTTTTCCAAATACGAGCCTGTAAGGAGATATTCCTATGGGAGTAATAAATGCAGTACAATAAGCCCATAATGCATCATCCAAATGTTCTGACCAATCTTTCCTATCGGGTCTCATCATTTTTTCAAGGATATTTTTAATTTCTCTATTTGATATTTTAACTTGGCCACTAGTTTGGGGATGATAAGGTGTAGCTACCTTTGAGTAATTCCATATTTATTCATTAATCATTCGAAGTGTCTATTCGTGAAATGTGTACCCCCATCACTAATTATAGCCCTTGGGCATCCAAAACGGTTAAGGATATTATGCTGAATAAACTTGATTACAACTTTATGGTCATTGGTTCGAGTTGCCATGGCTTCAATCCATTTTGACACATAATCAACTGCCACTAGAATGTATTCAAATCCAAAAGAGGAAGGAAATGGGCCCATAAAATCAATACCCCATACATCAAAAATTTCTACAACCAAGATAGGGTTTAGGGGCATCATGTCTTTTCGAGATATATTTCCTATTTGTTGACATTGGAGACAATTACAGCCAAATTTATGTGCATCTTTAAAAGAGTTGGCCAATAAAACCCACTTTACAGTACCTTTGCTGCAGTTTTCTTTCCACTAAAATGTCCTCCACAGGCAAGAGAATGACATAAGTTAAGTATACTTTTTAATTCACTCTTGGGAACACATCGCCTAATCACCTGATCTGAACAGTACTTAAATAATTTAGGGTCTTCCCAAAAGTAATATTTGATTTGTGAGAAAAATCTATCTTTTTCTTGTTCTGTCTAGTGGGAAGGTACTTTTCCTGTTGCCAAATAATTCACAATGTGGGCAAACCAGGGAAGACTGCTATGGAAAATTGAAAACAATTGCTCATCAGGGAACTTATATCTGATTATTTCTTTATTGTATTCTACTGAGATCCTAGAGATATGATCTGCTACCATATTTTCAGAACCCTTCTTATCTAAGATTTCTAGATCAAATTCTTGTAGTAAGAGGATCCATCTAATTAGTCTGGGTTTTGTATCCTTTTTTGATATAAGATGCCTCAATGCTGCATGATCTGAATAAACTAAAACCTTAGACCCTAACAGATATGATCTAAATTTTTCTAGGGCAAACACAACTACTAGTAATTCTTTTTCAGTGGTAGTATAGTTCATTTGTGCATCTGAAAGAGTTTTGCTAGCATAATAAATTACATGAGGTTCTCGATTGAGTTTCTATCCTAGAACTGCCCCTACAGCATAATCAGAAGCATCACACATGATTTCGAAAGGTATGGTCCAATCTAGGGGCTTGATAATTGGTGCAGTGGTCAAAGCAGTTCGAATGATGTTATAGGCTGTTAGACAATCTTTATCAAAATTAAAAGAACTATCCTTGGTCAACAAATTACACAGTGGTCGAGAAATTTTACTGAAATCTTTAATGAAGCGTCTATAAAAACCAGCATGACCAAGGAAAGATCGTACTTGTTTAACTGAGGTTGGGGGTGGTAGATTTGAGATCAATTCAACCTTGGCTTTATCAACCTCAATACCTCGCTCTGAAACAATGTGTCCGAGCACAATTCCCTCACAACCATAAAATGGCTCTTCTCCCAACTTAGGATTAAATTCATTTCCATACATCATTTCAGTACCTTAGTCAAGTTCTCGAGATAGCTATCAAATGATGCACCAAAAACTGAGAAATCATCCATAAATACTTCCAAAAATTGACCAATCATATCAGAAAATATGGCCAACATACATTGTTGAAAAGTGGCTGGTGCATTACAAAGACCAAACGACATGTGTCTAAAGGCAAATGTTTCAAAGGGACAAGTGAAGGTGGTCTTTTCTTGATCTGCAGGAAATACTGGGACTTGATTGTATCCTGAATATCCATCTAAGAAACAAAAGAAACTTTGTTCCGCTAGCCGTTCTATAATTTAATCGATAAAAGGTAAAGGAAAGTGGTCTTTCCTAGTCACAGCATTCAACTTTCGATAATCTATACACACTCTCCAACTAGTTGATGTCCGAGTAGGAATTGATTCGCCCTTTTCATTTTTAATCATGGTAATACCTGATTTTTTAGGTACTACTTGGATTGGACTGACCCATTGGCTATCTGAAATTGGATAAATGATACCAACATCAAGCCATTTTACTACTTCTTTCTTAACAACATCCCTCATGTTCGGATTTAGCCTCCGTTGCATGTCTCTATGTGGTTTGGCTTCAATTTCACTATGAATATGGTGCATGCAAATGGAAGGGTCAATTCCCTTAATATCAGCTATTGTCCATCCAATCGCCTCTTTATGTTCTTTTAGTACATCTACCAATTTATCTTCTTGCTCAGAGGTTAGGGTAGATGCAATGATTACTGGAAGGGTGTCATTGGGTCCAAGGAATGAATATTTTAAGTCATCTAGAAGAGGTTTCAACTCTAGTTGGGGTGGTTCTTTCAAGGATGGTATTAAAGGACTTGGTTTAGTTGGAAGTGGTTCATATTTTATAGTCCAAGGCGGGATGGTGTCGAACTTAGGTGGTTCTAATAACATGTTTATCTCTTTGGTGTACTCATCAATATCAAAGTCATCTATTCCAAAATGTGTAAGACATGTTTGTAAAGGATCCGAATCAATCAAACTTTGTAATTTCTTATCTACTACTTCCTCTATCATGTTTACTTCATTTAAATCATACACAGGTGGTCCTTGGGAAGCATTAAAAATATTTAATCTCATCTTCTTGTTTCCAAAAGATACATCCATCACACATGTTCTACAATTTATGCATGCATTAGCAGTAGCTAGAAAAGGTCTTCCAAGGATGATGGGAATTTGGTTAGGATTACCACTAGATTCCATATCCAACACAAGGAAGTCGACAGGAAAATAGAATTCATTCACCTTTACTAATACATCTTCCAATATTCCATGAGGTTCTTTGACTGATCTATCTGCCAATTGTAGTGTTACTGTCGTGGGTTTTAATTCTCCAAATCCGAATAATTCATATACTGAACTTGCGAGAAGGTTTACACTCGCACCCAAATCTAATTATGCTTTCTTGATTGTGAAGTTTCCTATGACACATGATATAATCGGGGTACCAAGATCTTTTAGTTTGGGTGGGGTTATTTGCTGAACAACTGAGCTAACTTGCTCAGTCAAATATATCTTTTTTGGTATTTGTGTCTTGGCTTTCCGTTTTTGTGTGCATAGAACCTTTAAAAATTTAGCATAAGCCGGAACTTGCTTGATAGCATCGAGAAGAGGTAAGTTTATTTGGACTTGCTTAAATAACTCAAGCATCTCATTCATTTTTATATTCTTCTTATCTGAAGGCAAAGGAGATTCTAAAGCACTAGGGAATGGGGCTTTAGGTGTGATTGCTTGATCATTGAATTCCTTTTCTTCTTCATTTCTTCTCTCTTCTGGTTTAGCCACTTCTAATTTCTGGGATGGTTCAGGTGGGTTCAATGTATTTCCACTTCTGAGAGTCATGACTGATTTAGCATGTTCTGGGAATTTGTCAGGACTATTGGAACCTTCCGCCATGAATTGTCCTTTCGGGTTATGACTAGGTAACTTACCCTCCTCCCTTCTACTGAATGCTATGGCTAATTGACCTATCTGAGTTTCTAGTTTTGCAATAGATTGTGTATGGGAGTGAAGGATTTGAGTATTCATTTCTAGCCCTTTCAATGATTGTAACACTTTGTCTTCAAAAGTAGGCTGATTATTCGGTGGAGGTTGTGGGATGTTTGGATATTGTGAATATGGCATGTTTCTAAAATTGGTTTCTTGGTAATTAGGTTTGATCGATGAATTGACTACAGGTTGAGGTTTCCAAGAAAAATTTGGATGATTTCGCCAGCCAGGATTGTAAGTATTTGAAAATGGATCATTTCCTGTTCTAGGAGCTAATCGGGTTTGGGCTTGGTGGGCTTGCTCTTGAACAAGTTCAAGAAATTGGTATGCAGCTGGACATTCACCTATAGAATGGGTTGGACTCGAACAAATTACGCAGACCTCGTGTAATTGAGTAGATGAGGAAGAGATGTTTCCAACTTGTAGAATCCGGTCAAGTTTATGGGATAATTCATCTACCTTAGTATAGATATCTGTAGAATGACCTATTTCATATATTCCACCTCTTTTAGGTTCTACGGGAGGGTCTCGACGAGCAACTGACATATGAAGTAATGAATTCTCACTCAATGTCTCAAAGAGTTGCCAAGCCTTATGTTCATTTTTTAACATAAATGTCCCACCACATGAAGCATCAACCATTTGTCGGTGTTTTTCTGATAATCCATCATAAAAGCACTAAACCAATTGCCATTTGGGTATAGCATGATGTGGACATTTTCTAATCAGTTCTTTTAATCTCTCCCATGTCTCATGGAACATTTCTCCATCTATCTGGGAAAAACTTGTTATTGCTTTTCTAATTTGATTTGTTTTTCCTATAGAAAAATATTTCTTAAGAAATTCTCTCTGAAGATGATCCCAAGTTGAAATTATGACAGTGTCTAATGAATTTAACCAATATTTGGCTTTATCTTTTAGGGAAAAGGGAATAACTTAAGCCTAAGTGCATCATCAGAGAAATTTTGAATCTTGACAGTTGAGCAAATTTCCAAGAATTCATCTAAGTGTTTGTAGGGATCCTCATTTGTAAGTCCATAGAAAGATGGTAACATTTGGATTACACTTGACTTAATTTCGTATTGGGCAGCCTCTACTGGAGGCACTTGAATGCAGGGAGAGTAGGTATATCTTGAAGGAGTGAAATACTCTTTTAACTGTCGTGGTTGATTATTTTCGTTATTAGGATCCATAATTCTGAGTCTGTTTGCTCTAATAGTTCTTTCTATCTCAGGATCTAAGGGTATAAGATTGGGTTGCAACGATCGGCGACCAAGCATACACCTTACCAATGATTCTAAAGCAAACAGTTTTTTTTTTTAATTTTTAATAGAAGAAAAAGAGGCAGATTCTAAAGAAAATACCCTAAAAGATTCTTAGAACTAAGAATAATTTAATTAGGCTTTAAGAAATTTTTTAGCAATCAAGTTAACAAAGATTAGACTCTCTACTATAGGTTTACCTAGATCTAGACAGCTCCTAACTTCGAAGACCGCCTTGGAGCCCTCCAAGTCAAAAATTAGCTGATTAACTAGCCAGTTGAGGATAAGGTCAGTGGGGGTCCCCCGTTGCTTACTAGGTAAGGGAACGGAACAATTAAGTAACCACTTTCCTTTCCTTTTCTAGACACTAGTTAAGCAATCAATCTCGACCCAGTCCAACTCTTTTGGGTGCCTTGTCCTATTGAGCTCGAGTTCCTTAGGGGCTGATGTCTAATTAATTTTAGAGTTAAAGGTTTGGATTAATGCAGAATGAAGGATGTGGTTTGTGGGCCAAGGAAGGGTGATGAAATCCCCACCTTATCTTGATTAGGGGTTTGTGCCCTTAAAGTTAATTATGAAAATGCTATGCAACAAACAGATGTCCAACTCTTGAAATTATCAAACAAAATTAATTTAATAATTACCTTTTTTAATTTTTGTAATTAAGTTTCTAATTTTCTAATAAATTATGAGATGTCAATGGAAGAATTTTGAGTTTTGCAGAAAATAAATCCACCTAAGTCAATCTATAGCATAGAAATAATTATTTTATTTATATATTTATTTTATTTTTTTATAATTTTTTGTATTTTGTTTCCTTAAATTAATTATGTTTTATGGAATGTGTCTTAGGGTTTTCTTTCAGTTTTTTTAGGTAAGTTAATTAAAAGAAAATTTGATTAGGTTAAAATTGGATTTGTGGCAAAAAGGAAAGTAATAATTTTTTTAATGTTAAAAAGAAAATATGCAATTCTAACAATTAAAGAAATAAAATAAAGTCACAATAACTATTCAAAAATTAAGAAAAAATTAATCTAATTTTTTTATATTTTTATATTTTTTTTTTTTTATTATTTTATTAATTTTTTTTTTCAAAATAACACACTTAAGTCTCCGGCAACGGTGCCAAAATCTGATGCGTGTCGTAGCGCAACGATTAAAACACCTTAATTTCACTATTAGAATAGCGAGAGTAAGGGATCGATTCCACAGGGACTTTAGCGATTATCTTGAAATAAATTTATAAATTTAACTAAATAGATAATTATTAGATAATAGTAGTGCAAAATAATAAGATATGGTCTATCTTATAAGAGCACAGCTTGTACCCATAGATCACGGCCCGTCCCTTTTAAGAATAGATCAGTCTAAATTATTTCACTTAAATAGAATTTAATAACAATTTAACATGAATAAAGTTTTATTTCATAACATCCAAGAGTGCATATTAAAATCTAAAATGAAGAGTTTTATTTTCTAACAATAAGAGAGCAACAAATTCTTCATAAATCAAATTAAACCAGATGAAATCTGAAGACAGACTGAACCAGGCTGAAGACATGAACCGGGCCACGAACAGAGCATCCACGAAATCCACGGACTCCTTTCCGGATTCATGGATGGCCGCCTGCAGAGATTCCACGAACGATGCTCCAAGCCATGAACAGAGGACTCAAGGACTTCTCCCACGAACAGAGCTCTCACGAAAGGAAAAAGGAACGGGACGGCTCCTGGGCACGGACGGAACAAAGCTCTCTCTCAATTCTCCTGGATGCAGCTCGCTGGACGGATGGCTGCCTTCCTCCTCCCTCCTTTGCTGCTATTTGTAGAGGCCCGATGCGGTGAAGACGCGGCGAAGACGCGGGGTTGCCAAAACAGAGGATGCAGAAGCCATCAAAATAATGAAGAAAATCTGGATAAATCCTCAATATCAAATGATTCTCTCAATTTGATAACTTCCAATATATTTCTTAATTGATGGAGGAAACAGTTAGCTGAGAAGAATCAGATGAAAATAAAGAAAAAGGTTGAGAAGACGATGAAGTCGGCAACGTGTTTGCCGTTTTTGCTTTAAAATCCATGCTAAATCCTTATAAAATCAATTCGAGCTCGTTTTAAGTCCGATTCGAGTGCCGTTTGCATCGTTAAATCCCTAAAATCGAGCTCTTTAAGTTGATAAGGTTTTATCTAAAATATTATATAAAATATTAAAATATTAAATAATAATAGATACGTTAAATTATTAATTAATAGGTTTAATGATAATTATTTATGCGTTTATCATAGGGCAACTTTTATACTCTTCCTTCAACTTATCAAATCCTGTGACTTCAGTACTTACGGACGTCAAGAGCATAGAACGTCGACTTAAAGCATCGGCAACCTTATTGTCAGAACCAGCACGGTGTTTTAGAACAAAGGTGTAAGCTTGGATGTACTCTACCCATTTTCCATGCCTAGGGTTTAACTTCTTTTGGGAGCTAAGGAATCGGAGGGCTTCATGATCGAAAATAGAACAAACTCCTGCGGTAACAAGTAATGTCTCCAATATTTCAAAGCCTGAACTACCGCATATAACTCCTTGTCATAGGTGGAATATCTCAACTTTGCGCCATTTAGTTTCTCGCTAAAAAAAGCTACCGGATGGTTCTCTTGACTTAAAACTCCACCAATTCCAATCCCAGAGGCATCACAAGCAACCTCAAAAACTTTAGAGAAGTCAGGCAACCTTAAGATTGGTGCTTGTGTCATTCTTCCTTTAATCTCAAGGAAGGCTTTATTGGCTTGTTTGGTCCATTCAAAATTTCCTTTCTTAAGACAATCCGTGATTGGAGCAACAATGGTGCTAAACCCTTGGATGAATCTCCTATAGAAGGTGGCAAGACCGTGGAAGCTACGGACGTCATGTATGTTCTTGGGTTCGGGCCACTCGACTATGGACTTAATTTTCTCGGGATCAGCAGAAACACCATTAGTAGTAACAATGAACCCTAGAAAGGTTACTCTGTTAGTCATGAATTCGCACTTCTTCAGATTGGCATATAGATTTTCCTTTCTAAGGGTGTAACAGACTTGTCTAAGATGATCTAAATGGTCTTCCCTAGTCTTACTATAGATGAGGATGTCATCAAAATATACTACAACAAATTTTCCCATGAAAGGTCTTAAAACTTGAGTCATGATCCTCATAAATGTACTAGGGGCATTTGATAGACCAAAGGGCATAACCAACCACTCATAAAGACCATCCTTAGTTTTGAATGCAGTTTTCCACTCATCTCCAGGTTTGATCCTAACCTGGTGATAACCACTCTTAAGATCAATCTTGGAAAATATAGTGGCTCCGGTCATCATGTCAAGCATATCATCAAGGCGAGGGATAGGAAATCGATACTTGACCGTAATTTTGTTGATGGCATGACTATCGATGCACATTCTCCAAGTGCCATCCTTCTTCGGGGTCAGTAGGGCAGGTACTGCACAAGGACTTAAACTCTCCCTAATAAACTTTTTCTGGAGGAGATCTCCAACTTGTCTTTGTAGCTCAGCGTGCTCAGTAGGATTCATTCTATAGTGAGGTAGGTTAGGCAAGGTGGCTCCTGGGACTAGATCAATTGTATGTTGAATATCCCTAAGTGGGGGCAGGTGATTGGGTAAATCTTCTGGGAATACATCCTTAAAGTCTTCTAAGATCTTTGTGACTTCTTGAGGTGGTTCCTTAGGATCTTCATTCCGACTTTCTTTAAGTGCCAAAATCCACATAGGTGATCCTTCATTGATTTCTTTCTCTATTTCCTTGACACTGATCAAATTCAGATCTTGTTTCTTCTCTTTCAAATCACTAGACCCTTTCTTGATATTGTCCTTAGGTGGGGTCGAGTTAATGATAAGCTTTTTCCCTAGATGGTTGAAAGCACAAGAATTGGATTGACCATATAAAGTTGCATCATGATCATACAACCAAGGTCTACCCAAAATGATGCTACTTACGCCCATGGGTAGTACATCGCACCAGACTTGTTCATGATAGGATTGGATTTGAATGGGAACTTGACATCTGGATTTAATGGGAATGGATGTTGAATCTATCCAAGAAACTTTGTATGGATTGGGATGGGGAACAGGGGTCAAGCTTAAATTCTTAATGGCTTTAGTGGAAATAGCATTCACACAACTCCCATTGTCTATAATGATTTTATAAACCTTCTCCCCTATCTTAACAAATGTTTGGAGTATATTAGTTCTTCTCCAATCCTCCTTTTCCTTTGTTTGGGTCAAAATTCTAACAACACCCAAAGTCTCATCATAATCAATCTCTTCTTCCTCTTCATCATATTCATTGATCAGATTGGATTCAGCCTCATATACCTCTTTTTCAAACTCTTTAGTATCTTCAGGGTCCTCTTCAGCTAGTTCTCCTATGTGTAGAGAACGGGCAGGGCATTGGTTGGCATAGTGTCCCTTCCTGTTACATTTAAAACAATGGACATTCGGGTTGTTACTCTTTTGAACTACAGGGGCCTTACCCTTGTCACTCGTTTGACCGGATGGGATAGTAGGAGTGGGGTGATTTGGTCGCATTTGGTTGAACCCTGGTTTCTGAGTAGGGGTGCTAATCTTACTTAGTTCGGGTCTTCTGACTATCGGTCCCCTTTGAAACCTTTCACAATCTCTGGCTATTTGATAGGCTTGGTCTAGGTCAGTGATTTCTCTTAGAAATAATTCCTTTTGAATTTCTTCACGCAAACCGGCTCTAAACCTAGACAATGTTACAGCTTCTGATTCATCAATGTTACACCTCATCGCAAACTCATCAAACTTGGTAATATATTCAGACACAGTCTTATTGCCCTGGTATAATCTTTGCCACTGATCTAATAGTCTTTGGTGATAGGACATAGGGACATACTTTTCCCTAAGCTTGATTTTCATAGCTCTCCAAGTGGTTATGGGCATGTCTCCTCTTTGCCTAAGCATTCGCCCGATATTCTCCCAGTATAACCTAGCCTGGCGGACTAACCTCAGTTTGGCAAACTTATACTTTCTCTCCTCGGTCATCTCATACCATTCAAAATATTGATCCATTTCTCCCTCCCAATCAACATAAGCTTTAGGGTCTAGGCTTCCATCAAAGATAGGAGCCTCTAATCGAATGTTCCTCATGGCTCTTTCATCTTGATCTAAGTAATCCTGGTGAGGTCGCCTAGGGATACGATCAGGAGTAAAGTCAGGCCGATGGACTCGACGGGCTTCTTCCATGAAATCAGGATCAAGTCTCCTTGGATTGTATTCAGGGATGTGCACATGATATTGGGCTCTTGGACCTCGAGGAATTGACCTAGATGATTCAGGTTCGATGGGGATCCTTTGAGGCTCTTCAAGGGTCTCAACTCTATCTTTTACTTGACCTAATTCTTTGTTGATTTGCCCTAATTGCTCAGTTACAGTGTCTAACTTTTCAGTCAGGTCCTCATAAAGAGTTCAAGATTAGGATCCATAGGTACAAACCAAGAAAGATAGAACTTTTGACCTATAAAACAAGAAGTACAAACCTAGCTTCTAGGGCTCCTAAACCTAGAAGTTCAAAATACAAGACTTGACTAGGTACTAGTTAAGGATGCAATTACCTTTGTCACTGGCCAGGTAAGAGGTGGGAATGCGGGAGGCCCCCCTTGCTTTCGCAAGGACCCAATTAAAGAACCGCAAGTCCGCTTAAGGCATTTGCCATTAGACCTCTAGTCTTAGACACCAGTTTCTAAGAATAATTACAAACTCAAATAGTGCTTTGTCTCCTCTTGCACTTGAACCCGACTTGTTGGTGTCCTTAATTTAGGTGCATACTTGATTTTAATTAAGGCTTAGGTCAATGCATAATGAGGATGGTTGTTGTGGGCTAAGGAAAGGTTATTAACTCCTCCCCTTATGTTATATTGAATGCCCTTAAGATGGTTTATGTATATATGGATGCACGCAATTTCAGCAATTAACTAGCACAATCGACTAGACTTAGTACAATTAAGTGAAATTTAATCTAATTTTAAAATTCAGCAAATGCAAACTTAAATTGAGAAATTCAAATCTTGAAGTCTAGATTTCAGAAGCTATTTTTTTTTAATTTTAAAATTTAGATTAAAATTTCATTCTTGGAGGTAAAAGTGGTTAAATAAAATTTGTAGCTTCTAACTAACCTTCAACTAACCCGGTTTTGAAATTTGAAATTTAAAGTTTTAAATTTTAAAAATTCAAAATAAAAATTGAATTAGTTAGATCTCAGAGTAAAAATCCTAGATTTTGAAATTTGAATTCAATTTTTTTTTTTAATTTGGTTGATGAAGTTGTTATGATAGTAGTTGCTAGAAGATTCTAGCAGCTTAACAAACTCTCTACTACCTATTTCAAAATTCAAATTTTAAATTTAAAAACCCCTCTAAATTCAAAATTTAAGTGGAAAATAATAGAATTTGAAGTCTAAATCCCAGATCTCAAGTTAAAATTATTTTTTTAAATCAAATTTAATGGAGGGAACCAAAACAGTCTTCCAGAAAACAACCTAAGAACTCAAATTTTTTTTATTCCAAAACTCTAAAATATTTTTTTTAATTTTAGATTTCAGAACCTAAAGTCCTAAAGTGAATCAAATGAATTTTTATTTATTTTTTAACCCTTAAAAAAATTACAAAAAAATTCATGGAAATCTCGGACTAAAACTAGAACAGAAATTCCAGTAACTTACAAGCTTAACTTAGAGACCAAAGCTCTGATACCAAAGCTGATGGGGCACGAAAAAAATTGGTGAAATGAGGGGATGGTGATGTGTTCTAAGTGATTACCACCCTTAATGAACATTTGAGCCCAAGCTATGGCTGAATTCATGCATGGGAGAAATGAAAAACATCAAACCGTAAGCATAAATCTAAACACCCTTATACAAGCTTCTTTCAAAGAAATAAAAAGATTAGGATCTAAAGGTATAAAAACCTTCAAAATAAGTTAAGCCACCTTTAAAACTTCAGATCTAAAGGACCAAGAGGTTTTTTTTTTTTTTTTTCAACAATGAAGTAAGATCTTAAAGTGGAAGGGATGCACTCAACACTCAAAGAATTAAGGGTTGGTTGACAAGATCTACACTCCTTACTTAAGAACTCACCTTGGCACTTGATCCTTGACGTGGAGCCATCATCCTCAACTCTAACATCCTCAAGAGAACCTGCAAGTGATCAGAAGTAAGACCGTGGAGGCAAAGGAATTGAAGGAAATAAAAAAAATCGAACAAGGAAAGGAAGGATTTGAAAAATTTTTGCTGAGACTTGGGTAGCACTGGTCTTCTTCCTGAAACTATTATGGAAGCTTGGTAGAATGGTTTAGAGTAGCAAATTGGGCCTCTCACCCTCTCCCTCAAGGAGTGACCAAGATCTAAGACTAGGGAAATACGAGCCTCAACTCAAACTAAGAGCATCTCACCCTCTTCATACTCAAAGATGAACAAGGCACTTGGCAAAAGAAATCAAATAAACTTGATTTTATTTCTCAAACTTCATATCTACAAGAGGGAAAGCTTGGCCTATTTATAGGCCAAAGGACTTTCAGAAATTTCAGCCCAAAAAACTAAAAGATCATAACAATCTAAGGATTAGTTATGATATAGCTAACTAATTACAATCAATCCCTAACAAATTTGGTTGCACCAGCTTCCACGTGGCACCTCCTTAGTTTGCCATGTGTCATCATCAGATACCTCCATATGTCCTCCAAGATTTGACTTCTCAGTTGCCATGTGTCATCATCAGATACCTCCATGTGTCCTCCAAGATTTGACTTCCAAAGAGAAGACTTGATGTCTTGATAGCAGTGTTGACTCAAGGCAGGAAGTGTCGATACTTTGAGACTTAGCAGAAGTTGAAATTTTGCAGCATGAGTTGCCACTTGAGAAATTGAAACTCTTGGCTCGAGTAAGTGGAACTTGCGGAAAGTAGATTAACTACAAAACCAAAGAGTGTCAGTCTACAACCTTTTCTTCTTGCTGATGTCCCCATCACTTGGCGTAGGGCCTTGTGTGATAGTGCTCTGCCCTCCAAGTGGTTTCCGTAAATACCCTCGTGGATCTCACGGAGGATGTAGTCAGCGTCCACAGGGCCAACATACTTGAGGAGAGGATGTGAGAAGGACCTTCGATACAGTTGTCCATCAAGTACAAGGAACTTGGATGCTTGCCATTTGAATAGTTTAGCTTTAGCAGGGTCGACTAGGAGGGTGTCGTTGGTGAGGTATTGGACATAAGCGTCCATCCAGAAAGGATCTTGATTGATTGGCAAGGACTCTTCTATCACATCGACACTTGGGGTTTCCAGATGTTCCACATAGGTCTCCCCAATGTCCCGTCGACCGAAGTGGCTAGCCGGGACAAAGCATCAGCTCTGGCATTCTCCCCCCGGGAATATAGCTGCGCTGAAATGAGTAAAGAAAGATATTTGTGATTGCACCATACTCAAGTAGCGAGACATTGTAGGATCTCGAGCCTCATACTCTCCTTTGATCTAACCAGAGATGAGCTGGGAGTCGGTGAAGACTCTGAGGCATTTCACCCCAAGCTCCCATGCCAGTCTCATTCCTGACAGCAAAGCTTCATACTCAGCTTGGTTGTTTGTGGCTGAGAAGAGGAAACGGAGGGCATACTCGGTCGCAATGCCATTCGGACTTGCTAGGATGAGGCCTGCCCCGCTGCCTTGAGAATTTGATGCTCCATCTATATGAAGGATCTAGTCCTCCCCTCTTCCCTCGGTTGTAATGTCTGAGGGGTTTGCATGAGGTTCCTTCAGTTGCTTCTCTGCCCAGGTGCATTCGACCAGGAAATCTGCCAAGATTTAGGACTTTATGGTCAACCTGGGTCGAAATGATAGGTTAAATTCTCCTAGCTTGATTGCCCACTTCGCTAGTCGGCTGGAGGTGTCAGGGCGAAAGAGAATTGCCCTAAGTGGTTGATCCATAATTACCACGATCGGGTGTGCTTGGAAGTAAGGTCTGAGACGTTTAGCAGAGATAATTAGTGCACAGATAATCTTTTCGGTATTAGAATACCTGACCTCTGCGTTGTGAAGCACTTTGCTTGTGTAATAGATTGGCCTTTGCGTCTTGTCGGCGTTGACACGGATGAGCACAAAACTTACCACTTTGGAAGATGCAGCGAGGTAAAGGAAGAGTTCTTCTCCTCCCCTTAGCTTAGATAGTAAAGGTGGGGTGGATAAGAACTTTTTCAATCCCTCGAATGCTTCTTGACACTCCATCGTCCAGTCGAAGCTGTCAACTTTGCGCAAGGCTTTGAAGAAGGGTAGACACCTTTCTACTGACCTTGCTAGAAAATGACTCAAGGCGGCTATCCTTCCTATGAGCCATTGCACTTTCTTTTTGTTATTTGGTGGTCTCATGTCGATGATGGCCTTGATCTTCTCGGGATTAGCTTCGATTCCTCTCTGTGTCACCATAAAGCCCAGGAATTTTTCCACTGTGACTCTGAAGGCGTACTTCCGTGGGTTTAATTTCATATGGTATCAGCGAAGGCTGTCGAAAGTTTCTAACAAGTCAGCAATGTGATCGTAAGCATGGACGCTTTTTGTTAACATGTCATCCACGTACACCTCCAAGTTGCGCCCGATTTGGTCTTCGAAGACCTTATTCATCAACCTCTGGTACGTGGCTCCTGCATTCTTTAACCCAAAGGGCATGACCTTGTAGCAATAGATGCCTTTCTCAGTCACGAAAGAAGTGGACCTCCTCATCAGCCGGGTCCATCCTTATCTGGTTGTACCTTGAGAAGGCATCCATGAAGCTAAGGGTTTCATGGCCCGACTTAGCATCCACCAACTGATCGATCCGGGATAGTGGGAAACTATCCTTGGGGTACGCCTTGTTGAGGTTGGTGAAATCAACATATATCCTCCAGCTTCTGTTGGTCTTACGGACCATGACCACGTTAGCTAGCCAGACTGGGTAATGCGCCTTGCGTACGTGGCCTGCCACGATCAGTTTACGGACCTCTTCGTCCACGGCCCTTTGCCTCTCGGGAGCGAAACTCCTCTTCTTTTGCCAAACCGGTCGACTCTTTGGGTCGATGCTGAGTCTATGGGTGATGACTTCAGGTGGCACTCTCGGCATGTCCGAGGCTGACCAGGCAAAGACGTCCGCATTGGTCCGTAAGAAAGCGAGTAGTCGATATCTCGCTTCTATAGGAAGAAGCGTTCCGATTTGGATTGTCCTTGTTGGATCCTCTCCTAGTGAGAAGGCCAATAAGCTTTCGGCCGGTTCTCCCCTCTTTTCAGAGTCTCTGGGGTCAAACGGCTCGAATGTCGGTGAAGCAACCACCTCATAAGGGCTAGGAGCAGTGTAATAACAGAGGGGTACCAGATTCCATTCTATTGGCCTAGATGGCAATCAAGAGGGGGGGTGAATTGGGTTCTTAAAAATTTAGCTTTTTTAAAATTATGTGCTTTGAAATAAAAGAGATTGAGTGCAAGATAAATACTAGGCACGAATAATGAGATAGGAAGAGACAAAGAGATAAAGCACGACAAACACAACGATTTTATAGTGGTTCGGTGTATCCAACACCTACATCCACTCCAAGTAGCACTTGGGCCCACACTATAATCCACTTGATTACAGCAGAGTTGTTTCACAAGCTCACAACTCAAAACTTGTTGTTTCCCCTAGAATCACAATGAACCCAGCTGGTTTTACCGGGCTCACCAGCACAAAACCCAAACACAAGCTATCCTTACCTTGTCCCGAGGTATACTACCCTCCAATAATTCAATCCCCTGATTGAATTAGCAAACAATAGTTTGAAAACAATAAAGATTTCAATACAACACTTAAACAGCTCCTTAAGTGAGCAGATATTCAATAAAATAAATAGGGTAAGAAAAGCCTGATTGAAGCTCTTTGAATGTATGCTTTTCTTCTTTTCTTCTTTTCCTCTTCTCCTTTGAAAGATTGAATCAGCTTCAGCTCAATTTCTTTACGCAGTAGAGAAGTTGAGGATTTGGGGCTTTTGCTTTCTCTCTTCAAATGTTGGAAATATCCTTGATTTGATCTTGAGAAGCTTGTGGTCTCTTTGAACTTTCTGGGATTGATGGATTTGAGCTTTGAGTATTTCCTTTTGATTTCTCTCTTTCTTTATCGGGATTCTTCCGATTTTTCAAAAAATATTTCTCTCTCTTTTCTTGCTCTGTTCTCTCTTTTTCAAACGGACGATTTTCCCTTTTTTATAGATCTCTTAATCCAAGTTTAGGTGGAAATATAGTTGTTGTGAGATGCTTGGATACTTCTACACACAAAGAAAAATAACCGTTAGAGATTAGGTGAAAAAATATTACCGTTGGAGTCCGTTCTGACAATTGAAAATCCGCTCCTGACAGGTTGGAGTCGGCTCTAACTTTTTAGGTGTCGGCTCCAGATCGGGTATCCAAAAATAGCAAAGAAAAAGTTTGCTAAGGAGTCAGCTTCGAGAAAGTTAAGTACCGGCTCATCGCTTTCAGGAGTCGACTCCGGAATCCAAGAGTGTCGGCTTAAGAAATGTCCATAAAAACACGCTCTTTATTCTTAGGTTAGAGTTGGCTCTAGAAACTCAGGTGTCGGCTCCCGAACTCTCAAGTGTCGGCTCCCGAATTCTAGGTGTCGGCTCCTGAAACTGAAACAGAATGCACTTCTCTGTATCTCAGGTTGGAGTTGGCTCCGAAACTCTGGGTGTCGACTCCGGACCGTGCCAAAATCTAGAAATCTTCTGATACGCCTTGGAGTTGGCTCCTGACTATTTGGGTGTCGACTCCAAGTTCTGAACTTTGAAAAAATTCCTTTAAAATTTCATTCAAACTTTATTCCTTTTGATTGATTAAACATTTTTAACCCCTGAAACACTTATTAAATCTATCAAAAACATAGTGAATATACACATGTCTTTTGCTAATCATCAAAATCAATAATTGGGTCAACAATCTCCCCCTTTTTGATGATTATAAAAACATTGAGTATATGCATGATTAAACAATAAGAGTTTCAAATTTCTTAAATATTTAGTTCTCACAAGTAAGCTCCCCCTGAATGAAGTAGCTCCCCCTATGATACTCAATTTAACATCTATTCTTCCCTTTAGCAGTAAACGCATATACAACTATCAATTACATCTCATATGAGTTTATTGTTTGATACCAATTAAGCTTTCATATCAAATTAAGTCAATTAAGCTTATTCCTTTCAATGCATATACATTTTCTCCCCTATTATAACTTTCAATGCATATACGACTATCAATTACATTGGTATTTCTTCCCCTTTTTTGTAATCAACAAAAAGGTTAAGAAGTTTCAAATTAAATGACAACATTAAGAGATGCTTCAAAGATCAAATGATATTCATTAAATATCAAAAAGTTCATTATACTTCACAAAATCAAGCATTACATAAAGAAAAACTTCATTACATCAAAATTTTAGTAAAAACATCAAACATCAAACTAAAGCAAATAAATATCAAACCCCAAATCTCCTTTGAGTTCAGCTAGGATCTTGCCCATCCCTTCGCTTTGAGTAGCAATGAATTCATTTAGTCTCCTATCAAAGAATCCGGATGCAATAACAATCTTTTCTTGTAACTCGGCATTGCATTTGGAATATGTCTCTGAATCACCTCCAATCTCTTTAAGTTCTTCAAAAATATTATTGAGATCATTCTTTAAAGATTCTGCGGAGGCTCCAAGGGTGGACTCAATTTTGTTTACTCTTTCATCCAAGGAATAAAACATTTCTCTTAAATTCATCAGGCTATTGTCAATTTCAGTTTTCATCTCTTCCTTGTAAGTACTAAATAATTCTTTAAGTTGCTCCAGCTGAACATCAGAAAAACCAACAGAAGGAACAGACACTGGTATAGATGCAGGGATGGAAGTAGGTGCCGGTGGTGGTGATGATCTGCTAGGTTCTGATGAAGGATGCCTCACTGAAGGACCTGCCTCAGAAGGTGCAGTGGCTCCAATGTCAGCCGCTCTCTCATCCAGATTACTCTTTCTTTTTCATCTACCATCCACTTTCACAAATCCATTCTATGCACAGTAGCTAGGCTGTAATAATCAGTGTGTCTAAGGTTCTTCAAAGGTTCATTATCTGAAATGACAACACTTGGCTTTGGAATACTAAAGTTAATAACATGCCATAGGGTAAAAGGATCTTTTCTTATTCCCTGCCTCTGCCATATACCAAATCATCATACCAACCAGATTAATTTGCTGACCAGTCAAAACACTATCCATAATTACAATGTCTCGCTCTGAGACATACTCAAACCTGCCTGTCTTGGGAAATAAAATCCTTCTACAGATATTGTGAAGAATCTTAACTCAAGAGGCAACTGGTTTGCCCTAATTTCTTCAAATTTGGTTATTTTCCTTCCTAGCATCCTTGATAAAGCGTTTGACCTTTCACTGTGAATGCTTCCAGCAAGCCCAGTAACAGGAATCCCTAAAAGGTTTCCTAAAATTTTGAAGTTATATGAATCCTTTTCCCTCTTACTGAACTAATAATTCCTCCATCTCCTCTAGATAAATTGAAATAAAACTCCTTGACTAGGGCTGGATAAGTAGGTAAATCAAGGGAACATACCTTATCCCAACCTAGTTCTTCAACTGCCGCCCAATGGTAAAACCTTCTTCCTCAAAGAAATGAAATCTACCTTCCTACCCATTGTGATTACACGGCTTGCCAAAGTGTCGATTTGAGGTGAGGATGGGCTTGGAGCAGTGCTCGGTGTGGATGACGAGGAAGAGGATCAGAACTCAGTGAAGGCTGCCTTGTCGGATGCCTCATAGTCGTTTCCCGGTCGTCACCCCTCCACCAAACACGATCCCCTACGTTTGGGTGCCATTGAGAGCTAAGGAGTGGTTAATTTAAGGGATTTTGGGTTTTGGGAAGAGTTGGAGAGAGTTTGGAGAGGTTTGGAGTCGATTAAAATGAAAAGGAGTCGGCTCTGCCCTAGATAAGTCAACCTGGGACCACTTGGAGTCGACTCCCGCAAAGCGAGGTGTCGCTCCAGTCGCTAACACAGTCAGCGCTCGAACTGGAGTCGGCTCCGCTAAGCGGGTGTCGGCTCCAAGGTCTCAGACCGAGAGCAACACAGACAAGGTGTCGACTCTACAAATCAAGGTGTCGACTCCACTGACAGTTTCAAAAAAAAGAGAGTTTCAAACATCCGAAACTTGTCGAAATAAAATCAATAAATTTTTGATAAAATCTTTGGAATGTGGAGAATCAAATTGTTCAAATGTCTAGATAAATTGTCCTTAAAATCATGAAGAATTTCAAGAAATTGATTGAAATCTAGATAATCATTCCAAAGGGTCACAAATCCCTAACTCTCCTCTAAGATAACAAAATCTCTCTTCACTCAAAGGTTTTGTAAATATGTCAGCTAATTGTTCTTCAGTACAAACATAATCAAGACAAATTTCACCATTAGCTACATGTTCTCTAATAAAGTGATATCTAATTTCAATATGTTTAGTTCTTGAATGTTGGATTGGATTTTTAGTTAAGTTTATTGCACTTGTATTATCACATTTAATAGGAGTTTTATCAAGTGTTATGCCATAATCTTCAAGTTGTCGCTTAATCCAAAGGATTTGAGCACAGCAACTTCCAGCTGCAACATATTCTGCTTCAGCAGTAGATAATGCAACCGAATTTTGCTTTTTGCTAAACCAAGAGATTAAGTTACTTCCTAAAAATTGACATGCACCACTTGTACTTTTTCTATCTAGTTTACATCCAGCATAATCAGAATCAGAATAAGCAATTAATTTAGTGTTGAGTCTCTAGAATACCATAATCCTACATTTTTAGTTCCACTTAGATATCTTAGTATTCTTTTTACAGCAATTAAGTGAGATTCTTTAGGTTCTGATTGAAATCTAGCACATAGACAAACAACAAACATGATATCAGGTCTACTTGCAGTTAAGTAAAGTAGAGATCGATCATACCTCTATAATGCTTTTGATCAACTTTCTTACCATCTTCATCTTTGTCTAATTTGCATGAAGGACTCATAGGTGTTCCAAGGGGTTTGATTGATTCCATTCCAAACTTCTTGAGAATTTCTTTGTGTACTTTGTTTGGTTGATGAAAATCCCTCTTTGCTTTGCTTGATTTGAAGTCCTAGGAAGAAGTTGAGTTCTCCCATCATGCTCATTTCGAATTCACCCTGCATTAGCTTAGCAAATTCTTGACACAAAGATTGTTAGTAGCACCGAATACAATATCATCTACATATATTTGTACTACTAATAAATCTTTATTTTCTTTTCAAAAATAGGTTTTATCTACATTTCCTCTAAAAAATCATTTTCAATTAGAAATTTGCTTAACCTATCATACCAAGCTCTAGGTGCTTGTTTTAAACCATATAGTGCTTTGTGTAATTTAAAAACATGATTTGGAAATTCATGATCTTCAAAACCAGGTGGTTGTTCTACAAAACTTCTTCATTTATAAAACCATTTAAAAATGCACTTTTAACATCCATTTGAAATAAATTGATATTC
Source organism: Calamus simplicifolius (assembly GCA_900491605.1). Lineage (NCBI taxonomy): Eukaryota > Viridiplantae > Streptophyta > Magnoliopsida > Arecales > Arecaceae > Calamus > Calamus simplicifolius. Next base: position 1,013,039 of record UESW01004073.1, on the reverse strand, counting down.
ATATGACATGCAAATGCAAGTAATAATCTAATTGCTTCTAATCTAGCTACAGGTGCAAAAGTTTCATCAAAATCAATTCCTTCTTCTTGATTATATCCTTTTGCAACTAATCTAGCTTTATTTCTAATTACTATGCCATTTTCATCTAATTTATTTCTAAATACCCATTTAGATCCTATAACTGAATGACCTTTAGGTCTATCAACTAAGGACCATACATTATTCCTAGTAAATTGATTTAATTCCTCTTGCATAGCTAGCATCCAATTACTATCTTTTTCAGCTTCTTCAATAGTTTTAGGTTCAATTTGAGATACAAATGCAAGATGATTATTGATATTCCTCATAGATGATCTAGTTCTTACTCCTTGAGATGGATCACCTATAATCAATTCCTTGGATGACCATAGGCATATCTCCAATCTCTAGGAAGATCTACATCATTATGATTAGTATCAATAACATCAACCCTAGTGAATCATCATCTTTAGCTTCTTGTTCATGATCTGAAGATACATCTATATTTAATTTTTAATATCTCTTTCTAGCAAATTTGTATCTTCCTCATCATCAATCTTTTCTGAACTTGATGCTAAAGATTCATCAAAAACTACATGAATAGATTCTTCTACAATTAAGTTCCTTTTGTTAAATACTCTATAGGCTTTACTAGTTGTTGAATATCCTAAGAATATGCCTTCATCAGATTTTGCATCAAATTTTTAAGATTATCTTTACCATTATTATGAATGAAACATTTACAACCAAATGCATGAAAATAACTAATGTTTGGTTTTCTATTATGCCATAATTCATAAGGTGTTTTCTTAAGGATTGGCCTAATTAAAGCTCTATTAAGGATGTAACATGCTGTGTTTATAGCTTCCGCCCAAAAGTATTTTGGTAGTTGCTTTCACATAGCATGGTACGGGCCATGTCTTCTAAGTTCTATTCTTTCTTTCTACAACTCCATTTTGTTGTGGTGTTCTAGGTGCAGAAAAATTATGATGAATGCCATGTTCAATGCAAAAATTTTCAAATAAGTGATTTTCAAATTATGTGCCATGATCACTTCTAAGAGACACTATGTGTTGTTTTTCTCATTAGTGACTTTCTTGAAGAATTTCAGAAATATTAAGAAAGTCTCATCCTTATGAGCCAAAAACAATACCCAAGTGAATCTAGAATAATCATCTACTATCACAAGACCATATTTCTTTCCTCCTAGACTAGTGTTCTAGTAGGTCCAAAAAGGTCCATGTGAAGTAGCTCTAGTGGCCTAGAAGTGGAAACAATATTTTAGATTTGAAAGAGTTTCTAGTTTGTTTTCCAAATTGACATGCATCACAAATTCTGTTATTTTCAAAATCTAACTTTGGAAGTCCTTTAACTAAATCCATTCTAATTAATTTTGAAATTAAGTGTGTGCTTGCATGACCTAATCTACGATGCCACAACCATCCAATCTTATTTACATTAGCATTATCAGCAACTAAGCAATGATTACTAGTAGACAATTGTCTAAATCAATTAAGTATACATTGCCATTTCTACTTCCAATAAATATAATGCTATTGTCAATAGGATTAGAAACAGTGCAGATAGAAGCTTCAAATGAACTTTGAAACCTTTATCACACAATTGGCTAATACTAATTAAATTATGCTTTAAACCATCTACATAAAGAACATTTTCAATAAAAGTGGAGGGAGTTATCTGAATTTTACCAAAGCCCATAATCTGGCCTTTGTCATTATCTCAAAGGTTACAACTCCTTTTTTTATCCTCAAGGGTGATGAATTGATCCTTGTCACCCGTCATGTGCCTTGAGCAGCCGCTATCAAGATACCACTTTCTTTTGATCTTTTGGCCGCAAGACACTCCTGCAAAGTAATCAAACTTTTTGTTTAGGTACCCAAGCTTTCTTGGGTCCTTCATGGTTAGTAGCAACAAAGATTGTTCCTTTGGAACCCATATTTTCTTTCCTTTAATATTTAAATTCTTATTAATTTTTCTAAAATTGCATTCATAGGCTTTGTGTCCTTTCTGTTACATCAATAACATGAAGCATCATTTTTCTCATGTTCCTTTCTAAAGAAAATTTTAACATACTTTTGTTTCTTGTTAGGCCTATAACCTAATCCAGCCTTATCAAATACAGCTCTTTGATTACTTAATAGCAAATTAAGTTTTTCAGAGCTATATGTAAATTTATCAACTATATTTTTATATTTATCAACTTCTTTCTTTAAACTAACATTTTCATTTGAAATTGATTCTTTTTCTTTTAGCAAATTCTTATTTTCAGATTTCAATTCTTCAATTTCATGAGTTAGTTTATCTTTTTCTTTGACAAGATTTAAATTATCATTTTTTAAAGATTTGCTTTTCTTTTTCAAAACTTTAAAATCACTAACTAGTTCGTTAAATGCATCAAACAATTCATCAAAGGTAAAGTCATGAGTTTCAGTACTTACTCATTGTCATTTGCCATAAAACAAATGTTTGCAACCTCTTTTGTTCTTCCTCAGAAGAGGATTCCTCGCTATCTCTCCATGTTGCAACATATGCCTTTTTCTTTTTCTTGTACCCCTTTTTTAATTGAGGACAGTCATATCTAAAGTGCCCCGGTTTCTTACATTCATAGCATATGAGGGGGTCTTTCTCTTTATCTTTGTCATTTTCTTTTCTTTTTCACCTTCTATCTTTATTCCAATTTTTTCTTGTGGAAGGGTCTCTTTCTTCGCATAAATCTTTTAAATTTCTTAGCAAGGAGTGCAGTCTCTTCATCATCATCATCTTCTTCATCACTGCTGCTTTTTTCAATTTCTGCAGCTTTGAGGGCAATTATTTTCTTCTTCTTAACGTCTTCCTTTATATGTTGTTTCATGGTCAACTCATGAGTCATTAGTGATCCAAGTAGCTCCTCCAAAGGTAAGGTATTGAGGTCCTTGGCTTCTTGGATTGCAGTCACCTTTGCTTCCCATGTCCTTGGAAGAGACCTGAGGATTTTACGAACCAACTCAGAGTTAGTATAGGTCTTGCCAAGACTCTTTAAACCATTTACAATATCAGTAAATCTTGTATACATGCAGGTTATAGATTCAGTTTGTTCCATGCTAAACAATTCATATTTATGAACAAGAATATTAATCTTTGATTCTTTGACTTGATTAGTACCCTCATGGGTAACTTCTAATCTGTCCCAAATTTCTTTTGCGGAAATACATGTAGAAATTCTATTAAACTCATTAGCATCTAATGCATAATATAAAACGTTCATGGCCTTAGCATTGAGCTGAGCCAATTTCCTATCATTCTTATTCCAATCCCTTTCGAGTTTAGGAACTATTGAACCATCTACTATGTGTGTGGGTGTGCTAGCTCCATTAGTGATTACACTCCATAGTTCATAATATAAAGCTTGAATAAAAATTCTCATTCTAGCTTTCCAATAAGAGTAGTTTGAACCATTAAATAAAGGAGGTCTATTTGTAGAATGACCTTCAGCAAATGAAGATCCAGCTTGAGCTGCCATTTGGATCTTTAGCTCTTGATCGTTTGATCAAATAAACAATGAGCACAAGCTCTGATACCATTTGTTGGCCCAGATGGCAACCCAAGAGGGAGGATGAATTGGGTTCTTAAAAATTTAGCTTTTTTAAAATTATGTGCTTTGAAATAAAAGAGATTGAGTGCAAGATAAATGCTAGGCACAAATAATGAGATAGGAAGAGACAAAGAGATAAAGCACGACAAACACAATGATTTTATAGTGGTTCGGTGTATCCAACACCTACGTCCACTCCCAAGTAGCACTTGGGCCCACACTATAATCCACTTGATTATAACAGAGTTGTTTTACAAGCTTACAACTCAAACTTGTTGTTTTCCCCGGGATCACAACAAACCCAGTTGGTTTTACCAGGCTCATCAACACAAAATCCAAACACAAGCTATCCTTACCTTGTCTCGATGTATACTACCTCCACTAATTCAATCCCCTGATTGAATTAGTAAACAACAGTTTGAAAACAATAAAGATTTTAATACAACACTTAAACAACTCCTTAAGTGAGCAGATATTCAATAAAATAAATAGAGTATTGATCCATTCATTGATTTTGATGATTAATAAAGGAATTGAGTATATTTATTTGATTACTAATAGATTTTATAAGTGTTTCAGGACTTAAATTTTTTGATCAATTTAAAGGAATTAAGAAATAAATTTTGAATCAAATACAAATCAGAGATTTCAAAGTTTCAGAGCTTGGAGTCGACACCTAGAAAGTCTGGAGCCGACCCCATGGCCAATTCAATTTTAATCTGATTTTTGATACAACCTGGAGCCGACATCTAGAGTTTCGGAGCCGACACCTAAGGTTTCGGAGTCGACACTTACAGTGTCTGGAGCCGACTCCGATGCAGGGATAGAACATTGATTTTTTGAGCATCTTGGAGCCGACACCTATAGTATTCGGGAGCCGACACCTGACGACGGCGAGCCGATACTTACTTTTGCGGAGCCGACTCCACGACGAACTCAGATTTTACTATTTATGGAAAAACGATATGAAGCTGACACCTGAAAAGCTGGAGCCAACTCCAACCCACCTGGACGAAAAATTAAAAATGCCAGATCAGCTCTAACGGTAATATTTTTGATTTCTGACATCTAACGGCTATTTTTTTATGAATGGAAAATCCTTCCAGGTACACTCCAATGGCTAGATTTCCACCCAAAAATGAATCAAAGGAAAATCTATAAAAAGGAGAAAAACAACCGTTTGAGAGAGAGAGAGATAGAAAATGTATAGACAAAGATCAAAAATCAAAATCCGAAAAGTCTTGAGCCTTATATCCAAGAGAGGAGCTTTCAAATTCAAATTCTTCCACTCCACAAAGCTCAAAGAAGAATCCAAGCCATTCAAATAGTGAAAAATTGGAGGATTCTCAACTAGAAGAAAGAGACCAACTTTTCAATCTTCTCAACTGCATCTACTGTGAGGAATCAGAGCTGAGGCTTGATTCAACCCAGCAAGGAGAAGAGGAAAAGAAAAGAAGAAAAACTCAAAGCCAACAACTTCAAACCAGGCTTTTCTAAACCTATTTACTTTTCTTTGAATATTTGCTCATTGAGGAGCTGTGAAAATTTATAAAACATTCTTATACTTGTTTGTGCCTAGTTCAATCAAAGGGGATTGAACTAGTGGAGGTTGTTAACCTCGGGTCAAGCTAGTTTAGCTTGAGTTTAGGGTTGTGTGCTGGTGAGCCCAAAAACCGGCTGGGTTCGTTGTGATCCCGGGTAAAACAACAAGTTTGAGTTGTGAACTTGTAAAACAACTCGGCTGTAATCGAGGAGATTATAGTGTGGACCCAAGTGGATCTTGGGAGTGGACGTAGGTGTTGGATACACCGAACCACTATAAAATCTTTGTGTTTGCCGTGCTTCCATTGTCTCTTTCTCTATCTCTGTTTTATTTGTTGTACTTTATATTTACATTGCATTTATTTTCATTCATCTTAAGCAAACAATTTTTCAAGAGGCTAAATTTTTAAAGAACCCAATTCACCCCCCCTCTTGGGTTGTCATCTGGGCCAACAATTGGTATCAGAGCAAGTGCTCATTAGATTTTGATACGATCAAGAGCTAAAGATCCAAATGGCAACTCAAGTTGGATCATTTGCCGAAGGTCATTCTACAAATAGACCTCCCTTATTTAATGGTTCCAACTATTCTTATTGGAAAGCAAGAATGAGGATATTCATTCAAGCTTCTGATTATGAATTGTGGGGTGTTATAACTAATGGACCTAGTACACCCACACGTTGTTGATGGCACTATTGTTCCTAAGCCCGAAAGGGATTGGAATGATAATGATAGGAAAATGGCACAGCTCAATGCTAAGGCCATGAATGTCTTATATTTCTCTTTAGATGCTAATGAATTTAATAGAATCTCACATGTAATTCGCAAAGGAGATTTGGGATAGATTAGAGGTTACCCATGAGGGTACTAACCAAGTAAAAGAATCCAAAATAAATATTCTTGTTCATAAATATGAATTATTTTGCATGGAACAAACTGAAACTATAGCATGCATGTATACTAGATTTACTGATATTGTAAATGGGTTGAAAAGTTTAGGCAAAACATATTCTAACTCTGAACTTGTCGTAAAATTCTTAGGTCACTTCCAAGAACGTGGGAAGCAAAGGTGACAGCAATCCAAGAAGCAAAGGACCTCAACACTTACCCTTAGAGGAGCTTCTAGGATCCCTAATGACCCATGAATTGACCATGAAGCAGCACATAGAAGAAGATGTGAAAAAGAAAAAGACCATAGCTCTTAAGGCTGCTGAAAATGAGGAGAGCTGCAATGATAGTGAAGAAGATGATGATGAGACAGCTCTTCTAGCAAGAAAGTTCAAAAAATTCATGAGGAAAAGAGACCCTTCCACAAGAAGAAATTTGGAACTAAGATGGAAGGAGAGAAAGAAAAAGACAAGGACAAGGATAAAGAGAAAGACCCCTTGATTTGCTATGATGTAAGAAACCGGGGCATTACAGATATGATTGTCCTCAACTGAAAAAGACTTTTAAGAAGAAAAAGAAAGCCTATGTTGCAACTTGGAGCGACAGCGATGAATCCTCATCGGAGGAAGAACAAAAGGAGGTTGCCAACATTTGCTTTATGGCAAACGAAGAGGATGAGGTAAGTTCTGAAACCCTTGCGATGAATTTACTTTTGATGAATTGTTTGATGCTTTTAATGAACTGTTGGTGATTTCAAAATTTTGAAAAAGAAATATAAGTTTTTGAAAAATGAAAATTTAACTTTGATTGAAGAAAAAGAAAATCTTAATAATGAAACTAAAGTGCTAAAATCTGAAAAAGGCAATTTGACTAAAGAAAAAGAATCAATTTCCAATGAAAATGATAAACTAAAGAAGGAAGTTGATAAATATAAAAGTATGTTGATAAATTCACTTATAGTTCAGAAAAACTTAATTTATTGTTAAGTAATCAAAGAGCTTTATATGATAAGGCTGGTTTAGGATATAGACCTAATTTGAAAAAAATTTGTCAAAAACTTTTTTAAAAATGAACAAAACAATGATAATGTTACATGTCATTACTGTAACAAGAAGGGACACAAAGTTTTTGAATGCAATTTTAAGAAAATAGATAAGAAGTTAAATAATAAAGGAAAGAAAATTGGGTTCCCAAAGGAACAATTTTTATGCTACTAACCATGAAGGACCCAAGAAAGCTTGGGTACCTAAATATAAGACTTAATTATTTTTGCAGGAGTGTCTTGCGGCCAAAAGATCAAAGAGAAAGTGGTATCTCGATAGCGGCTGCTCAAGGCACATGACGGGTGACAAGGATCAATTCATCACCCTTGAAAGCAAAAGAGGAGGAGTAGTTACATTTGGTGACAATGGCAAAGGCCAAATCTTGGGGTTTGGTAACATTCAAATAACTCCCTCCACATATATTGAAAATGTCTTATATGTTAATGGTTTGAAACATAATTTAATTAGCATTAGTCAATTATGTGATAAAGGTTTTAAAGTATCATTTGAATCTTCTATATGCACAGTTTCTAATCCCATTGATAATAGCATTGTTTTTATTGGAAATAGAAATGGCAATGTATACTTGATTGATTTAGACAATTTGTCTACTAGTAATCATTGCTTAGTTGCTAATAATGCTAATATAAAGAGATTGGTTGGTTGTGGCATCGAAGATTAGGTCATGCAAGCACACACCTTATTTCAAAATTAATTAGAATGGATTTAGTAAAAGGACTTCCACAATTAGATTTTGAAAATAATAAAATTTGTGATGCATGTCAATTTGGAAAACAAACTAGAAATTCTTTCAAAACTAAAAATATTGTTTCCACTTCTAGGCCACTTGAACTACTTCACATGGATCTTTTTGGACCTACTAGAACCACAAGTCTAGGAGGAAAGAAATATGGTCTTGTGATTGTAGATGATTATTCTAGATACACTTGGGTATTGTTTTTAGCTCATAAGGATGAGACCTTTCCACTATTTTTGAAATTCTTCAAGAAGGTCACAAATGAGAAAAACAACACCATAGTGTCTCTAAGAAGTGATCATGGCACTGAATTTGAAAATCATTTATTTAAAAATTTTTGCATAGAAAATGGCATCCATCATAATTTTTCTGCACCTAGAACACCGCAACAAAATGGTGTAGTTGAAAGGAAAAATAGAACCCTAGAAGACATGGCCCGTACCATGCTATGTGAAAGCAACTTACCAAAATACTTTTGGGCAGAAGCTATAAACACGGCATGCTACATCCTTAATAGAGCTTTAATTAGGCCAATCATTAAGAAAACACCTTATGAACTATGGAATAATAGAAAACCAAACATAAGTTATTTTCATGCATTTGGTTGTAATGTTTCATTCATAATAATGGTAAAGATAATCTAGGAAAATTTGATGCAAAATCTGATGAAGGCATATTCTTAGGATATTCAACATCTAGTAAAGCTATAGAGTATTTAACAAGAGAAACTTAATTGTAGAAGAATCTATTCATGTAATTTTTGATGAATCTTTAGCATCAAGTTCTAAAAAGATTGATGATGAGGAAGATACAAACATTCTAGAAAGAGACATTGAAAAATTAAATATAGATGTATCTTCAGATCATGAACAAGAAGCTAAAGATAATGATTCTCCTAGTGTTGATGTTGTTGATGCAAATCGTAATGATATAGATCTACCTAGAGATTGGAGATATGCCTATGGTCATCCAAGAGAATTAATTATAGGTGATCCATCTCAAGGAGTAAGAACTAGATCATCAATGAGAAACATCAATAATCATCTTGCATTTGTATCTCAAATTGAACCTAAAACTATTGAAGAAGCTGAAAAAGATAATAATTGGATGTTAGCCATGCAAGAAGAATTAAATCAATTTACTAGAAATAATGTTTGGACATTAGTGGATAGACCTAAAGATCATTCTGTTATAGGATCAAAATGGGTATTTAGAAATAAATTAGATGAAAATGGCATAGTAATTAGAAACAAAGCTAGATTAGTTGCAAAAGGATATAATCAAGAAGAAGGAATTGATTTTGATGAAACTTTTGCACCTGTAGCTAGACTTGAAGCAATTAGATTATTACTTGCATTTGCATGTCATATGCATATCAATTTATTTCAAATGGATGTTAAAAGCGCATTTTTAAATGGATTTATAAATGAAGAAGTTTTTGTTGAACAACCACCGGGTTTTGAAGATCATGAATTTCCAAATCATGTTTTTAAATTACACAAAGCACTATATGGTTTGAAACAAGCACCTAGAGCTTGGTATGAAAGATTAAGTAAATTTCTGATTGAAAATGATTTTGTAAGAGGAAATGTTGATAAAACACTATTTTTGAAAAGAAAAGACAAAGATTTATTAGTAGTACAAATATATGTTGATGATATTGTTTCGGTGCTACTAACAATTTGTTATGTCAAGAATTTGCTAAGTTAATGCAGGGTGAGTTTGAAATGAGCATGATGGGAGAACTCAACTTCTTCCTAGGACTTCAAATCAAACAAAGCAAAGATGGATCAATCAAGCCAAATACACAAAGAACTGCTCAAGAAGTTTGGAATGGAGTCAATCAAACCACTTGGAACACCTATGAGTCCTTCATGCAAATTGGACAAAGATGAAGATGGTAAGAAAGTAGATCAAAAATATTACAGAGGTATGATTGGATCTCTTCTTTACTTAACAGCTAGTAGACCAGATATTATGTTTGTGTATGTTTATGTGCTAGATTTCAATCTGAACCTAAAGAATCTCACTTAATTGCTGTAAAAAGAATTTTAAGATATTTAAGTGGAACTAAAAATGTAGGTTTATGGTACTCTAGAGACTCAACATTAAATTTGATTGCATATTCTGATTCTGACTATGCTGGATGTAAATTAGATAGAAAAAGCACAAGTGGTGCATGTCAATTCTTAGGATGTAACTTAATCTCTTGGTTTAGCAAAAAGCAAAATTCGGTTGCATTATCTACTACTGAAGCAGAATATGTTGCAGCTGGAAGTTGCTGTGCTCAAATCCTTTGGATTAAGAGACAACTTGAAGATTATGGCATAACCCTGATAAAATCCAATTAGATGTGATAACACGAGTGCAATAAATCTAACTAAAAATCCAATTCAACATTCAAGAACAAAACACATTGAAATTAGATATCATTTATAAGAGAACATGTAGCTAATAATGAAATTTGTCTTGAATATGTTAATACTGAGAACAATTAGCTGAAATATTTACAAAACCTTTGAGTGAAGAGAGATTTTGTTATCTTAGAGGTGAATTAGGGATATGTGACCCTATGGATTGATTTTGAACTTAAGGAATGAGAATCTAGATTTCTATCAATTTCTTGATATTCTCTTCACAATTTTAAGGACAAATTATCTAGTCATTTGAGCTATTTGATCCTTAATACTCCAAAATTTTATCAAAATTTTATGAAATTATTTTGACAAGTTTCAGTCATTTGAATTTCATATATTTTGCTGAAACTGTCTTTGGAGTCGACACCTCAGAATGAGGAGTCGACACCTCTGACTGTGTCGCTCTCGGTCCCTGACCTTGGAGCCGACACCTGTGAAGTGGAGCCGACTCCAGTTCGAGCGCTGACTGTGTTAGCGATTTGGAGTCGACACCCGACTTTGCGGGAGTCGACACCTGGGAATCAAAAATTGATTTATTAGGGCAGAGTCGACACCTCGTCATTTCATTACTTTCTCAAATCCTAACCAAACTCTTCCAAAATTCTTCCAAAACTTCCCATCTCTAATTCCATCCAAATCGAACCTTTCCAAAGATCAAATGGCACCCAAAAGGAGAGAATCAGTGGTTGGAGCGCCGGTAACTACGGGAAAGCGGTCCGCACGTTGTCCCGTTCGTGAGCCGACTCCAAGCAGCGATTCATCCACAGATTCTGACAACCCCAACACATCTTCCACACAGGTAGATACCTTAGCTAATAGAGTCATCACAATGGGGAGAAAAATTGATTTTGACCTATTTGAATCCGAAGGTTTTTCAATCGGGAGACAATTGAAGGAAATGGGCTGGGATAAGCTATGCTCTCTTGATGTTCCTACCTATCCAGCCCTAGTAAAAGAATTCTATTTCAATTTGGCTAGAGGAGATGGAGGTTTAGTAAGCAATGTTAGAGGGAAAAGGATTCATCTCACCTTTCAAAAGCTTGGAAACCTCCTTAGCATCCCGATCACTGGTTTAGCAGCTGACATGCACAGTGATAGGTCAGCAGCCCTTTCAAGGATGTTAGGAAGGGATGTAACAGAGTTTGAGGAAATTAGAGCCAATCAACTACCCCTAGAATTGAGATTATTACACAATATATGCAGTAGAATTTTGTTTCCAAAAACTGGTCGGTTTGAGTATGTCTCGGAGCGAGACATTGTGGTATGGACAGTGTTCTGACTGGGCAGCCGATCAATCTGGCAGCAATGATGATTTTTATATGGCAGAAGCTGGAGGGAAGAGGAGATCATCCCTACCGTATGGAATGGTACTTACTATGGTTTTCAAGAGCCAAGGGGTTGTAATTCAAGAGAATGAACTTTCCAAAAACCTAAGGCACACAGATTACTATAGCTTAGCAACATTGCATCGGATGGGTTTTGTTAAGGTGAATGGACAGTGGGATAGGAAAGGACACCTAGATGAAAGAGCCCCTATGCCGAGAGTTTCTGAGCCTTGCGAGGCTGGACCATCATTTAGGGTTCCTTCTCCACAGCCTAGGAGTCCCATTTTGCTCCTATTCCTGCTCCTGCACCTGCACAAGTTTATGATCAACCATCCACTTCTTCGACTGGATTCTCAGACCTTCAAATGGAGCAATTAAAAAGTTTGTTTGTAGCTCAGAAGGATGAGTTTGACAGTAAATTCATGAATTTAAAAGAATCACTTTACTCCCTTGATGATCGGATTGCAAAGATTGAATCAACTCTCAACTCCTCCGCAGAATCTTTAAGTGGTGATTTGAAGAACAACTTTGAAGAGCTTAAAGAGATTTGTGGAGATGGTGAAACTTATTCAAAGTGCAACGCCGAGCTTCAAGACAAAATCTTAACAGCTTGCACATTTGTTGATAAGAGACTAAAAGATTATGTTAGACTTCAATGTGATGGAATGAAAAATATTGTAGACCATTTAACAAGAATAGTTAGAAAGAACTTTTGATGTAATGTATGTTTAATGTTGTTGAAATGTAGTTTACATTTTGATGTAATGAAGTTTTTGTAATGAAGTTAATGTAATGAAGTTTAAAGAGGGAGAGAATTATGTAATACTTGACTATATGTTGATGAATGAAAAGTTTTTTATGTAATATTTGACTTTTGTTGAAATGAAATTATCCTTTGATTATCTTTTGATGCAATTATCTTTTGATGCATTAAAATATTCTTTACCTTTTTGTTGATTACAAAAAAGGGGGAGAGAATTAGGATTGTATATGCATTAAGAGGGAGAAAATTATATGGAAAGAATTATAGTTGTTAATTGCATTAAAGGGAGAATGTTAATTGATTAATATGATATTGAGTTATTGATGTGGATTAATAATCAAATTGAATTGTCTATGCACAAAGAAATCTTAAGTACCAAATGTGTAAAGTAAGAGGAAGAATAATTTGAACTTCATAAGGGAAGCTACCTTATTCAGGGGGAGCTTACTCGTAAAGATCACTTCCTTGATATTTTTTTAAGAATTCTATGCATATACTCAATGTTTTTATAATCATCAAAAAGGGGGAGATTGTTGATCCATTCATTGATTTTGATGATTAATAAAGGAATTGAGTATATTTATTTGATTACTAATGGATTTTATAAGTGTTTCAGGACTTAAATTTATTTGATCAATTTAAAGGAATTAAGAAATGAATTTTGAATCAAACACAAATCAGAGATTTCAAAGTTTCAGAGCTTGGAGTCGACACCTAGAAAGTCTGGAGCCAACCCCATGGCCAATTCAATTTTAATCTGATTTTTGATACAACATGGAGCCAACACCTAGAGTTTCAGAGCCGACACCTAAGGTTTCGGAGTCGACACTTACAGTGTCTGGAGCCGACTCCGATGCGGGGACAAAATGTTGATTTTTTGAGCATCCTGGAGCGACACCTACAGTATTCGGGAGCCGACACCTGACGACGGCGAGCCGACACTTACTTTTGTGGAGCCGACTCCACGACGAACTCATATTTTACTATTTATGGAAAAACGATCTGGAGCCGACACCTGAAAAGCTGGAGCCAACTCCAACCCACCTGGACGAAAAATTAAAAATGCCAGATCAGCTCTAACGGTAATATTTTTGATTTCTGACATCTAACGGCTATTTTTTATGAATGGAAAATCCTTCCAGATACACTCCAACGGATTTCTACCAAAAATGAATCAAAGGAAAATCTATAAAAAGGGGAAAAACAACCGTTTGAGAGAGAGAGAGATAGAAAACGGATAGACAAAGATCAAAAATCAAAATCCGAAAAGTCTTGAGCCTTATATCCAAGAGAGGAGCTTTCAAATTCAAATCCTTCCACTCCACAAAGCTCAAAGAAGAATCCAAGCCATTCAAATAGTGAAAAATCGGAGGATTCTCAGCTAGAAGAAAGAGACCAACTTTTCAATCTTCTCAACTGCATCTACTGTGAGGAATCGGAGCTGAGGCTTGATTCAACCCAGCAAGGAGAAGAGGAAAAGAAGAAAAGCTCAAAGCCAAACAACTTCAAACCAGGCTTTTCTAAACCTATTTACTTTTCTTTGAATATTTGCTCATTGAGGAGCTGTGAAAATTTATAAAACATTCTTATACTTGTTTGTGCCTAGTTCAATCAAAGGGGATTGAACTAGTGGAGGTTGTTAACCTCGGGTCAAGCTAGTTTAGCTTGATTTAGGGTTGTGTGCTGGTGAGCCCGTAAAACCGGCTGGGTTCGTTGTGATCCCGGGTAAAACAACAAGTTTGAGTTGTGAACTTGTAAAACAACTTGGCTGTAATCGAGGAGATTATAGTGTGGACCCAAGTAGGATCTTGGGAGTGGACGTAGGTGTTGGATACACCGAACCACTATAAAATCTATGTTTTCCGTGCTTCCATTGTCTCTATCTCTATCTCTGTTTTATTCGTTGTACTTTATATTCACATTGCATTTATTTTCATTCATCTTAAGCAAATAATTTTTCAAGAGGCTAAATTTTTAAAGAACCCAATTCACCCCCCCCCTGTTGGGTTGTCATCTGGGCCAACAGAGTAAGAAAAGCCTGATTGAAGCTCTTTGAATGTATGCTTTTCTTCTTTCTTCTTTTCCTCTTCTCCTTTGAAAGATTGAATCAGCTTCAGCTCAATTTCTTCACGCAGTAGAGAAGTTGAGGATTTGGGGCTTTTGCTTTCTCTCTTCAAATGTTGGAAATCTCCTTGATTTGATCTTGAGAAGCTTGTGGATTTCTCTTTGAACTTTCTGGGATTGATGGATTTGAGCTCTAAGTATTTCCTTTTGATTTCTCTCTTTCTTTCTCAGGATTCTTTCGATTTTTCAAAAAATATTTCTCTCTCTTTTCTTGCTCTGTTCTCTCTTTTTCAAACGAACGATTTCCCCTTTTTTATAGATATCTTAATCCAAGTTTAGGTGGAGAATATAGCCATTATGAGATGCTTGGATACTTCTACACACAAAGAAAAATAACCGTTAGAGACTAGGTGGAAAAATATTATCGTTGGAGTCCATTCTGACAATTGAAAATCCGCTCCTGACAGGTTGGAGTTGGCTCCAACTTTTCAGGTGTCAGCTCCAGATCGGGTATCCAAAAATAGCAAATAAAAAGTTTGCTAAAGAGTCGGCTCCGAGAAAGTTAAGTGTCGGCTCGTCGCTTTCGGGAGTCGGCTCCGGAATCCCAGAGTGTCGGCTCCAGAAATGTCCATAAAAATACGCTCTCTGTTCTCAGGTTAGAGTCGGCTCCAAAAACTCAGGTGTCGGCTCCCGAACTCTCAGGTGTTGGCTCCCGAATTCTAGGTGTCGGCTCCTGAAACTGAAACTGAATGCACTTCTTTATATCTCAGGTTGGAGTCGGCTCCAAAACTTTGGGTGTCGACTCTGGACCATGCCAAAAATCTAGAAATCTTCTGATACGCCTTGGGGTCGGCTCTTGACTATTTGGGTGTTGACTCCAAGTTCTGAACTTTGAAAAATTCCTTTAAAATTTGATTCAAAACTTATTCCTTTATTCCTTTTGATTGATTAAACATTTTTAACCCCTGAAACACTTATTAAATCTGTCAGAAACATAATGAATATATTCATGTCTTTTGTTAATCATCAAAATCAATAATTGGGTAAACACATTCCCCATGCATCTCCCCGACTTCCTAGTTGGTGAGAAACCATACTAGTAGCCTCTTTGTAGAAATAATGGCGTCTAGGAGGTTAAGGCTGGGTCTTCCAAGAATAGCATTGTAGGCTAAGAGAACTCGGACAACCAGGAACTTTATGAAGCTGTGCTCAGGCGTGGTTCCATTCTGACCATAACCAAGAGGGTGATTTCCCCCTCTACCATTACAGAATCCCTTGTGAAACCTATCAAGGGAGTGGTCACGGGGCGAAGGAGATTAAGGGACAAACTATTCGAACAAATGCTTCGTACGAAAGAACATCAACTAAGCTTCCACTATTGATAAGAATTTACTTTACAGGATGTTTAGCTATCGTCATTGATACGACGACGCTATCATCATTAGGGTTGTCCACCCCTTCTAAGTCCCTTCTAAAAAAGGGAATTACAGAGTCTACACCATCCTCATGCTGCCTTTTACGATTGCTGCCTGCCTCCCAGGAGATCATGGCCACCATCTTCTCTATCGGAGTGTTATCCACACCGATTTGGGCAGTAGGAGGTGCCGATGGGCCCGGAGCAGCGGGATTTCCTCTTCGGACAAACTTTTCCAGATGGCCCTGCTGAACGAGTTCCTCAATGGCTTTCTTCAGTAGGAAGTAGTTCTCAGTGTCATGGTCGTAGTTTCGATGATAGTGACAGTATAGGTCTTTGTTGCAGGGACTCCTGGCCTCATGGGAGGCGAACGCCGCAGATATAGCTCACCCTCGATCTCCAGCAGGATATGGGATATTGGGGTGAGAAGCAGAGTGAAGTGCTCCTTGGGTGTCAGGGCTCGAGGTCGATTGTCTGGATGACGAGGAGGCTTGAACTTCCTAGACCGTGCTCCAGCAGGCTCCGGATGCGCTGGCTTCTTCTTATTAGACCCCTTGTCAACCTTCCTTCTGGAAAAATCTGCTTTGTCAGCACGGATATACTGCTGCGCTCGACTCAGCAATTTGACGTAAGAACTGGGAGGCTTCTTTTTCAGGGAATAAGCGAAGTGAGAGGGACAGAGTCCCCGTTTCAGAGCCAGAGTGGCCACGGAATCCTCAAGATTATAGACCTCGAGTGCAACTTCCTTGAATCGAGTTACGAAGTCTTTCAAGGTTTCGCCGCTTCTCTGCTGAATGGCAAATAAGCTATCAGCTACCCTAGGGATTTTTCGGCATGCATTGAAGTGGGCAAGGAAGGACTACTTCAGCTGCTTGAAGGAGTTGATACTATGCGGTGGCAGGCAGGAATACAACGCACGCGCAGCTTTCCGGAGCGTTGGCAGGAAAGCGATGCAGAGGAGAGAATCTGTGACCCCCTGGACTTGCATGAGGATATTGTAACTCTTTAGGTGATCCAGGGGGTCTGTGGTGCCATCATATGGGTCCAACTGGGGTAGACGGAATCGGGATAGGACCGGTTCCTCCATAATACGGCGAGACAGTGGGGGGCGGTGATCGTAGTCCATCCTGTGAAGGTTGGTAATTATGTGGCTGAGCTCCTCCAGCCGCTGATGATACTCGTCCAACTGTCGCTTGGCCCGACAAGCAATTCGTTTGTTGACAAAATCTTCCCTTGAAGATTCAGAAGATGAGCGGGAAGAGGGTTGCCGGTGGAGAGGGTGCACCTGCGCGGGTTCCTTCCCACTACGCCGCTTGGGGAGGTGGTCGGAGCGATGGGAAGGGGATCCTGGCCGTTTGGAGGTCTCCCGGCGACAGGGTTTCGAAGATGTGTGACGGAAGGGCTCCGGGGGAGTCCTATCATTATGAGACTGGCCAGCCCCATGATCCCCCGCAGGGAGTTTAGGGAGCGGAGTTGACAATGGCGTAGTGGCGGAGCACTGTTCTTGCATCCCCTGAACCACCTCCATCAGATCTTAAACTTTCTAGGTCAGAGCGGCGAGCTGGTCATTTTGGCTAACCTGCGGCTACATGGGGGGCAGAGCAGAAAGGTCAGCCTCTGGCTGCTCAGCCCGAGGGAGGTGCCCCCCCAACTTGACTGGTAGAGGCCTCCTGCGCATGTGTAACCACCATCTTCTTCCTTGCAGGGGTTGCAGATACGTTGAACGAACGTTCGCCTGCCAAATCACTCCCAGTGAGCGTCGGGTAAGAAAAGAGCTTCACGGATCTTCAAAGAGATGATAGGGCCACCTCCTTCAGCTGGAAACCTGCAACAAAAGTTCCAGACCGGTGGTTCCGGCGGGGACCCTCCGACGCTCTAGTTAGTGGTTTAGAGAACAGCTCTAGAATTGATAGAGTAGTAGAGAATGATCCCCCCTCTCATTGTGAGTGAGGGGTTTTATACCTATTCGGAGGTCCCTCTTACCCTTGGTGTATGACCGTTGAATCACGTCGTCCATCAGAAGTAGCACCATAGGTGGTAGGTGGGCACATTACTGCTAGACGTGTGCCGTAAATAACGGTAACTACTCGTGGTCTTAGAGATAGTGGGTTAGCGGGCCACGTGGCAGCTTTGAGCACCTCTTAAGTTTTCGGGAATGAAGTCTGGGGCTGGTTCCGAGGCCGAACCCAAAGGCCGAGAGCAGGTCCGGAGCCGAGGCCATGCTTGAAGCCAAGATTGAAGCTGACGTTGGATTCAAGGCCAAGGCCAGGCTTAAGGCCGAGGCTGAGGCTATTCTCGAGGCCGAGGCCGAAGCGAGGTTGACCCCGAGCCTAGGGCCAGCTGCCATATTATTGCTCGACTTTGAAAACCATGCAGTCTGTTAATTCATTGCCCGTGGAGCGTGATTAGCCACATTAATATGTATAAACTTATTCAATAGATAACTTGTATTGAATTAATATAACATGTCTTATTTAACAATTCATTTAACATGAATAAACATAGTTCAATTAACACTAACATATTTTTCTTATTTTTTTTAAAGTATAAAATCATATATTTTTTAACGTGATGCTTAATCATATTAAAAACTTATCATAACATTAACATTTTAATTTTAATTATATTAGTTTTAAGTTGATGGTTAATATATAATATAATATAATATAATATAATTATATTGTATTATAATTATGTCAATGTGAATCTATTTAAAGGTAATCTAAATTTATTTATTTTATGTTGAATTTGATCTGTATTTATATATCGTGTCCAATATTGCTATTCTTGTTGGGGGGTAAAATCGTCATTGCATTGATAGTCGTGCGAGGAGGCTAAGACCGACCCCATCCCTTCACCCGCTATGATGTCCCCGAGCTTCCATAGCTCATCTTCCCCGAGCTTCCGTAGCTCGACTCCCCCGAGCTTCCCGTAGCTCGGCTCTCCTGAGCTTTCCGTAGCTCGTTTTCCCCGAGCTTCCATAGCCCGACTCCCCCGAGCTTTCCATAGCTCGGCTCCCCCGAGCTTCCGTAGTTCAGCTCCCCCGAGCTTCCTGTAGCTCGGTTTCCCCAAGCTTCCGTAGCTCGGTTTCCCCGAACCTCCCATGGCTCGCCTTTTCCGAGCCACCTATAGCTCGGCTTCACTGAGCGATCCACGATCCAATACTCACCTCCACGGAACTTGGCGCGGCAGAGCCTAGGCCTATCGTAACAGCGTCTCAAGCAAGGAATCATGTTGAGGAGTGGTCTAGAACCTATCACGGCTACCTGGGGCCCATATCTCAAGCCATCAAGGAGCTCTCCTAGCCATCAATCCCCTAACGAATAAGATACGGATCCTACCGGCCCCACAACGGCCCGATTCGATTCACCTCCGTATCCCAACAACTGCGAACCTTCCAGAAGGTGCTCAGGAGCTAGGTGATAGCCTATAAATATGACACTCCCAGATTTTCTCAGGTATGCGCTCGCTCTCACTCTCTTACTCTCCCCAGCTGTTCATCGGTGCTCCCCCCTAGAGCTCCCGATCGGCCGCCTCTAGAGAGACTCCCCGGAGAGATCCACCTCCCCATTTTTTGTTGATCGCCGATTCCCCCACTGACTTGAGCATCGGAGGGTCTTCCGCAGAGGGCCATCCCCAATGCGTGAGGACTTCTGTGCAGGTCCGCCCCAGGAGATCGACGCGCCCGAGTCAGAGGACGGATCTCGGCGGCAACAGATTGGCGCTAGAGGAAGGGCCTCAAGTCCCGTTAAAACTTGAAGAAAGGAGATAAGGATCTCGATCGGAGTAAAACCTCTCTAATGGCCAACCGGAGAAGAGCAACCTTCGAAGCCCAAGATCAGGTCCCCTCCCAGAGACCTGATCCGGTGAGCAGTGTAGCGCCACAGCCTCCACCAATTGAAACCCCGTCGCCGCCAGCCATCCCGGTGACCCAGGACCAGTTCGCCACTGGTCCAGCAAGTCCAGGACCTGACCCACCTGGTCCATGAGCACTTGCAGCTCCTCCTGCTCTGCACCTTCATAAGGAGGCCGCGATTCCTTCTTTGCCGGCGACCTCCTCCTTCGGTCGCATGAAGCCACGGATCCCCCACATTGACCCAGAGGGGACAAACCAGTCCCGCGAGGTGGCTACGACAGGGATCCTCCCAGATCTCGGCGAGCCCGGACCCTCTCCCCAGTGTCCTCCCACCATGATTCGATGCCGTCCCTGCGCTCCCCTCGCCCAGCTCCTCCTCTTACCGCTAAAGAGGAGATCCCGATAGATCCGGGAGATGCGTCAGGAGCTGGACGCCGCCAAGCAGGCCCATCCCCTTAGCCCAAAGCGGAGCAGGGCATCCCTTTCTCCAAAGGGATCATGGAGGAAGTGATTCCCTCCCATGTCAAGCTACAGCCGTCGAACCCTACCACGGCTCTTCTGACCCGGACGACCATCTCAGCAGCTTCGGTCAATAATGATGTTCCACGGAGCATCCGACGCGATCCTCTGCCGCGCCTTTCCCCTCCACCCTCAGAGGATCGCCCGAACCTGGTTCAACGCCTTGAAGCCAGGTTCCATTGATTCATTTGACGAGCTGAGCCATCTTTTTATTGGCCAGTTCGTCAGCAGCCGCCGCCACCGACGGAGATCTGACTCCCTCTCCGAAGTCAAGCAGAGAGAGGGGGAGTCCTTGAGAAATTATCTTGGCCGTTTCAATAAGGCCATGTTGGAGGTGGACCACCTTAATCATGAGGTGGCTATGTCCACCTGGCGGGGGAGTTCGAAGGAAAGCGACTTCTACTGGCGATGGAAGTCAGCTACCCCCCTAACCTCTCTGATATGATGGCCCTGGCGGACAAATACGCTAGGGTCGAGGAGTCGCGGAGAGTTGCCCGCGCTGAGCTGGCGAAGAAGAAGGAGCCCAAAGGTCCCGACAGGCACCGACCCGTCCATCGGCCAAGTCCGCCTCGCCGCCAAAGAGTCCCCCACTGCCGCCAAGGAATCGCTCCCGGAGTCCTCCCAGGCGATTCGATCGCTATACTCCGCTGACTGTGCCCCGGGCGCAGATCCTCATGGAGATAGAGCGCCAACTCCCCCGGCCAGTCCTCTCCGAGGGAACCCGACCCGAAGAGACCCCCAAGTACTGCCGCTACCATAGGGAGCACGGTCACGACACTGAAGAATGCTGGCAGCTGAAGAATGAAATCAAGAGGCTGATCCGGCGGGGTGGCTGATCAGTTCAGGAGGGCGCCCGAGCCAGGACAAGGAGGTGACCGCCAGCCCGAACCTCAACAACCTCCTCCTCCACCAAATCCGCCCGTGATCGGCCGCATCAACATGATTGAAGAGGCCGGCGGATCGAGCCCCAGGGCGATGATGATGGATCAGCGCCAAAGAAGGCGCGGACAGGCGAGCTCTCCTTTCTCCGACGATGATCTCCTGGGATACAGTTCCCCCATGATGACGCATTAGTTGTATCCCTTAATTTGAACAACTATGATGTAAGCCGAATCCTTGTTGATAGTGGAAGTTCGGTAAATGTTTTGTACCTCGGTGTGTTTGCCAGGATGAAACTGCTCATGGAAAACCTTCGAGCCGTGGATTCCACCCTGATGGGATTCACGGCGACGTCATTATCCCGGAAGGGGTCGTCACCCTGACGGTCCGCGCGGGAACCTGGCCCCTTGTGGCCATTGTTCAGACGACTTCCTAGTGACCGACCTCAGGTCCCCATACAACGCCAATATTCGGCAGGCCCGGCCTGATGTCCCTCAAGGCAGTTGTCTCCATCCCACACTATCCATGAAGTTCCCCACCGAGCAGGAGTTGGAGTTGTTCGGGAAGTCAAGCCATGGCTCGGCAATGCTTCGTTACCAGCCTTCAGTCTAGATGCCGAAGGTTGACGGGCTAGACGCTCGCGAGGACTTCGCCGAACAGCGGGAGAACCGGTAGAGGAATTGGAGGAGGTACCATTGGACGAAGCTCATCCCGACCGAACCATAAAAATCGGGTCGCTGCTCAAAGGGAAACCTCGGCACAGATTGATCAAATTCCTCCGAAGCAACGCTGACATCTTCGCCTGGTCCGCCTCCGACATGCCGGGGATCAGCCCCGAGGTTCTCGTCCATCGTCTCAATGTGGACGAGATGCACAGGCCCGTCAAGCAGAAGAAGAGAAGCTTCGCCCCAGAAACAGAAGGCCATTGAAGAAGAGGTAGACAAACTCATCAAGGCCAACTTCGTCCGGGAGGTAAATTACCCAAGCTGGCTATCAAATGTCGTCATGGTGAAAAAGTCGAACGGCAAGTGGAGGATCTGCATCGACTTCACCGACCTCAACAAAGCCTGCCCGAAGGACAGCTTCCCTCTCCCTCGGATCGACCAGCTCGTGGACGCCACCTCAGGCCACCAAATGCTGTCATTCATGGACGCCTATTCGGCTACAATCAGATCCGAATGGCCCCCGAGGATGAAGAAAAGACCGCCTTCATAACCGACCGAGGTACTTACTGTTACCGTGTTATGCCCTTTGGTCTTAAAAATGCAGGTGCCACCTACCAAAGGCTGGTCAACAAAGTGTTCAAGGAGCAAATCGGCCGGAATATGGAGGTGTATGTGGACGACATGCTGGTCAAAGCAAGGAAGCATCACAGCATGTCGAGGACCTCTCAGAGAGCTTTGCAACGCTGCGCAAGTATGGGATGAAGGCTCAACCCAACCAAATGCGCCTTCGGCGTCAACTCCGGGAAGTTCCTCGCTTCATGGTCTCCCAGCGAGGTATCGAAGCTAACCCCCAGAAGATTCAAGCTCTCCAACAAATGGCGCCCCCGGCATCTATTAAAGAGGTCCAGCGCCTAACGGGAGGATAGCGGCCCTAACCGCTTTGTGGCGCGGTCGGCCGAGAGATGCCTCCCCTTCTTCAAAACCCTCCGATCGGCTAAGAACTTCCAGTGGACCCCGAATGCCAAAAATCATTTCAAGATCTCAAGAAATACCTCGGCTCGCCCCCACTCCTCAGCAGTCCAACCCCAGGCGAGACCCTATTCTTGTACCTGGCTGTTTCAGAAGGTGCCGTCTGTTCGGTGCTGGTTAGCGAGAAAGCAAGGTCCAAAAGCCGATTTACTATGTCAGCAGGCTACTCCGCGATGCGGAGACAAGATATAGCAGAATTGAAAAGATGGTGTTGGCCTTAATCACCTCAGTTCGGAAGCTGCGACCATACTTCCAGGCACATTCTGTGACGGTCCTGACTGACCAACCCATCAAGGCGGTGGTCCACCGTCCGAGACATTAGGAAGAATGACCAAGTGGGCCGTCGAGTTAAGCGAGCATGACATCCACTTTCAGCCTCGCCCAGCCATCAAAGCTCAGGTGCTAGCCGATTTCCTCCTCGAGTGTACCATCCCGGAGGATGGTTCCACCCCAGACTCCCCCGAAGAACCAAAATCTGGAGCCCGGTGGCTCCTCCATGTCGACGGGTCATCTAATGCTCATCACTCCGGTGCGGGCCTGGTTCTCACCAGTCCGGAGGGGGCAACCTTTAAATATGGCATCCGGTTCTCTTTCCCGGCCTCCAACAACGAAGCGAGTATGAAGCCCTGCTAGCCGGTCTCCAAATCGCCGCAACCTGAAGGTGGAGAAGCTTAACGCCTTCACCGACTCTCAGCTAGTGGCTGGCCATGTACGAGGAGAATTTGAGGCTCGGGAGCCGAACATGGTTCGATATCTTCAAGAGGTGCGGAGCCTACTTCCCCATTTTTTGAGTTTGAGATTACTCAAATTCCCAGATCCGAGAATGCCGTGCCGACCTACTGTCCCGATTGGCGACCGCGGAGTCAATGGACGCCGAACAAAAGTTCCACCTGGAGACCCTGGAGAAACCCAGCATCGCGGAAGCCGACCGAATAATGCAAGTTGAAGTTGAACCATCATGGTTCGATCCCATTCTGAAGTACCTCAAAGAAGGGTCGCTTCCACCCGATCGAGAGAAGCTAGAAAGCTAAAGCTGCAGGCCACCCACTATGTGCTGATCTACGATCAACTCTACAAACGGTCCTTCTCCATGCCACTGCTCAGATGCCTCCGCCCGTCCAAAGCAGATTATGCTTTCCATGAAGTGCATGAAGGGATTTGCGGCAACCATCTGGGAAGCCGGTCCCTATGCCACAAGGTGCTACGACAAGGCTACTATTGGCCGACTATGTAGAAGGATGCAGACGATCTTGTCCGAGCTTGCGACCCATGCCAGAGGCACTCAAGCATTCAAAGACTCCCCTCCTCCAGCCTGGTTCCTATATCCTCCGCTTGGCCCTTCGCCAAATGGGGGATGGACATCCTCGACCCGTTCCCGCTTGCCACGGGGCAACGAAAATTTCTATTCATCGCCATCGACTACTTCACTAAATGGGTCGAGGCGGAGGCGGTTGCACAAATAACGAGGCACGGGCCAGAGATTTTGTATGGAGGTCCATCATCTGCCGTTTCGGCCTCCCGCATACTATAATCACTGATAACGGCAGGCAATTCGATAACCCTAAGTTCTGCCAGTTCTGCGAAGAGTACGGAATCCATCACCACCTCACCTCGGTCAGGCATCCGCAAGCCAACAGAGCAGCCGAAGTGACCAACAGGACCCTGCTTCAGGGGATCAAAGCTCGTCTTTCCAAAGCCCAAGGCAGGTGGGCGGACGAGTTGCACCACGTCCTATGGGCCTACCGCACCACCCGAGAGTCCCCATAGGCAAAACCCCATTCCGGATGGCCTTCGGCACGGAGGCCGTTATCCCTGTAGAGATAGGCCTCCCTTCGCTGCGGGTGGAAAGCTACTCAGAGGAAGCCAATGACGAACAGCTCCGCACCAACCTCGACCTGATAGAGGAGATTAGAGAGAAGGTCCGGATTAGAGTGGCTGCCTATCAACAAAGGGTGCCCGCTACCACGCCTCCAAAGTCAAAGGGAAGCTTTCCTGCCCGGCGATCTTGTTCTCCGGAAAGCCTCTGTCTCCAAACCGCTGGAATAAGGAAAACGGGCACCAAACTGGGAAGGCCCATACAAGTAGCGGAGATCATTGGACCGGGAACCTACAAGCTATAAGATTTAAACAGAAAGTCCATCCCTCGGACGTGGAACTTGGACAATCTCCGTAAGTATTATCAATAGGGTATGTCCTTTATAAGTCCACTCCGATATACCTTATTATACCTTCCTGTCGGCACATGTTTTCGTAATTTGCAACGTGAATCATCATACATTACATTGCCAAAGATTGCGAAAAGAAACAGGTGCTGCTCACCAATCCTCGGCACGACCGAGTTACCTATCTGAACAGAAATCTCCGAACCTCGGCTGGGCCGAGCAACAAATTCTCCGAACCTCGGCTGGGCCGAGCAACAAATCCTCCGAACCTCGGCTGGGCCGAGCAACAAATCCTCCGAACCTCGGCTGGTAACAAATTCTTCGAACCTCGGCTGGGCCGAGCGACAAATTCTCCGAACCTTGGCCAAAGCCAAGGGCTACATTCTGCCGCTTGAAACCTCGGCCAAAGCCAGGGAGCGACCTTAGCTATCAAGTTCCTCGGGCCAACCGAGTGACGTTCCCGCGCCCTGGTCGCGCCCGATGGCCGAAACATCGGTCGAAGGAGCAAAGTCCTCGCGCCTTAGTCGCACCCCAGGACATCGTTTGAAGCAGGGTGACTTCTCGAATACCCTATAAATGAAAACGAAGACAAAGACCTCCAGATACTCTGGAGGAAGTAAAGGGACTCCTTCTAAAGAACCGCCTAGGTCCGCCACTGGTCCGAACAGAGACCAGTGACCCCCCAAGAAAACTTGGTTCGGATTCGAGCAGCTCATAAGCCCCGACCGACCTAAACAATGTTCATAGCTTAGCTTGGATTCGGGTAGCTCATAAGCCCCGGCCGACCTAAGTATCCTTCTAAGCTATGTCCGGATTCGGGTGGCTTGCGCGCCCTAATTAAACCCGACTGTGGTCTCCCAAGACCTAGCTCAAACTTGGGTGGCCGGAAAAACCCAACCAATGTTCGCAAATGCTCTGGGAACAACAGAATGCACAGTATGACAAATCTTTGTATTCATTGATTAAAAATAAAGGAAGGACAACAACGGCAAAGGAAAGAAAAAGAAGCAAAAAGAGCCCTCGCTAAGGCTCGCTGTCATTTCCGGAAGCCGACAAGTCCTCCAGGCGCTGGGAAAGCTCGGCAACTTGTCGGTGGAGTGATGTTATTTCCTCCCTTTGCCGGTCCACCACCCGGCGTAGGGCCTAGCCTCCCTCGTGGTAACGGCAACGTACTCTTCGATGACCCTCTCGAGCCGCTGGTGGCTCGCGAAGGCCGACGCCAAGGCCTGCCCGTTGACCATGATGGTGGGACGGCCCCCCTCTGGATGCAGCAAGCCATTGATCACCGCCCTTAAACCGTCAGATGACTGCTCTCCTCCTCGAGAAGCCATGTCGAAAGCTGTTCTAAGACTGAACCAAAGGGATGGCAAAAACCAGCACCCCCCGTCCGTATTTATACTTTTCAAGCAAGTATTTCGATCAATCGGGCCATAACCACCGACCCGTAAGAATTCGCCACGTATCACGCTTTAATTGGCGCATGCAGAATCCGAAAGGTCATCCCCCATCCCAAGCGAAATCGGTAATGTGAACGGACTGTTCGGAAACCCCCCTTTTTTCTCTGGGAATGGGGTACCTCCCAATCTGCCGGCCCCCCGCAATAAATGCTCCCAACACTTCCCTAAGCTCTTTTAAGCTGGCCGCCCTTCGGGAAGCATAAAAAAAAAGAGCTCCAGCGCCTGACAATAATTCGTCCCCTAGGGAGTGGTCATGTCATAAATGGAGGGCGTGACCATGCACCGCCCGTTCTGCCTTGACGCCCCTCACCGAACCCCACAGGGACCTGGCATTATGACTCATGGTGACGACTAAGTCACTCCTCTGAGCTCTGAATCTCCGAACCTTGGCAGGGTCAAGCAACTAATCTTCGAACCTTGGCAGGGCCACGCAATCGTTCTTCGAACCTCGGCAAGGCCGAGCCGTAAATATCCGAACTCCAATAGGGTCGAGGCATGAATTTCCGAGCTTTGGTCAGAGTTAAGGAACATATTTTACCACCAAACAACCTCTAAACCTCCATCTAGACCCGGGCAACTTACAAGCCCCGACTAGCTCGGATGGCGTGGGATCCTCGCTTAAAAATGAGCGGGATGTCCTTATGTCCCACGGCCAGCAACAACAACTTGGCACAAGAGAAACAGAAATTGAGAAATAGAACAAAATTTTCTTTATTTCATTGCCATCAAAACCAATTACAAATGCCTGAGAGGCATTACAAGAGCATTGAAATGCATAAAATAAAAACGAGCACAAAACTCGGGCAACTGCTCCAAAGCAGATCTGGGTAACTGTGATGCTCCGGCGTCTGGACCGATAAATCAGGCAAACTGCGAACAGTCAGCTCGAGCCGATAATGGGCGGGCGACATGGACCAACAGTTGCGATCAGCTTCGGTAAATAATGATATCTCGGCGACCCAACCGGGATATCAGAGTGATTAGAAAGGGTGGACGGGATATTACCCCAAACCACCCAACCGAGAGGCCCCCCGACGAGTAGGAGGAAGCCCGGACCCTGGTGCCAGAACGCTCTCCCAAACCGAGTGTGTACTGCCCCACCTTGCCCAAGCTCAAAGGCAAGGTACCTGCGGGCGGCACACCGTCCCCCTCCCCATGTGGCGAAAGATTCCCCAGGCGGGCGAGCCCAGGAATCCAAATCAGGGGAGGAGGAGAAGTTCAAGCGAATCATGGGGAGCCCGCGTACACTTCCTATCGTACGTCCCCAAGGGAGAACCACAAAGGACACACAGGAAGCGCATATGTGCGCTCTCCATGTGATCTCTGCGCCCCTCCTGTGCGCTCTCCATATGATCTCCGGGGCTCATCCCCTAACGGCGAGCCACTCTTCAGCGGCTCCTTCATCGCCCCAACTATCCGGAGGTGAAGGGCTTATGAAAGAAAAGCTCGACCCTCCCACTCGCAACACCAGAGAAATGAGCATGGTGGAAACTCCAACGGGGAAGGAAACTTTGAGGATGGCCTAACACGACCCCTCTTCCCCCCTTTTTATAGGCAAAAATGAACTGGGAACAGCTATCAAGGCCGGAAGCCCCGAGATTCGAAACACCTGGCCCATGCCTCCACGTGGCCTCCCAGGATGAAAGCAGCGCCCCACCGTGCGCCAAGCCAATCGCCTGAACTGTGACGAACGCAAAGATTTCCTTTGATCCCGAATCATGGTTGTTGAACGCAGAAAATTGCCCGCCGATCCTACGGAAACTAACAGATCTAGGGGATCATCCTACGAAAATGACATCCTCCAATGGCGGACGAATACCTGCATCGTACGTCGAAACAACCCGCGTGGGAAAAGACCAGCACAAGAAAGGCCTCCTGGAAGGCTCTAAGGCAGCTTTTTACTGGCATCAAAGCTGTATCATCCATTTTGGCAAAACGAAAATCGACTCGCCTGAGAAGAGACAGAGCACTGACAAAACAATTAAGGGGTGTGGACACCGTGCGTTCCTCGGTAATAAATCCCCAGTCTGATTGCGCGTAAGGCCTAGGCATCACCTAACCCCCCCCCCTTCTTGTGGGGCCAGGGCTGTATCTATACTTCAAAAACCAATTGAAGTATCCGACCCCAGCCGAGCTACTTTATCCTTCGGCCCCAGCCGAGCTACTTTGTCCTTCAGCCCCGAAAAGGCTATCTCATTCTTCGAATTTTGTCAAACCACCATGTCATTCGGCCTAAGCCAAGTTAAATCGTCTCACACCGGGCTGCGTTGATGTTCGACCTTTTCATCAAAACAGCCCCCACACCTTGGCCTCTACCAGGGTATTTCGCCAAAACTCGAGACAAGGAACCATTCACGGAAGACAAACAAATGGAAAATGGCCAATTTATTTATTGATCTCCGGTCGAATTACAAAGCAAAAGAGAGGAAAGAAAACACATATAGCCCCCAAAAGGGTCAAGACTTGGGATCAACCCCAGCGTCTCCAGCGGTCGCGTCAGCAGGGGCGTTGCTTGGCTCTCCCTTCTCGAAGGCGCTACGACGAGATACGTCGGCGGTCGCATCGGTTCCCAGGATGGCATTGAGGTCAACATCAGATATTTCTTCATATTCGTCCTCCTCGACCCCTGGGGTGTAAGCTTCATAATGTTCTGCATCTAGGCACGACAGGTCCAGGTTTGGGTAAGCCTAGGCAACCTTGGCCCTTGCCTCATATTCACCCAGTTGATGAATTCGGTGGATTTCTTGTACTCCTCCACCGTCGAGGAGGCCCGCACATTTGCCTCGTTTAATTGCTTCTCTAGTTCGGAGATCCTTCGGTGCCTCGAGGCCGCCTCCTCTCCGAACACCTCCAACCGTCTCTGGAATTTCTGCCTCATCTTATGCGTCTGCAGGCAAAAAGGGCCGAGTAAGACCGAAGTCGAAAGGTCAAAATGAATGAATCCAATAGGGCCATACCTGATCCTCCCGCTGGGCTAACTCGCCCTCTAGCACGTGAACCTTGTTGAGAGCCCTAGACCTAGCCGACTGGCTCTGGCGAAGGTTCTCTTTTAGCTCGTCCATCCGGGTCTGGGTATCTCCAACTTCCTGACGGGCAAAGTCGACCTCATTTGACAGTCGGGCAGCACGTTCATCCGACCACTTTAGCCGATCCTGTGTATCGGCAAGCTCCTTACTTAGGCAAGTGAGGTGGTCCTGCTGCCGCCGGCATTTGCGCTCTTCTTCCTCGAGCTGTTTACTCCAACCGGCCTTATCTTCAGCGTGGCTAGCTTTCAGCTGGTCCCACCTCTTATCAAAGTATAGCTGCATGGACTTAACCTTGCCTTCATACTTTGCCCTGGCCTAAGCAAGCTCCAAATTAACCTTCTCGGATTGCTCATATAAGCCTTGAAGCTCGCCAATCTGAACGGTGAGTTGGGAGGCTCTTTCCCTCTCAGCCGCAAGGATCCTGTTGGCCTCCTCAAGCTCCCGCTGGGGCTCACCAACCTGTGCGGCGAGTCAGGGGGCTCTCTCCCTCTCGATCGCAAGAATTCTGCGCGTTTTCCCAAGCTCCCTTTGAAAGGTCACCAGGGCTCGAGAAAGTTTCTCGGTCGACTCCGCCCTCTCCTTGAAAAGATCGGCCTCATAGCGGGCCCGGGCCTAAGCTCCGACCGCCAGATGCAAGCGCCATTTCAATGCCCTCATGATCAGGGCACTCTACAGAAAAAGGGTGACATGCATAAAAAATAGCCGAGCTAACTAACCACAGGTCCGACTTTGGTGCGATAACTCACCCGAGACGCGTAGTCTGTGGCGATCCTTGTGAGGGCAAGATCATCAATCTCGGGAGGAGGAAAGCCTCGTCTGGCACCCCAGCACGACGGAAAGCCACCTCGACAAGGTCTTCTGGGTGACCCCCTCCAATTGAAGAACTCTCCTCTCCTTGGAACGCAGATCGTATCAGAGCGGAGAACCTGGCGCTTACTTTCGGGTCGCGCGAGTGGAAGTCCGCTCCCAGGGAGCCACTCAGAACTCCCTTGACCCACGAGCTTCTTGATAGACCAGCTTCCGCCGCCAGGGCCCTCGCTTGGGAAGCCTCGGACGTTTCGGCTCCAACAAGGAAAGCTCCGGCCGAAGCATCCCCTTTACTCGCCGGCTCCCCTCCTTCTCCTCCCTCTTCTTCTTCCTCTTCCTCTTCTTCTGCGTCTCCCCAGAAATTTCCCTGTCTGCGGCAGGCCCTTCAGGAACTTCTGCTCCCTCCGGAGCCCCCTGTTCCTCGGCAGGAGGCCCCTCACCAGAGAGCCCCCCGCGAACTTCGATCGTCGGTGCCGCAGGTTCGGCCATCTCCTCATCGCCCGTTGGCTCCCCCATCGACGGCCCAGGCTGGTCCTCAGTAGCCGCAACCTCTTCCCCTACCTCAATGGAAGCGGAGGCTGCCCCCACTTCCTCCTGCGACCTCGCGAGCCATTGGCCCCCAATGAGGGGGACCGGGCCGCCTCGCCTGCGGGAGCCCCCAGGCCAACCGGCGTTTCCCCTTCGCCATCATCAGACAAAACGACGACGGGAGGGGGGGGGGAGGAAACCTCAGCAGCCTCCCCCAAAACCCCCGCGACTTCCCGATCTTCACGCCTGGATGGATCCTCCTCCGCCGCCGAAAGGTCAGGCGCCGCCAGAACTCTGGCAACTTCGGCCTGCGGCGATGAAGAGCGCCGACTGTCACCATCTCCCCCGGTCCCCCTGGAGCGGGAACCAGAAGGGCGAAGCCTCTTCTCGGACCGAGGCTTGCTACTGGAACTAGATCTCCTATGGTGCTTTCCCAGCTTCTCCCTTATCTGGTATGCGAGCGCCGACTTTTCGGCTGTAGGAGCAATATAACTCGCCCATTAGTTCACGTAGAAATCAGAGACGAAGCCACACTAAATTATCAGCTACGGGATAATACTCACTGCGGGGATCGACGGGACTTAACCCGGCCGCGAAAAGAGCGCCCTCCGATAAGAGAACGCTGGCTGCGAGTGCTTGACTACTGCGCAGCACAACCAAATCCCTCTTCTCCGAATCGGTCAATTCCGGGTGTTCTTCCGGATCCTTCACGTATTGCCCCCAGACTCGAGGGAAATCCAAACCAATGTTCCCCCTGACTATGAGGAACCGCGACTTCCACTCCTTTATCGACGAAGGGTTGTTCGATATCATCTTGAAAGATCTCCGGGGACCGGTATAAGGCCATTCTGAGGCCCTCCCGGAGACCAGATTAAAACACACCCTGAACAATGAGAGGGTCGCTGTCACCCCAAGGCGCTTGCACAACGAGATAAACCCGATGAGGTTGCGCCAACTATTGGGGGCCACCATGGTGAAACATATGTTGTAGAACCTCATCACCTCCCGCACCAACAGATGGAGGGGGAATCGGAGGCCTGCCCTCAAGCTTTTCTCGTAGCAGAATGTTCCATCCTCTAAACCAGACGTCACTCTATCCTCCGCCGTCGGAACCAACAAGACGACGTCCGGGGGGATCTTGTACAAGCGATGCATCCGCTCCAGATCAGCCAGGGTCACCTCCGAAACCTGGTCACTTGGGCTCACCATGTCCTCGGTCGCAAGAGACAACGAGCAGAATCGTGGCGAGAGCAAGAAGACGAAGTTCTTCGAAGGAGAACGAAAGGGGCTCTACGAATAAAGATAGCGCTGCCACAACTCCCTTTTTGCCAATCGAAACCGCCTCAGGGTCAGGATGGAGCGCACTAACCTAGGCATCCGGAACTGTCGCTACGGGCGCCGCGAAAGTCGGGATTTCCCACGTGGCATCTCCCCAGCCGTTACCTTCGCTCCTAAGAAATGACGGATCCGCCTCGGAAAGGCAAGATGGCCCCATGGCATTAATTAAGGGCATCATTGCGTAGGCAATCAAATACGCATTCCCAAATGCAGATCACGCCACCTAAGCCTATACTCCCTACGCCCAAACCTATGCTTCAAACTAGGGAGTGGGGGCATGTGTTGGGGGGTAAAATCATCATTGCATTGATAGTCATGCGAGGAGGCTAAGACCGACCCCATCCCTTCGCCCGCTATGATGTCCCCGAGCTTCCATAGCTCGTCTTCCCTGAGCTTCCGTAGCTCGGCTCCCCCGAGCTTCCCGTAGCTCGGCTCCCCCGAGCTTCCCGTAGCCCGGCTCCCCCGAGCTTCCGTAGCCCGGCTCTCCCGAGCTTTTCATAGCTCGGCTCCCCCGAGCTTCCTGTAGCTCGGTTTCCCCGAGCTTCCGTAGCTCGGTTTCCCCGAACCTCCCATGGCTCGCATTTTCCGAGCCACCTATAGCTCGGCTTCACTGAGCGATCCACGATCCAATACTCACCTCCGCGGAACTTGGCGCGGAGAGCCTAGGCCTATCGTAATAGCGTCTCAGGCAAGGAATCATGTTGAGGAGTGGTCTAGAACCTATCACAGCTACCTGGGTCCCAGATCTCAAGCCATCAAGGAGCTCTCCTAGCCATCGATCCCCTAACGAACAAGATACGGATCCTACCGGCCCCACAATGGCCCGATTCGATTTACCTCCGTATCCCAACAACCTGCGAACCTTCAGAAGGCGCTCAGGAGCCAGGTGACAGCCTATAAATACGACACTCCTAGATTTTCTCAGATATGCGCTCGCTCTCACTCTCTCACTCTCCTCAGCTGCTCGTCGGTGCTTCCCCCTAGAGCTCCCGATCGGTCGCCTCTGGAGAGACTCCCCGAAAAGATTTACCTCTCCATTTTCTGTTGATCGTCATCCCCAACGTCTCTTGCGTGAGGACTTCTATGTAGATCCATCCCACAAGATCAACTGCGTCCTCGAAGGACGAATCCCGACGAAAACAATTCTTATTCGAAGATACAAGACTTATGTAATAATATATGTTGTTAAATCCGATGTAAGGAGTCATAAATTATGTATAATCAATGAAATGAAAGAAATCGAGTCTTAGTCAAGAAAGGCATCTTCCACGAACCTTCGGCTCCCTTTGACTAATTAATAACTCAATTTCCGACTCATCTTCGTCACCAAAAGGAGAGGCCGAGTTTGCTCGCATCAATTGAATCCCAATTGAAACTTATCTGATGCCCGGTGCGATGCTTCTTGTTTCTTCATTGGAAGCTTCATAATTTGGTGAAGACCCCACTGTCTTCTTCTGCATCACTGACAGAGAAGACATCATCCTTGTGAAGACTCCCTGAGTCGTCCTCATTTGCTTTTAAAGATGATTTGCTTCATAGAATTGGCTTGGTTATAAAATTTTGAAAACGGGTTCCATAGGATTTATCGTGAGTTTTGAGGTTTGGTTTCTTCCCTCTAATGCAAGAATTGGCTTCTTTTTTTCTTTATTTTTTCAGGAAGAATTTACAATTGTCAAGATGCTTGCTTTGAAAACAGATGCAGTTTAAGGCCTGAAGTTGGACAACAGATAAGCCCAGATTTTCCAGTGCAAATTAAACGCGCCATAGATCGGAAGAGGCGGCCTCTCGCAGCTGTTGGTCATCGCCACCAAGTCAACGGACGCGAAGACAAAGTTAACCCTCCGGCAGATCTCCTTCTTCGGCCGGCGACGGCGACGTCCATGGCTCTTTGGACGCTAGCGCGGGAAATCCTATCGCTGTCGAACCTTGTCGGCCCCCTCACCGCGAAGGTCGTCGACGTCGGCGCCGACGGCCTCTCCTGGGCCTACTCCTCTCTCTCCCGCCTTCTCGACGTCGAGACCGAACTCGAAAAGCTCCGCCGTACCGTCGTCCGCATCAACGCCCTCCTCAAGGACGCCGAGGAGACCCGCTTCATAGACGACAGCAGCGTCCGCCACTGGCTCTCCGAGCTCAAAAACGTCGCCTTTGACGCCGAGGACCTCCTCGACGAGTTCCAGACCTTGGTCAACGTCTCCAAGCGCCAAAATTCCCATTCTCGGAAGAGGAAACGACCTTTCCTCTCCCTCTTCGTTAACCCAATTTGGCTTAAGAGCTGGAAGATTTCACGAAAGATCACCGAAATCATGAGGGACTACAATGCCATCGCCAAAGACCGGGATAAGCTCCAACTCAGGAAGGGCGAGTCCAAGCGGAGAGCCCAGGTTAGGGAAGAACGCCTCCCTCTGGAGGCGGGCTCTCTCCAAAGTGAGCCAAGCATCGGCATCGATGATCAGAGAAGAGAAATTGTCCGATTGTTGACCTCAGGTGAAGGAGATGGAGTTGCCGTTGTTTCAGTATTCGGAGCCGGAGGAATGGGGAAGACGACGCTTGCCCGGAATGCCTTTTATGACGAAGAGGTGGTAAACTTCTTTGTAGGAGGAGGTTTTGGGTTGGCGTTTCCCAAGGGTTTGATGCCAAGAAGACTGCAATGGAGATTATTGAGGTAATGACTGGAGAAAGGGTGATCTTTTGAACTGGGAGCTGCTGCAGCACCGCCTTGAGGGGCTGGTTAGAGGGAAGAAGTTCTTATTGGTGCTAGATGGTGTTTGGAATGAGGAGCAAGATTATTGGGAGAGGTTGCGAGCTCCATTAAAGCATGCAGGAAAAGGAAGCAGGGTGTTGGTAACTACTAGGAGTCAATTTGTCTGGAGGAACATGCGGCCACTGACTCCAATCCACTTGAATGGTCTCGAGGACGAGCAGTGCTGGTTGTTATTCCGGAATCAAGCATTTGAGCGAGGAGCTTGGGATCGGCACCAAAACTTGGCAGAGATTGGTAGGGAGATCGTGAGGAAGTGTGGGGGATCACCTTTGGCAGCCAAATCGATCGGTGGTCTCTTGTACAAAAAGACAGATGAAGAGGAGTGGAGAAGCATATTAAGTGATCTGCCAGATCCAGAAGATAATGCAAACCAAATCTTACTGCCTTTGAAAGTGAGTTATGATCATTTGCCATTGCATCTGAAGCAGTGTTTTGCTTTCTGTTCTATATTTCCCAATGGTTATGAGTTTGATAGAGATGAATTAGTCAAGTTGTGGATCGCAGTTGGTCTTGTTAAGCCCAGGGGAGGGAGGTCATTGGAGAATATTGGTGGTAAGTACTTTGATTATCTCTTGTGGAGGTCATTTTTTTATATCTCTAGCAGTAACAAACAATCAAAAATGTGGTACAAAATGCCTGGCCTTATCCATGAACTAGCACAATCTGTTTCTCAACATGAATGTTTGAGACTTGAGAATGGCACGGTACCTGGTCAATCGAAGAATGCTCGCTATGCATTGTCATGCCTTCAGAATATGGAGCCTGGAACATTACAGAAGATTTATGAGAACAAATGCTTAAGAGCATTTATATGGCTTCCTGAAAATGGTGTGCCCACAAGGCAGGTTCCACACGATTTTTCCTAAATCTGAAGTGTGCACGTGCTTTAGATTTGAGCCTGAAAGAATTAGATGCATTGCCAGATTCTATTGGAAATCTGATTCATCTGCGGTACCTTAAACTTTATGGCACACAGATAAAGAGTTTGCCGGAATCTGTCAGTGAACTTTACAATCTGCAGGTGCTTGAACTTGGTGAGTGCAACAAGCTGCGTCAGTTACCCGAAGGCATGAGCAACTTGGTTAATCTTCGGCATCTGGGTTTGCATCTGGACTGGGAAAGCATAGAAATGGATGGACCGATCTGATTTCCATGCCACCAGGGATTGGCCAATTAAATTGTCTGCAAACACTGTCGAGGTTCAGTGTGTCTAAAGAGACTGGATGTGGTTTAGGGCAGTTAAAGGACTTGAATCTCCGAGGAGAACTATGTATCTCAAAACTGGAAAATGTAGTCAATGTAGAGGATGCCAAAGATGCAAATTTGAAGAATAAAATGTACATTGACTCTGTGATGCTGCGGTGGAGTGAAAACACCAGCTCTAATAACGCGGAACAAGTAATTGGAAACATCCAGCCCACACCAATATCAGAAGTTTATGGATAGAGAATTACAATGGAACTACATTTCCAAATTGGCTACGGGATCAATCTTTTACGAAATTAGAGACATTGAGACTATCCAGTTGCACCAAGATAAATGAACTTTCCCACCTGCCACATTCTCTCAAATATTTTGAGATAAGAAACTGCCAAGAACTGTTATCGTCCTTTGCTGAACGAATACCGCGCTCACTGGAACAACAATGCAGAAGAAATGGACCTGATTGGCCTATGTTACAGAATATTCCTCATATAGAAATTGATGAGAGTTTTTTGAGTTCAGAGCAGTGAGCTGCATGCATTCGCCGCATTCTAAGGTAGGTTGTTGGCATGTTAATATAACTGATAACTTAAGCAAGAAAATCTACTATTTCCATTTTTTTATATTTTCTTTTCCTTCTCATTCTTTTAACTCAAATGTATTGTCATGAATTTTGTTTTGTAAGGATTATATATTTGCTAATTTATGTAAGCCATCATGAGATCGTGACTTTCTGACCTTTCTGATAAGCTAGGATAAATGTGTATTGCAGCTATTGCTCAAATTAAGCATTGACCCAGGCTGAATTAAACATTTGGGAAGCCATTCTATATAAAGTCATGGTCATCTGCAACGGAGATAAATGAGATATTATGATATGTTCTGTCTTGCTTGTAATTATACAAGAGACAATTATTTGAGATTTGTATCTGCTAACAAATTTTAGGCAATGTTAACTGATAAATGATCACTTGATGTATTGCTCATTGATTAATATGAACTTAAATCCATTACATATTGATGTCATTTGCTGCTTTATTAGAAGTTCCAAATTAAGAAGTACTTTTGCCAGATTTCATGAGTCCAGATGATGCTTGTGATATAGGAAGTTTATTAATTTCTTTTTTTGCATTGCTTTTATACTTTCCCTTGTTAAGTTTAGTGCGTAGTGTTGATCCTATCAGAACCGCGCATATGGTTTTTGAGATGATACTGGCATTGAATGTAGAAGAATTTTGCTATCGGTGACCAAAATTTGCTGCGCTACCTTGGATTCCTAAAAGAGAATTTGATGCTCTTTCTCCTTTTTTCCATCATTCAGTAGGAGGAAAATGCTTTTGCACCACTATGGGGTACAACAAAATTCATCTGGTTGAAAAAAAGAGCCCGAAGGATCCTCTTGACTAGCTTTATTACTTCTTGACTCTTAATTGGTACCTTAGGGAAGTATAAAGGACCTCAATTCCCATGGTGCAATGCAATTTTATCCTATTCCCATATTTCCTTTTCTATATCCATATTGTTCTGTGTTCCATAAAATATTATCGCCACCATTGTGGAAAATTACAGATCTAAGCAGGTTCAGACTTGACCACACAACTTGAGCCTTGTCCGTTAGGGTCTCATTCAGGCCAAATATTTTGGTCGGACTTGATCTTGTGTTTGAAAATTAGTCTTGTTAGTCAGTTGATCTGCTTGGAATGTGAACTGATTATACAGAGAGGAGCCAGATCAGATCTTGACCTTGCTCAGCTGATATGGCCCCTTAAAACAGAACTGAACAGGTCCAGGTCTGGTAAAACTAAATGCAGAGGGTCAAAATGTGAATGTTAATTGCCTCAAGCAATAGGCTACAGGTGCTCAATTAAGCCAAAATTTTAAACTCTAGTTGTTACTTATCCCTGGCATTTGTTCAAAAATCGGTTGATTGACTGCCAAGAAAAAGTCTTGCTAAATTCCCATAAGACGTTGATTTCTGAGGTTACACTTGCAATTTAAATTTGCTGTTGGAACTCATTGTGATCCTAGGCAAGAAAGAATTGAGCTGATATGAATGGAGCAATTTCATCAGCTGTTTTGAGGAAGCAGTATGAAACATTGATCATTCATACCGTAAGAAATTTAGTTGGTGTGGAGAGCAAAGAAAAAGGTAGGAGTGGTAAATGAGCTAATATTGGAAACTCTAATAACAAGAGCTGAGGATGAAAAATCTTAGTTTGGTAGTTGCATGGTGCTTCGATTTCTGTCTTGTAACTTTCTTAAGAAGGTTTTATTTGAATGGTACATTGCACACAGGACAAAAGATAATAGGGAGAGATTAGGTGATTTTGCATAGGCACAGCATAACCTCGTTTTGCTAGAGGACATGGAGAGGTGGCCTGAAGACAGAGAAAGAGGCCCCAAACTAAATCTCATCTAGATGAACAGAATATGCCAGGTAGAAAATAGAAATGATGATATAAAGAAGATGCTTAATATATTACTATCAGATGAATTGAGTAAAAACTCCATTTCTGTCATTTCCAGAGTTGAAATGGGGGTCTCACAGTGGTTGTTCTTTCCTAGTTTATTTAAAGCAATAAGAGGGTAAACTAGCATTTCAAGATGAAAATGTTGATTAGCATATCTGAAAATTTTGATGAAAAGAGGCTTATGAGGGCCATTATAGAATCCGCAACTTGAACAACTTGCAACTTCAAAGGCTTGGATATTCTTTTAAGTCTTTTAAGGAGATGGTAATGGACAAGTGACTTGTTCTTTATGATGTATGGAATGAGAGACTATGTAATGGGGACAATCTGTGAGCTCATTTAATTTTTGAGGCAAATGAAAGTTGAGGGATTCTGGGCAGTCAAAGTGAAGTAGTTTCTTGATCATGGGCACTAGTTAACCCTATTTCTTACAAGGTCTGTCTAATGATAATTGTTAGTTATTTCTCAAGTACAAGTATTTTCTTCTAAAAATTTCATTGTACATGAAGATCTTGAATAAGTTAGTAGAGGAATAATAATGTAGTGCAAGTATTAACCTTTGGCAGTAAATGCACTTAGAGACATGTAGTTTTCCGAGATGTATGAAATTGAGTTGAGACTCTCTTGAGGAGTAAATTTTGAATTTTCTAGAGGAAAACAATGGAGATCCTTGCTGCCTTAAGATGGCACTATCATCATCTGATGACTAAATTTGAGAAGGATGGATCAGGCCGGCTCCACACAACAAAGGTTTCATTTACCCTAGAAGGATGAGGAAGTTGGTAGATACCAGTTGCAACATGGGATTTAAGTATGATGCCATATGGTTCATACCAGCCACAATGCATCATTTTGGTTAGCTAATTCTAGAACCTCCTCCGAGTGTGTCGATGGTCATCAAATAGTGCAAGTCCAAGAAGCATAGGCTAGATCTAAAATTTTTGTCCTTCCATTAGTTGAAGATTTAAGAATTTTCTCCTTTCATTGGCTGAATCTATCTCAAAGCCTAGTTGCATTGTTTATCCAGTGACAAAATCATACAATTTTTGACAAAATCAATGACAAAATTTTGTTTCCTTGGCAGTTAGCCATAAGAGAAACAAACTTCACCATATTAAAATTGGATGAGTAAGGATGTTTTTAAGTGCAAAATGTTTGCCTAGAATCTAAAGAGCTAAAGTCAAAAAGATGAAAATAAAATTTGAAGTTCAAGAGTCTTGTAGAAAAGATGCAACACTCTTAGTATGCTTGACTACCATAACAAATTTCAAGATATCAATTGTATCACTACTGGTGAGGTATCCAAAGATAATTTCCCTCATTATGAAATTTTATTATAGCCACTAAATAGATTAAGGAAATTTAGATCCTCTCAGTTGGGGAAACTATACAATAAATTGAATGATCACTATTATTGTAGTAGAAACTTTGGAGGTGTGTTTCCACATGATTTCCACTTCACCATTTGTTTGACAAGACCCTTTCGTCGCACGTGCGTGGACTTGAGAAAGAGAGGACTAAGCTAATTCTTGCTCTTCTAGGCATTGTTCTAATAATTCTCTAGCTCATTGGAGCCTAAAACTTGAATTAGCTTAGCCTGTTGTGATTGTTATCTCCCATCATATGCTTGTTGGTTATTAGATGAACAATGTATTGAAAAGTTGCCATTAGCTACAATATTTCTAGTACCTTTAGCCTTCCCTCATAGCAATAGTCATAGGCAACTTACATCATAGCATCAATGGTCAGAATATGCTCAAAATATATTTCTTAGTAGAGCAAGTGGCTGCTAATTTCCTCACCAATAATTATAGGTGAGTTCTTAACTTGTGCTAAGACCACCAATGAGATGTTAGTGGAGTAAGGAGGTAGAAAACAAGAAACGAAATAGGCTCTCACTACAAAAAAAATGACTTATTATGGCGAATTAATTCATCACAACAGGTACAAAAGTCGTCGTAATAAATTATTACGATGATAAAAAATTCGTCGTAATACATTACAAATCGTCGTATTAATATCTTGTCGTAATAACCTATTACGGCGACTTATTTTCGCCGTAATATCAACCTATTACGGCGAAACTAAGTCGCCGTAATATATTTTTACTTAAATTTTAAAAATATTAAAAACCTATTACGGTGACTTATTTTCGCCGTAATATCAACCTATTACGGCGAAAGTAAGTCGCCGTAATAGGTTTTTATTTAAATATTAAAATTTAATTAAAATCTTATTACGACGACTTAGTTTCGCCGTAATAGGTTGATATTACGGCGAAAATAAGTCGTCGTAATAGGTTTTTAATATTTTAAATTTAAATAAAAACCTATTACGACGATTTACTTTCGCCGTAATAGGTTGATATTACGGCGAAAATAAGTCGCCGTAATAGGTTTTTATTTAAATTTTAAAAAATATTAAAATTTTATTTTAATATTTTTTTATATTGCACCTGTTACAATAATATATATTAAAGCAACGATACTAGAAATAATTTTCTAATATAAAAGTTTCACAAAATAATTAATAAAAGTTTTCATTCATTTCATAAATCATCATATACAATGTTTCAAAAAATACATAATTTAAAAAAAAAATACATGTACTATGGAGGTGAAGTCTGCTGGGATCCACTAGGATGATATCCAGGCACTAACTGTCGCATGAAAGCAGTGAGCTCAGCAGTCGTCGCCTTTAGATCCTGGATAGTCTTCTCTTGCTGTGTGAGTTTATCCTCTTGCCGAGCTAGCTTATCTTCTTATTGAGCAAGCTTATTCTCTTGCTGAGCGATGAGCTCTCGGCACCATGTAATTCACCCTTTAATTGTGAGTTTTCAGAAGATGAAGAACTACCTCTAATTCTCGATGTACCCTTCGGTAATGGACCCCATCCTTTTTTATAACCAGATCTAGAGCCTAAAACCTCCTCCAAAATGGCATTCTCATTGATTGGTTCTACTGTAGAGTCCTGTGAGAAAGTCGCTCTATTAACTGTGCCTGCAATGAAAAGAAAACAAATTCAATATGTTTAGATAAAACATTACATTCAATAATATTGTATTTTAATTGATAAAACTTACATGGGTTTCTTCAGCTTTTTCATTTATCCATTGATTCTTCTTTTTATCAAAATGAAGAGTATTCCACAGATGAAGTCTTGATGGCTCCTCTCCCGTAACAGGATCTCTCTGAAAGAAACAATAATAATTTAAAACAATAATTTAAGACAATAATCAGTATTTTTTATAATATTTCAGACTTTTAGAATATCTAATTCAGTAGTGGTGCTCTTCATCTTTAATAGGATAAATGATGTTTTTACTGTATGTTTTTACCAACTTGAGACAGAATTTTCTGGATTTCACTTAAATGTGGAAAATTTTCTCCTGTTCTAAAGTCTTTATTATTTAATCTGGCTGTATGGATTTTTTTAATAATTTTTTATTCAATATGCAAGCTCCAAGATTCTGGGACCCTTTTTCCTTGGCTGTATGTGCAAGATTACAGATTTCTTTGGTTATTCATATATGAATTAATATTTACTTTATCAGTAAAAAATAGATTTCAGGAATTATCTGCTCTACTTTTATTTGTTCATAGAGTTTTTGGCTTCTATCAGTATACAAATTGAAGTGGATTTAGTTAAACCAAATGGAAGAGTTCTTTGTTGCCGAGTATCTTTATTTTTGTGTATTTCACGAGTTTTGCTTCCTTAACTGATCATTTAAGGATTAGTTTGGTTTCAAGCTTTTATTCTACTTTTGCATGGTATCTTGACATAATCATAAAGCTATTAATGAAAACATTCTCAGATCCTCGGACAACATAGTTTCATTTGATTCTTTTCTTTTCCATCCTATTCTTTGATGGAACTCCGTTCCTGTTACCGTATGGGTACTATGTGGCTCTACCATTTCATTTAGCTGCCCATTACTCTATTATTAGTGCTTGCCCTCCATCTAATATGCTTTGTCTCTCTGAGTCCAACAACATTCACTTTGACATTTAGAGATTTTAAATGTTTTGATCTATTGTACTGATATTGCCTTATCTAGGACATTTGTTTTCTTCTTGTGTTTTTGTTGCTCTATTGTTAATTTAACAATTTCTTTTGTTGTTGATATTGAAGAAAATTAACCAGCTTATCCTTTATCACTATGTTAATCAAATAGGTTTTTCTCTTCACCATTTCTTTTTCTTGATGTGCATAGTTGTTTGTGTGCTGAGTTGTTGTTGTTGGTTTCTGATTAGGAATTGGATGAGATATCTGGTTGGAGAAACCGTTGGCAAGATCAGGTTGCAGAGTTAAGGAGAAGGAGCATGAACAAGGATGCAGAGGAGAACCTATCTTGGGGAGCCCGAATGCGCAGGAAAAGAGATGAATCATCTATTTGAGTAGGGCCGTTATAAAAATATGTTTATATCTTCTACCCATTCTATTTTCCTTTTGAAATTCGACTTCTCTGGTTATTCACTGTGCCAAACAAGGCAACTGCATCACCATCAACACGGAGTTTATCAGCCTACTACGCCCTCCTACTAGAGTCACTTAACAAGCCTATTGAAATAATGTCATGTTTCTTCTGTGGATTCAGAGGAGAGAGCAGAAAGAAAGCCTTTCATTTTAATCAACCCACTCTTCCTTGAGTTATGGTCTTTCTGAAAATTGGTGTACATAATGAGTTATGCTACCGGCACGGACCTGTTAATTTCACTTTCATCCTCCAATGTAAATATTCTCTCATATAAAGGACAATCTCAATGGATTTCTGCTGGAATGATGGGACACTCAACCATCTTCCAGGATGAGTATGTATATGTATGACATATATCTTTTCTAATGCATTGTTTGTCTCAGCTCTTTTCCTACTCTCTTTATTCAGCCGAAATAGGAGTAGCAACCAAAGGTGGGTGCATTCATCATCTTATGAAACTGCTGCAATGAAACTGCTGCAATGAGTTTATATAAGACTTGTAATGTAGCAGCTACCAACTTGCTCTAGCCACTTTATTTGAACTTAAAAGTCTTACAAAAATTTGAGCATCTTGCTACTATATTCAAACACAAGGGACTCAATAATGATTAATGTCTCACTTGTAAATCACTTGTAAAGTATTAGAGGTTTTCATTGTCATGTGCGCACATGTGTGTGTGAAGTTTGCTTTACTATCAAGATATAGAAGGCAATTATCTTAGCCTTAAGGTTCAACCTAGAGTACCTCACGCATTATAGTAATTTATAGCTTCTAACCTCTTATGCAGTCTAGCATTTTACTTTTGTACTATGCATTATGAACTTTGATAAGCTTCGTATCATCTACAATTTTGCTTTTCTCAAACTATATTTTTTGTTTTTCGACATACCATATTTTAGAAAGTATAATATGA
This sequence comes from Calamus simplicifolius, assembly GCA_900491605.1. NCBI lineage: Eukaryota > Viridiplantae > Streptophyta > Magnoliopsida > Arecales > Arecaceae > Calamus > Calamus simplicifolius. The sequence goes on along the minus strand of UESW01004073.1, from coordinate 969,124 downwards.
CATATCAAAATTATTCTATCTCCTATTTTCTTAATATACCTTATTTTTTCAGACTATTATACACAATTACTTTATTTTTATTCTTATCTTTACCTATGTACCAAAGTTTAAAACTAAGTCTCTTTTGATTTTTCTCATACCCATTTAGTCTCTTGAAAGTAAGCTATGATAATTCTTCTTATTATTATATTTATTATTGTCATTAATCTTTCCATTAATGATCCTATATTACACCTGTATATATATATATATATATATTATTTTTATTTTTATTTTCTTAGACCAACTTCTTTACTCATCCATCTATAAAGGTATGAAAACTCTTTATTACTTTTCACCACACCAAAGCACTGATGTGACACTATCTTTGCAAAATTTTTCACTACATCAAGGATCCAATGTAGTACATTGCTAGTATGGGATGCAGCATTTATGGTTTATTGGCTCCTGTGTTTCGTTAGAAAATTAAGTCTGAATTGAGGAAATTCTTTTTAGTCCTTTGGTTAGGTAAGACGGTCTGAACTGGTGAAGTTATCCTCATCATGGCATTCCCATGGATGATGTTGTATCATATTTCACTCTTGATTGTGCCTGAGTTCCTGGTAAGAGTGATTTAATATTGAGTTACCTGTAATAATATGTGTTTCGTTAATTTCCTTTTCTTTAGAAAAAAAATAACTGCAGTAGGAAGGCAATGCTTATTTATCAAGTATGGCCAATAAATCAGGAAGATTATTTTCATTGACTTTGATTGGTCATTCTTAACTAATTCACCTCCATTGTGTTCTTACAGGTCCTTGCATCAAAAGTCTTCGTTATTGTGCTTGTAGTAATGAAAAAGCAGAATTTCTCCTGTTCTATATGTCCTCCAAATTAGCGGAATTTCATGTTGGCTCATTTGGAAGAGGCTGTGCAGATTGGGATAGGAGGAAACCTTGTTGAAGTAGGGTGAGAACACAGAACTCAAACCAACATCCTTAGCCCCAGCCTTCCAACAACTTTGCCAACCACTTTATCGGTACGCTTGTGCTTGTGGAGAGTTGTAAAAGTTTGTTCTCTTTTAATTCACTCCTATTGTATTCCCATTAATGTTACAGTCAGTGTATTTGGTTATATTTGGCTAATTACTGGGATAATTTGATCAACAATATTTGCGTTATGTGTAAGACTATCAGTTTTGCAAGTTTATGCTTTTGTTTCTGCCAGGTCTCTAGCATCAAGAAAATGCATTTAAACTTGTACCGCCTATGATTCGAGATTTGAGTATGTTGGAAGTCTAATCTAATATCATTTTTGAGTTTTGTTCATTTAGGCATGTTTACTCCAATCAATCTTAAGTGTTATGAAAGATGAACTTTCATCCATCAATTACATCTGAAGTATTCCAATCTAGGCTATAGACTTGCTTTAGCACAAACAGAACCAGCCTGATACCTTATAGACAGTAGGAAGTTATAGGTTTCCAAAATTTCAATATGTCTTGCATCTACTATTCATAGTGCATGTGGCACCTCAATATTGTAGGTTTAAAATAAGTTCAAGGACACGAATTATGCACCCATAGGCTTTTTTTAATGAAACTTTTACAATATTTGTTGGACATGACATGTTTCCAATTTTGCTATTATATGTTCTCAATCCAAACAAAATTTTTAACTTTATACTAATATAACTTTTTTACAATATTATTTAAGATCTATGTGTCATATCATATTTTTATATATATATATTTTTAAATTTCCGTAGCAATCTCTTAACTAGAAAAATAGTCAAAAGATATTATTGAGATTTTTTTATCTTATGTACCCCTTTTCTTCTCTCCGTTCTTCTAAATTCTATCCTTCTTATCAAGCTAAAAGTCTAAATCTAAATCCAACCAGATAGGGCCCAAATCATATCAAATTCAATTAAAAACATCATAAACCTGGCTACAGTATCCCTTAGTTTACATGAATTATAGGTTAGGTCAACTTTAATATCATTTGTAATGACTTAGGATTTTATTCAAAAGAATAATCAGAAGATATTATTTAAATTTCTTTGCCCAAGATCTACCTGCTACACTATTAAGTGAGACTAAATAGATGACCGTATCACTCTCACAAATTTTTTATAATCAACTAAGTATTATGAATTTGAAACTTTGGAAGATGTGGGACACCTATTATGATAAAATCATAGAAATCCCATAACTGTTCCCCCTCAAAATTGAGCAATATTAGAATTTCTCTTGTATAGTATTTTATCTTTATTTTTAAAAAATAATATGTTTAGGGTTATTTTTAAATTTTAAAATTAGAAAATTATGCTACTTATACATAAGTTTTAGGATAGGAACGCTGACCAAACTACATATCTTATCACTAAAGGGGGATTTTATTTTAGTGCTCCAACTCTATAATCATCTTCACCATTGTCATTGTCATCTTCTTCTTCAAAAAGTGTAGAGGAGACATTCTACTATATTATTAACATAATTGGCTTGGAGAAATGGAAAAAAAAAAAAGGAAAAAAAGGCACTAATCCATGTCCCAATGAACACAATATCATGAAGCTATGATCAAAGATGCTGAAATGGTGATGATGTTCCACATAAAGTAGTTGAAACCTCTTATTAATTTTGTATCAAATTTCCTTCCAGAGTGTTGATAGATCTCTCACTTAATGCAGAGAAAGGGAAAAAGAAAAATGAGAAGCAAGTAGTTGCTTTTATGTGTATTTGGATGACTTTTACTTCCAAAAAAAAATAATTTAGTAATTAGAAAGAAGTAAACTTCACAGTTAAGAAAGCACTTGTATTTTATAACCTACTAGATTTATATTTTAATAATCCTATCTGTTTGTTTATACCTTAGGAAAATAAGTTTTACCAGGATAAGATTTCATACTTGTTTAGATGGATTGCTTTTTATTTTTCTTTGATATACATTGTAAGTGTTCCTTAGAAAGCTAATGACCTATTGTCTAGAAAGAGCTACTTCATTTTTTCAGCTAACATTGGCCTGTAACCTAAACAATCAAAAATCAGACATAATGAGACTGATGGTCCTTCAAATACTTACTTTTCTTGAATCTGTTGGGTATAATATATATGCCCAATAATTCACAGGAATTAAAAAAAAAAAAGACATCATTTTAACCATCACATCATTTGATGGTACATATCACAGCCAAGATCAAATATTTCCTCCCATTAAATAAGGAATATATGATTACTGGTTTATATGGTAGATGCATTTCAGTTAACTTCCCATATCCATATCTTTTCTCTCCTCCTTTTTTCCTAATTTTTTTGAATAACTTCAAGAGGGAAGATACAGAGCCTTACTCTGAATTGGATAAGAAGGAACCCAGATCTTCAGCATCAATGCAGAGACTTTGCCATTGAAACCTTCACTTTTTCTTTAGTTAGAGTTTAATCTGTTTGGCAACCCTCCATAACATGCAGGTTGGATTGCATCAATTTACACAATTGACCAACTTCAGGTCAAGATCTTTCAGCAAAGCCCAACTCTAATCAAAACATTTTACTGACCAAACCCCAACTCATGTTATAGATTGGACTGGTTGTATGTCTTCTGCATTTTTATTTAAATTAAGGGACATGTTGTAAATTTGCACACTACTTTCAAGTCATCCAAATTCTTGGCTGGTAAAAGACAGAGCCAATATTAATTCTCAGTGAGTCAGGATAAAACCTCCTTTCCCATGCCACAGTAGTTTTTCATATGCTTACAGACCCTCTATGCTAGAATGTCCAATAAGCACAACTGTTATGTTTGAATTTTTTTAATGAAATAATATGAATATTCAGTAAATGACAGAGTCATCATATGGTTCTATTTTACTTGAATGCAATGAATCATGCATCCCAATATTTTAGGTATAAAATAAGCTCAAAGAAAACGAGGCATGAATTCTGCACTCACATGATTTTGCAATGGAACTTTTTTTAATATTTATTAACATGACTTTTTTAATTTTTCCATTATACATTTTCAATGCAAATAAAATTTTAGATTTTGCACTAATATGACTTTTTTTAAAATTATTTATGATTCATGTATTATATATTTATGTTGATTTCTAGCTTTGATTAGCTTGAGCCAAAGATCAGTAGTAATCCAAATGGAATCTATGTTGATTGAAGGATAGTCAACTAATAGATCATCTTTGTTCAGTGGAACAAATTACACATATTGGAAAGCACGAATGAAAATCTTCATTCAAGCACTAGATTATGATTTATGGGGAATCATAATTAATGGACTACACACACCCACTGTTAAGATTGATAATATTGATATTGCAAAACCTGAATCTGAATGGGATGAGCAAGATAAGAAACTAGCTCAATTAAATGCAAAAGCTATGAATGTTGATATTGAAATTCATCTATATATCATATATTCATACATATTTTTAAATAAAAATTAAGGTTGCATAGGATTCTTCGTTTACCATAAATATGCTAGGATCGGTATATTTAGACATTATTAAAATTCATTGCTTTATATAGGATATATATCGGTATCAATGCACTCAATCATCATTAAAATTTAGAAAATTGGCCATAACTTTCTATTTATTATAATTAATATATATTATTATATTGCATGTCAAAATAGTTTGTACATTAAGCTAGTATTAATGAAATGATTTATTATAATTAGTAATGATGAGAATTTTTGCTTGATGTGCTTCTTAATATGTAATTATATTTTAATTATTAAAGCTTTCTGTTGAGAAATTATTGAAACATAATTGCCCCAACTTATTGATTTTGATGATTTCCAAAAGACATTACTTTACTTTCTAAAAGGCTATGAACATGTTAAGTCAATCAATGAAATATTCTTACTATGAGCAATTTCAAATTGGAAACTATGAACTGTTAATGTGTAATGAGTTTTTGAATCAATTGAATATATGTTTCAGTGAGCTATACTTATGAATTCAAAAATGATTTCTATACCACTCTTTTAAAGATCAATGAATTAATGAAAATGCTTTGAAATTGAGCATTACTGTTAAATCAACATTATTCAAGTCATATTTATATTTCAAAATTGGTTGGGATGATTTTCAAAGCAAATCAGAATGTTTTCTGATTTTTGTATCAGTCCCGAGCCGACTCGAGAGTTTCCGAGTCGACTCCTGTGTTATCTGATTTTTAATGTTGTCTCGAGTCGACACTTGAGTTTTCAAGAGTCGACCCCTGAACCTTCTCGAGCCGACTCATGGACTGTGCGAGCCGACTCGACTCAGACGGCAGAAAGACTCATTTTTGAGTGCCTCTCGAGTCGACTCCCAGCTTCGCGAGTCGACCCCTGAAAGTCAAGAGTCGACTCCCAGCTTTTCGCGAGTCGACCCCTGAAGATTCACTTTTTGGTGCGTTTCTGGATTCGCGTGTTCGAGCCGACTCGCACAGTACTCGAGCCGACTCCACGGAATCTGGGCGATAATTTTTGAGTTGACACATCAGCACCAACGGTAATATTTTGAATCAACGGCTATATTTTACTGTGTCTAACGGCTATATCTTTTCAGGATCTATAAATAGAAGAGCCAGATTCAAATAGAAGAGAGATTGAAAAAGAAAAGAGAATAGAAGAGCAAGAGAGAAAAATAGAGAGAGCCTATTGAATATCAAAAAAGGGAAAACTGAGAGTATTGTAGAATCATTTGATTCAAGGAGAGATTCAATCTTTGCATTTGAGAGAGAGATTCGTGTGCATCATTTAATCGACTCTCAAAGCTCAAGAGGAAGGCAAAAAGCAATCCAACGTGCAAAATCTTCAGCCATTCCCAAGTTCAAAAAGAGGCAACACATTCTCCAAAGCTTTTCAACGATTGAGGAATCTTGCTGAGGCATCGATTCAACTTTTCAAGGAGAAAAGGGAGAAAGCCATCGCTGCAATCATCCGGAAAACCATCAGGCGTTTCTAACCCTAGTTTTTATTTATTCTTAAATTTGTATATCTGCTCAAGAAGGAGCATTTTGTTACAAATACTTTGATTTCACTTGGTTACTGGTTCAATCAGTGGATTGAATCAGTGGAGGTAGGTTTACCTCGTTACAAGCCGGAGTGCTTGTGTTGGGTTCGTTGTGATCCCGTGAAAACAACGAGTTAGGTTTGTTGTTAGCCCGCAAAACAACGTGTAGGGTTTTGTGCTGGTAAGCCCGCAAAACCAGCTGGGTTCGTTGTGATCCCGGTGAAAACAACAAGTTAGAGTTGTGATCTTGTAAAACAACTCAGCTGTAATCGGTGTGATTATAGTGGACCCAAGTGATCCTTGGGAGTGGATGTAGGTGTTGGATACACCGAACCACTATAAAACTTTTGTGTTTGCCGTGTTCATTTTCTCTCACTCTATATCTCTTGTTAACTGCTTGTTCTTTGTTATTAGTTAATCTCACTTGCACATCTTGATAATAATCAATTAAAGTTAAAAAGGACTTAAATTTTTAAGAACCCAATTCACCCCCCCCTCTTGGGTTGCCATCTGGGCCAACAATTGGTATCAGAGCATAGTGCTCATTTAGAGTTTGATCTCACGATCAAGAGCTAAAGGTCATTATGGCAACACAAAGTGGTTCTTGCTTTGCTGAAGGTCATTCTACGAATAGACCTCCACTTTTTAATGGCTCAAACTATTCTTATTGGAAAGCTAGAATGAGGATATTCATTCAAGCTTCTGATTATGAGCTTTGGGGTGTTATATTAATGGACCTAGTACACCCACACACCTTATTGATGGCACTATTGTTCCAAAGCCCGAAAGGGATTGGAATGATAATGATAGGAGAATGGCTCAACTTAATGCCAAAGCCATTAATATCTTATATTGTTCCTTAGATTCAAATGAATTCAACCGCATCTCTACTTGTAATTCCGCTAAAGAAATATGGGATAGGTTGGAAATTACACATGAAGGAACAAACCAAGTAAAAGAATCAAAGATAAATATTTTGGTTCATAAATATGAATTGTTCACAATGGAACAAGCTGAAACCATCACATGCATGTTCACTAGATTCACCGATATTGTGAATGGTTTGAAAAGTCTAGGAAAAGTTTATACTAATGCTGATCTTGTTCGCAAAATACTCAGGTCATTGCCAAGATCGTGGGAAGCAAAAGTCACAGCAATCCAAGAAGCCAAAGACCTCAATGCACTACCCTTAGAGGAGCTTCTAGGATCTCTCATGACCCACGAATTGACAATGAGGCAGCATATTGAGGAGGAAACTAAAAAGAAGAAAACCTTTTGCTCAAGGCTGCAAAAGAAGTGGAAGAGAGCAGCAGTGATGATAGTGATGAAGATGATGATGAAACTGCTCTCTTGGCCAAGAAATTCAGGAGATTTATGAGAAAAAGGCCATTCCACAAAAAGAAATTTGGAGCAAGAAATGATGGAGATAAGGATAAGAAAAAGGACAAGGAGAAAGAAAAAGAAAAAGAGCCCTTAATATGTTATGAGTGCAAAAAGCCAGGGCACTTTAAATATGATTGTCCTTTGCTGAAAAAGGCCTACAAGAAAAAGAAGAAAGCATACATGGCAACATGGTCTGATGAGTCTTCTTCATCGGAAGAAGAAGAGCAAAAGGAAGTTGCCAACATCTGCTTCATGGCCAACGACGACGACTGCGACAATGAGGTAAGTTCTGAAAACTCAAATGATGATTTTACTTTTGATGAAATGTTTGAGGCTTTTAATGAACTTATGATAGATTTTAAATTGTTGAAAAAGAAATTTAAATCTGTGAAAAATGATAACATTAGTTTAGCTAAAAGTAAAAATGAATTAGCTTTAGAAGTTAAAACTTAACTAATGAAAGAAGAACTTAGGAAAGAAAGAGCTTAATCAAGAAAAAGATTAAAATCTGAAACTAAAAACTCAACTAAAGATTTAAAAGATCAAATAGAAACTTTAGCTTTAGATAAAGAACAGCAAGCTAAAGAAATTGACTCTCTTAAGAAAGATGTTAAAAAATATAAGGACATTGTTGAGAAATTCACTTTAAGTTCAACTAAACTTAACATGATCCTAGATAGTCAAAAGCTGTTTTTGACAAAGCTTTGGGATATAACACATTAAGAAAACAGAAATCACTAAAGAATATTTTTGTAAAAGCCAACCAAGTAATATAACTTGTTTTAAATGTAATGAAAAAGGTCACAAATCCTTTGAATGCAAAACTTAAACAACAACAAGTTAAATATAAAGCTAAGAAAATATGGGTTCCGAAAGGAACAATTTTTGTGCTACTAACCATGAAGGACCCAAGAAAGCTTGGGTACCTAAACATAAAGTTTGATGATATTGCAGGAATGTCTTGTAGCCAAAAGATCAAAGAAAAAGTGGTATCTTGATAGCGGCTGCTCAAGACATATGACGGGTGACAAAGAGGAATTCATCACCCTAGAAGAAAAGAAAGGTGGAGTTGTGACATTTGGCGATAACGGTAAAGGTCAAATTTTGGGCCTTGGTAAAGTTCGCATAACTCCATCCATATCTATTGAAATGTACTTTATGTTAATGGTTTAAAGCACAATTTGATTAGTATAGCCAACTATGTGATAAGAACTTTGATGTTAGATTCAAATCTTCTATTTGCATAGTATCTAATCCCATTAATGATAGCATTGTTTTTACTGGTTATAGATTTGGCAATGTATACTTAGTTGACTTAGACAAAACTTCTGAGAGTAGTCATTGCCTAATTGCTGATAATGCTAACATTAATGATATTAGTTGGTTGTGGCATCGTAGATTAGGTCATGCAAGCACACACCTTATTTCAAAACTAATTAAAATGGATTTAGTCAAAGGTTTACCTAAATTAGATTTTGAAAATAATAAAATCTGTGATGCATGTCAATTTGGAAAACAAACTAGAAGTTCATTTAAATCTAAAAACATTGTTTCAACTTCTAGGGGACTAGAGCTACTTCACATGGACCTATTTGGACCAACTAGAACCACAAGTCTAGGAGGAAAGAAATATGGTCTAGTGATTGTAGATGATTACTCTAGATATACTTGGGTAATGTTTTTAGCTCACAAAGATGAGACTTTCTCGATGTTCCTGAAATTTTTCAAGAAAGTCACAAATGAGAAAAACACTACTATAGTATCTCTTAGAAGTGATCATGGAACAGAATTTGAAAATCACTTATTTGAAAATTTCTGCACTGAAAATGGAATTAATCATAATTTTTCAGCCCCTAGGACTCCACAACAAAACGGTGTAGTTGAAAGAAAGAATAGAACTTTAGAAGACATGGCCCGTACCATGCTATGTGAAAGCAACTTACCAAAGTATTTTTGGGCGGAAGCAATTAACACAGCATGTTACATATTAAATAGAGCTTTAATAAGACCAATATTAAAGAAAACACCTTATGAATTATGGAATGAAAGAAAACCAAATATAAAATACTTTCATGCATTTGGATGTAAATGCTTCATTCATAATAATGGTAAAAACAACTTAGGAAAATTTGATGCTAAATCAGATGAAGGAATTTTTCTAGGTTATTCAACAACTAGTAAGGCATATAGAATCTTTAACAAGAAAACCTTAGTAGTTGAAGAATCCATTCATGTAGTTTCGATGAATCTTTAGCACTGGATCTGAAAAGATTGATGATGAGGAAGATACAAACATAATTGAAAAAGATCTTGAAAAACTTAATATTGAAGTATCTTCTGATCATGCAAGAGGCTAAAGATAATGATTCACATAAGGATGATGATGTTAATAATGATCATAATGATGTAGATCTTCCAAGAGACTGGAGATATGCTTATAGTCATCCTAAGGAATTGATTATAGGTGATCCATCTCAAGGAATAAGGACTAGATCATATGAGAAATATTAGTAATCATCTTGCATTTGTATCACAAATAGAACCTAAAACTATAGAAGAAGCTGAAAAAGATAATAATTGGATGTTAGCTATGCAAGAAGAACTAATCAATTCACTAGAAATAATGTTTGGACTTTAGTGGAAAGACCTAAAAACCATTCAATTATAGGAACTAAATGGGTTTTTAGAAATAAGTTAGATGAAAATGGCATAGTAATTAGAAACAAAGCTAGATTGGTTGCTAAAGGATATAGTCAAGAAGAAGGTATTGATTTTGATGAAACCTTTGCACCTGTAGCTAGACTAGAAGCCATTAGACTTTTACTTGCATTTGCATGTCATATGAACATTAACCTATTTCAAATGGATGTAAAAAGCGCATTTTTAAATGGATTTATTAATGAAGAAGTTTATGTAGAACAACCACCAGGTTTTGAAGATCACGAGTTTTCAAATCACGTTTTTAAATTGCACAAAGCTTTATATGGTTTGAAACAAGCACCTAGAGCTTGGTATGATAGGTTAAGTAAATTTTAATAGAAAATGATTTTACAAGAGGAAATGTTGATAAAACCTTGTTTTTGAAAAGAAAAAGTAAAGATTTACTTGTAGTACAAATATACGTAGATGACATTATTTTTGGTGCTACTAACGAATCTCTTTGTCAAGAATTTGCAAAGTTAATGCAGGGAGAATTCGAGATGAGCATGATGGGAGAACTCAACTTCTTCCTTGGACTCCAGATCAAACAATGTAAGGAGGGAATCTTTATCAACCAAACCAAGTACACAAGAGAACTACTCAAAAAGTTTGGTATGGAAACAATGAAACCCCTTGGAACACCAATGAGTCCTTCATGCAAGCTAGACAAAGACGAAGAAGGTAAGAAGGTTGATCAGAAGTATTATCGAGGTATTATCGGATCCCTTCTCTATTTAACAGCAAGTAGACCAGATATAATGTTTGCAGTATGTTTGTGTGCTAGATTTCAAGCTGAACCTAAAGAATCACATTTAATAGCTGTTAAAAGAATTTTAAGATATCTAAATGGCACAAAAATGTAGGTTTATGGTATTCTAGAGACTCCACATTAAACCTAATTGCATATTCAGATTCTGATTATGCCGGATGTAAAATTGATAGAAAAAGCACAAGTGGTGCATGCCATTTCTTAGGCAGTAACTTAATCACATGGTTTAGCAAAAAGCAAAATTCAGTTGCATTATCAACTACTGAAGCTGAATATGTAGCAGCTGGAAGTTGCTGTGCGCAAATCCTATGGATTAAGCGACAACTTGAAGACTATGGTATCAAACTTAATAAGACACCCATAAAATGTGATAATACTAGCGCAATCAATTTAACGAAAAATCCAATTCAACACTCAAGGACAAAACACATAGAAATTAGATATCATTTTATAAGAGAACATGTAGCTAATGATGAAATTTGTTTAGATTATGTAAACACTGAAGAACAATTAGCTGACATCTTTACAAAACCCCTAAGTGAAGAAAGGTTTGAATATCTTAGAGGAGAATTAGGAATTTGTAATCCTTTTGAATAAATTTTGAAATACTTAAGGAAATGCATCTAGAATTCTTTCAATCCCTCAAAATCTTAAGGAAATATTATCTAGAATTCATATCAAAATGATTTATCAAGACTCAATGATTATGAATCATACTCAAAATCAAATCCGGAATCATTTCAAACATTCAGAAAATTTTCAATCTTTTTGTTCTGAAATGGTCTCCGAGCCGACTCGGTGTGTACCGGAGTCGACTCGAGTTTCTCTGAAACTTGGGAGCCGACTCCTGGTATGAGCGAGTCGACTCGAGTTCGGGATTTCTCTCTGTGATTTAGGCGAGCCGACTCGAGGTTATGCGCGAGTCGACTCGACGTGGTCCCAGGTTGATTATCTAGGGCACGAGTCGACCCGACGGTCATTCCTATCATTTCTAATCTTTCGTTCTCTCTACAAAAATCTCCCAAACCCTCCAAATCTTCCAAATACTTCCGATTAATCACTCCACTCATATCTATGGCACCCAAAACCCGTGGAGCTAGCAGTAGAGCGCCGGGATGAAGAGGAAAAGACCGTGCGACGACCCGTCCGCGAGCCGTCCGTGGATTCTACGTCTTCTTCCTCCAGTGATTCTCCTGCTCCAGCTTCCAACCCTCAGGTAGACCTCCTTGCTAGTAGAGTTGTGACAACGGGGAGGAAGGTCGATTTTGAGCTTTTTGAAAATGAGGGATTCATTATAGGAAGACAGTTATTAGAAATGGGACTTGAGAAAATTTGTTCATTGGATTGTCCTACTTATCCAGCTTTGGTAAAAGAATTTTATAAGAATTTGACTAGAGGAGACAATGGGTTAGTAAGCATAGTGAGAGGCATAGGTCTAAACATTACTGACACCATCTTATCTAGACTTTTAACCTACCATTGTCTGGACCTGCACATTTGCCCAGAGGATAGGTCTCCTGCTCTCACCAGACTATTACATAGGGACTTTGAAGGATTTGAGGAAGTTCTTGCAAGTCAACTGCCATTGGAGCTAAGGCTTTTACATAATATCTGCAGTAGGATTTTATTTCCCAAGACTGGCAGGTTTGACTATGTTTCAGAGAGGGACATTTTTATTATGGATGCTATAGTATCAGGAAAGCCTTTTAATCTGCCTAGAATGATTTTATGGTACATGGCTGATTGTGGAAGTAAAAGGAAATCATGTCTTCCCTATGGTATGATCTTGACTCAGTTGTTCAGGAGCCAAGGGATTATGTTTAGTGACAGTGAGCCCAAGAAGGAATTGAGACACACAGACTATTATACCTTGGCCACTATCAACAGAATGGGATTTATCAAAAGGAATGGAATTTGGGAAAGGAAGAACAGTTCAGAGGATAGAGCTGAGGCACCTAGACATTCATCTCCAGAGCCACCTCAGACTTCATTCATACCAGACCCAGTTCCAGCTCCATCAGATATTCCAGTTCCTGCTTCTGCATCTACATCTGCTCCAGTTCAGACCTCTGCTTCTACATCTGTCAGTTTTTCAGACACTCAGTTAGAGCAGCTTAGGTCTCTATTCAAATCAGAGTTAATTGAGCATGAGACTAGATTGAAGACTGAATTTGATGAAAAATTTATGAACTTGAAGGAAGCACTTTATTCTATTAATGATCGAGTATCTTCTATTGAAGCCAATGTTAGCTCATCCACCTCCTCTCTAAATGAAGATTTGAAGAATATATTTGAAGAATTGAAGGATATTTGTGGAGATGGTGAGACTTATGCAAAATGTAATGCAGAGCTTCAAGACAAAATTTCAAGTGCATGCAAGTTTGTTGATGAAAAACTAAAAGATTATGTCAAGATTCAATGTGAAGGAATGCATAAGATTATAGAACACTTAACTAGAATTACTAGGCAACATTTTTGATTTCTCTTTATGTATTTGAGTTTGATGTAATGAATGTGAAATTTGCAGTTATGTAATTTGCAGTTATTTGTAGTAATTGAACTTTGATGTAATGCTTTTTGATGTTAATGAAATTCAGTTCATTTCAATGTTGTGTACATTTGAGATATGATGTTTGAAGTATACCTTGAATACATTAATGTATTTCTTAACCTTTTTGTTGATTACAAAAAAGGGGGAGAAATATTTAAATCGTATATGCTTTCAATTTGATTCAAGTTTGTTAAGTTTCTTTAAGAAGAAGAAATCATTAAAAGGGAGAAATGTATTTAATCGTATATGCAATTTAAGACTCTGAAAGGGGGAGAGAAAATTTTGAGTATTATTAAGGGGAAGAGATAACTTAAGTATCATTTGCTCAAAGCTAAAATTTAAAATTTTGAATGAATTATAAAACTGAGTTTCATAGGGGGAGCTACCTCATTGAGGGGGAGCCTTTCCATGAACATAAATTTTGATTATAGAATCACAAATTTTTTTCAAGTTTAACTCGCATATACTTAATGTTTTTGTCATCATCAAAAAGGGGGAGATTGTTGAGAAATTATTGAAACATAATTGCCCCAACTTATTGATTTTGATGATTTCCAAAAGACATTACTTTACTTTCTAAAAGGCTATGAACATGTTAAGTCAATCAATGAAATATTCTTACTATGAGCAATTTCAAATTGGAAACTATGAACTGTTAATGTGTAATGAGTTTTTGAATCAATTGAATATATGTTTCAGTGAGCTATACTTATGAATTCAAAAATGATTTCTATACCACTCTTTTAAAGATCAATGAATTAATGAAAATGCTTTGAAATTGAGCATTACTGTTAAATCAACATTATTCAAGTCATATTTATATTTCAAAATTGGTTGGGATGATTTTCAAAGCAAATCAGAATGTTTTCTGATTTTTGTATCAGTCCCGAGCCGACTCGAGAGTTTCCGAGTCGACTCCTGTGTTATCTGATTTTTAATGTTGTCTCGAGTCGACACTTGAGTTTTCAAGAGTCGACCCCTGAACCTTCTCGAGCCGACTCATGGACTGTGCGAGCCGACTCGACTCAGACGGCAGAAAGACTCATTTTTGAGTGCCTCTCGAGTCGACTCCCAGCTCTTCGCGAGTCGACCCCTGAAAGTCAAGAGTCGACTCCCAGCTTTTCGCGAGTCGACCCCTGAAGATTCACTTTTTGGTGCGTTTCTGGATTCGCGTGTTCGAGCCGACTCGCACAGTACTCGAGCCGACTCCACGGAATCTGGGCGATAATTTTTGAGTTGACACATCAGCACCAACGGTAATATTTTGAATCAACGGCTATATTTTACTGTGTCTAACGGCTATATCTTTTCAGGATCTATAAATAGAAGAGCCAGATTCAAATAGAAGAGAGATTGAAAAAGAAAAGAGAATAGAAGAGCAAGAGAGAAAAATAGAGAGAGCCTATTGAATATCAAAAAAGGGAAAACTGAGAGTATTGTAGAATCATTTGATTCAAGGAGAGATTCAATCTTTGCATTTGAGAGAGAGATTCGTGTGCATCATTTAATCGACTCTCAAAGCTCAAGAGGAAGGCAAAAAGCAATCCAACGTGCAAAATCTTCAGCCATTCCCAAGTTCAAAAAGAGGCAACACATTCTCCAAAGCTTTTCAACGATTGAGGAATCTTGCTGAGGCATCGATTCAACTTTCAAGGAGAAAAGGGAGAAAGCCATCGCTGCAATCATCCGGAAAACCATCAGGCGTTTCTAACCCTAGTTTTTATTTATTCTTAAATTTGTATATCTGCTCAAGAAGGAGCATTTTGTTACAAATACTTTGATTTCACTTGGTTACTGGTTCAATCAGTGGATTGAATCAGTGGAGGTAGGTTTACCTCGTTACAAGCCGGAGTGCTTGTGTTGGGTTCGTTGTGATCCCGTGAAAACAACGAGTAGGTTTGTTGTTAGCCCGCAAAACAACGTGTAGGGTTTTGTGCTGGTAAGCCCGCAAAACCAGCTGGGTTCGTTGTGATCCCGGTGAAAACAACAAGTTGAGTTGTGATCTTGTAAAACAACTCAGCTGTAATCGGTGTGATTATAGTGGACCCAAGTGATCCTTGGGAGTGGATGTAGGTGTTGGATACACCGAACCACTATAAAACTTTTGTGTTTGCCGTGTTCATTTTCTCTCACTCTATATCTCTTTATTAACTGCTTGTTCTTTGCTTATTAGTTAATCTCACTTGCACATCTTGCTAATAATCAATTAAAGTTAAAAAGGACTTAAATTTTTAAGAACTCAATTCATCCCCCCTCTTGGGTTGCCATCTGGGCCAACACTTTCTATTTATTATAATTTTATATATGTTGCTATGTTTTATTTCAAAAATAATAAAAGAAGAAAATTAGGTGGGTGTATGCTAATTTTTATTACTGTGACAAATAAATACTTTGGATGGGGATTCAAGACAAATTGGGATCATATATGAGAGACCCAATCCCTCTCTAATTTTAAATTAGAATGGGAGATCCAGTGTACAATCATAACTACAATTATCCACATATAAACATTAATTATCTCACCATGGTTGCATCTTAGAGCAGCTTGTCTGCATCTTGGACAGTGGCAATCATAGTGGTCATGCAAAGCACCAGGTGCTTGGCAGGACCTCAGGATACACATGATTGACTCATGATGAATATGTGAGAACGATGCATGCGGCCGCGCGCACTTCCTTGCTGTCTTTCTGGTGATACAAGCGTAATTATCTCCTCAATTCGAGCGGTAGACGAAATAATTAAAACCGGGATTATGAGGGCCGTTGCTACGATACCTTTGTGTATATAATATATATATATATATATATATATATATATATATATATATATATATATATATATATATATATATATATTGACTAGCGCTAAAATCCTAACCATCCCTTTTATAGCAGCTGATCTATTACGACTTAGGTTTTTTTAAAAAAATAAAATCTAATTATTCAATGTAAAATATTCTTTTGGAATAGTTATTTTGTTTATTTTTATTTTATTTTAATTTACAGCACCAATTATCTAAGGTAGTGTTTGATAGAAAAAATATTATCCATGGATAAGTGTACGGGATAGAGTTTATTCCCTGGCTATCCCTAGGGATATCCCTTGGCTATCCCATTGATCATATCAAATGTAAAAAGCTAAATCCATAGGATAACTTTTTTTTCTTATTTGGAGGAATAACCAGCTATTCCTGCATTTTAGGGAATAAATTGAGGGGATATCACATGGTTAACCATGGTTAACTATGGATTATCCCTTTGTTTAACTTTATTCCCAGTTATCCCTTAGGTAGAATTTGATAGCCCAAAAGCTATCCCGGATAAATGTACGGGATAGCATTTATCCAGGGGATAGCTGAGGGAATAAGCATTTTTTTAAAATTACATGTTTGCCATCAAGGGATAACATTAGTTGTTCCTGGATTCCCTAGGGAATAAGTTCAAGGGATAACCCATGGTTAACCATAGGGAATAAGTTCAAGGGATAACCATGGTTAACCATGGTTAACCATGGGTTATCCCCTCTAATTAAATTTTTTCAGACCTATCCCTTCTAGCTATAGCATTTGGGAATAAGGAGGGATATCCAGGGGATATCCTTCCTTATTCCCCATATCAAACACTACCTTATAGTTATGGCTTTGGGAATAAGAGGAGATATCCAGGGGATATCCCCTCTTATCCCCTATTTCAAACACTATCTAAGTGATCTCATCTACCACCAATTGAGTACTAGGCTATCCTTTTGCGGTTTTACGGTTCAGATTTTTTATTTTTTAAATTTAGAACGCATTGCAGAATTTTTTGAAATGCATATGAATGATTTCATCCATGTGATGCGAGGGCAAAGGATATCGCCTCCTATAACGTAGTATCATCAGGCACTCTCTGTTTCCTCTTCTCGCAATAAACCCTACGGGCCTTTGCTTTCTCACATCTTATTTGTTAATGATTGCATCGTAGGGCCATAATTTATAATGCTAATGCTTTTGCTACAGTAATTTAGTCTTATTATTGAGCCTCGGAACAGAAAGTTAATCTAAGTAAATCCATTATTTGTTTCAGTCCGAAGACAAACCTTTTTATAAGGAGGACTATCATGCAAATCTTGGGTATATCTGTATAGGCTGACCGTCTATCCTACCTGGGGATACCTATTATGGGGAGACGGCCGCGAAAAAAGCGATTTCAGTGATCTTCAGCGTCGAGTCCGAGATCATCTGGATGGGTGACAAGTCACAAGGTTATTTATGATGGCCAGGATTACCCTTATATGCTTAGTGCTCACTTCTCTTCCTCTCTATATCTTATCTAATGCAACTATACCGTTGACTTGTCTGAGGAGAATGGAGAGATGCTTCTGGGACTTTCTTTGGAACTCCATGCAATATGGTCATGGCATCCACCTTCTGGCTTGGGACATTGTCTGTATGCCGATCACGGAGGGGGGCTTGGGATCCAATCCCTCATAGTTAGGAGGGAGGCTTTGATCGCTAGGCATGCTACGTGATTCTTGCTTGATCCACATTGCTTATGGAGTTCGTTTATGCGTGCCAAATATGGAGACTGGACCCCTTATACATTTTCTCAGCATACTCATGGACACTCCTTCTGGAAAGAGGTATGCTGTCATGCTCCGGCCATGTTGACTAACATCTTGTGGATGATTAGTGATGGAGCCTCCATGGATGTTGTTCAGGATACGTGGATTGCAAATTTACCCTTGAACCGGTGGCCTACCTTTGTTAGCTCTGATATCCCTAGCGGAATGAGAGTTACTAATTTAATTACTCAGGATCACTATGCCTGGCAAATCCCCTTGGTGTCCACTCTTTTCGATGAGGATATCTACATACTCTCTATTTCTCTTCTTTCGGGTCATACCTCTGACATCAGATTATGGAGGAGATCCTAAACGTCTCGTGCTCCTATCAGGGATCTAATGAAGGCTTACAAGGCACAGCCCCGGCATACGATGGATGTGTTATAGATCTGGAAGCTTCCCATTCACCCTAGAGTTCGGTTCTTCATCTGGAAACTAGCATGGGATTGTCTTCCTACATGCTCCCTGCTCTTTGGGAGGGGCATGTCGATCTAGTCTACATGCCCTTTATGCGGTTTAGAGGAGGAGACTGTCGGTCATGCTATCTTCACTTACGGTAGAGCGAGGCAGATATGACAGATCTTGGGTTATCGCTCTTGGGGGGATAGTAGTGACCTGTGTCCCACATCCTTTCTGAGTTTGATTCGGCGGGATATGTGGAGGGGTATTCGGCAGTTGGGTACCACGATTGCTTATATTGCTTATCAGGTCTGGTTATCTTGAAACCGGCTTATCTTCGCTGATGAGACTGCTTCCCTTCACAGGATTGTCAGGACAGCTTTGTTCCTTTCTGCTGAGTACACTCTCCATCATGCCGCTCTTGATTCTGATAGCCCTGGCAACTGGGGCTCCCTACTATCTTGGTAGCGCACTGGCACATAGTCTTTATCTCTTGGGAGCCCCTACCTCTAGGGTTTATCAAAATCAATTTTGATGGGAGTGTTTGAGGTAGACTTACTGGATCAGCTTTTGTGATCCGTGGATCGGATGGGTTGATGTTGGTGGCTGGTGGATTTGGCCTTCTTGATCTTTCTGTGCCACTAGCTGAGCTCTATGCTGCGTGGGCGGGTATAGCCTATGCCATCAGCAGACTGGGCACCTGTCGGCTTATTATCGAGAAAGATTCTATTACTGTTATTCGCTGGTTTTGACAAGACTCTGGCGACCATTTGCCTATAAACCCCTTGATCCGCGACATTTGGACTATGCTTCATCATGCTTATAGCACCAGATTCGGCACATCTATCGGAAAGCTAACTCAAAGGCTGACTGAGTAGTTGTCTGGATGGCCCATCACTCCAAACTTTGGAGCTGAAGCAGAGTGATACGCGCCCTCTGATTCTTACTCAAATTTTATATTTTGATATATTAAATTTAACTCATTAAAAAATGGTATGATCGTTCGCATGTAACAAAAAAGAAATAAAAAAAAACCCAGTACCTGACCCATATTATAGGTATTGGTCCTTGCATAATGCAAGTGGGGGATGAGGGCGCTGCTGGTCCTTGGTTGGCGGCAACGGTGGACGTGTGCCAGCTGGCCATGTGGCCGTCTATGTGAGGAGCAGCGCGGCCGCCGCTTCGTGGTTGGCATAGTTTATCTCAACCACCCGATGTTTCGGAAGGTCCTCTTGGAACCCGAGCAGGCATATGGCTTCTCCACCGCATACGGCCCCATCACTGCCCCCTTCGTCGAGTCCCGCTTTGAAGAGATCCTTCACCAAATCTCCTCTTCGTTTCAATACCGGGTTAGCAAAGCTCTGCTACGGGTGGTTCCACAAGAGGCAAGTCCGAGAGCCACTGGGAGGGTTCATTTGTGCTTGGAATGATACTTATTGGGGGATAGAATCGTCATTGCATTGATAATCATGCAAGGGGGCTGAGATCGGCCCCATCCCTCCGCCCGCTACGATATGTCCCCGAGGAATAAGCTAAACTAATATGGTCCGTCGGGCCATGCGTTCCCCCCGAGCCTTCCATAGCTCGGCTTCTCCGGGCTTCCATAGTTCGGCTTCCCCGAGCTTCCATAGCTCGGCTTCCCAGAGCTTCCTGTAGCTCGTTTTTCCCGAGCCTCCCATGGTTCGGCTTTCCCCGGGATTCCATAGCTCGGCTTCCCCGAGCTTCCTGTAGTCGTTTTCCCCGAGCCTCCCATGGTTCGGCTTTCCCCGAGCTTCCATAGCTCGGCTTTCTCTGGGCTTCCATAGCTCGGCTTCCCCGAGCTTCCTGTAGCTCATTTTCCCCAGGCTTCCATAGCTCGGCTTTCTCTGGGCTTCCATAGCTCGGCTTCCCCGAGCTTCCTGTAGCTCGTTTTCCTCGAGCCTCCCATGGTTCGGCTTTCCTCGGGCTTCCATAGCTCGGCTTCCCCGAGCTTCCTGTAGCTCGTTTTCCCCCAGCTTCCATAGCTCGGCTTTCTCCGGGCTTCCATAGCTCGGCTTCCTTCCTGTAGCTCGTTTTCCCCGAGCCTCCCATAGCTCGGTTTCTCCGGGCTTCCATAGCTCGGCTTCCCCGAATCCCGAGCTTCCCATGGTTCGGCTTTCCCCGAGCTTCCATAGTTCTCTCCGAGCAAGCTTCCCATAGCTCGGCTTCCTCCGGGCTTCCATAGCTCGACCTTCCTGAGTGATCCATGATTTGATAACCTCCGTGGAACCTGAGGGAGAGCCTATACCCATCGTAACAGAATCCCAAACAAGGAATCATATCAAGGAGTGGTCTAGGATCCTAATAACTACCTAGGACCTACGCAGTCATCAGATCTCAGGCCATCAAGGAGCTCTCCTAGCCGTCGATCCCTTAACGAACAAGATACGGATCCCACCGGCCCCACAATAGCCTGATTCGATCATCTCCGTATCCTAACAACCTTCGAACCTTCCAGAAGGCGCTCAAGATCCAGGTGATTGCCTATAAATATGACACTCCCAGATTCTCTCAGGTACGCGCTCACTGCTCCTGGCTCACTCTCACTCTCACTCTCTCTCTCCCCCCACTGCTCGTCGGCGCTCCCCTAGAGCTCCCGATTGGCCGCCCCTGGAGGGACTCCCCAGAGAGATCCTTCTCCTCATTTCTGTTGATCGTCGATCCCCACTGACTTGAGCGTCGGAGGGTCTTCCACGGAGGGCCACCCCCAACGCCTCTCGCGTGAGGACTTCTGTGCAGGTCCGCCCAGGAGGAAGCCCAGATCAGGAGATCGACCGCGCCCGAGTCGGAGGACGGATCCCGGCGGCAACAGATTGGCGCTAGAGGAAGGGCCTCAAGTCCCATTAAAACTTGAAGAAAGGAGATAAGGATCTCGATCCGGAAGAGAACCTCTCCAATGGCTAATCGGAGAAGAGCAACCTCTGAAGCCCAGGACCAGGTCGTCCCAGAGACCTGATCCGACAGCAACACGGCGCCGCAGCCGCCACCAGTTGAGACCCCATCACCGCCAGCCATCCCGGTGACCCAGGACCAGTTGCCACGCTGGTCCAGCAGGTCCAAGCCCTGACCCATCTGGTTCAGGAGCGCCTCGCAACCGCCCCTGCTCCACACCTTCCTGAGGAGGCCGCAGCCCCTTCTCTCCGGCCACCTCCTCTCTGGTCCGCATGGAGCCATGGACCCCCACACCGACCCAAGGGGACAAACCAGTCCCACGAGGCGGCTATGACAGGGATCCTCCCAGATCTCGCGAGCCCGGTCCCTCTCTCCGGTGTCCTCCCGCCATGATTCGACGCCATCCCCGTGCTCTCCTCGCCCAGCTCCTCCTCTTACTCTGAAGAGGAGATCCGCCGACAAATGGGAGATGCGTCAGGAGCTGGACGCCGCCAAGCAGGCCCATCCGCCTCAGCCCAAGGCAGAGCAGGGCATCCCTTTCTCCAAAGGGATCATGGAGGAAGTGATTCCCTCCCATGTAAGCTACCCGCCATCGAGCCCTACCATGGCTCTTCTGATCCCGGATGATCATCTCAGTAGCTTCCGGTCAATAATGATGTTCCACGGAGCATCAGACGCGATCCTCTGCCGCGCCTTCCCTTCCACCCTCAGAGGATCTGCCCGAACCAGGTTCCGTTGATTCATTCGACGAGCTGAGCCCTTTTTATTGGCCAGTTCGTCAGTAGCCGCCGTCACCGATGAAGATCCGACTCCCTCTCTGAAGTTAAGCAGAGAGAGGGGGAGTCCTTGAGAAATTACCTTGGCCGTTTCAACAAGGCCATGCTGGAGGTGGACCACCTTAATCATGAGGTGGCTATGTCCGCCTAGCGGGGGGAGTTTGAAGGAGAGCGACTTCTACCTGGCGATGGAAGTCAGCTACCCCCCGAACCTCTCCGATATGATGGCCCTGGCAGACAAATACGCCAGGGTCGAAGAATCGCGGAGAGCTGCCGCGCCGAGCTGGCAAAGAAGAAAGAGCCTAAAGGTTCGGACAGGCACCGACCCTCCGTCAGCCAAGTCCACCTCATCGCCAAAGAGCTCCCCCCCGCCGCCGAGAAATCGCTCCCGGAGCCCGCCCAGGCGATTCGACCGGTACACTCCACTCACTGTACCCAGGCGCAAATCCTCATGGAGATAGAGCGCCAGCTCCCCCGACCACTCCTCTCCGAGGGAACCCAACTCGAGGGACCCCACCAAATACTGCCGCTATCACCGGGAGCATGGCCACGACACGAGGAATGCTGGCAGCTGAAAAATGAAATTGAGAGGCTGATCCAACGGGGCCGACTGAACCAGTTCAGGAGGGCGCCCGAGCCAGGACAAGGGGGTGACCGCCAGCCCGAGCTTCAGCAGCCTCCTCCTCCTCCAATCCACCTGTAATCGGCCACATCAACATGATTGAAGAGGCCGGCGGCTCGAGCTCCAGAAATGATGATGAAGGCTCGGCGCCAAAGAAAGCACGAACGGGTGAGCTCTCCTTCTCCGACGACGATCTCCAAGGGATACATTCCCACATGACGACGCACTAGTTGTATCCCTCAATTTAAATAACTATGATGTAAGCCGGATCCTTGTTGATAGTGGAAGTTCGTGAATGTTTTGTACCTTGATGTGTTTGCCAAGATGAGATTGCTCATGGAAAACCTCCGAGCCGTGGACTCCACCCTAATGGGGTTCACGGCGACGTATCATCCCGGAAGGGGTCGTAACCCTAACGGTTCGGGCAGGAACCTGGCCCCTTGTGGCCACTGTTCACACGGACTTCCTAGTGACCAAGCTCAGGTCGCCTACAATGCGATATTTGGAGACCCGGCCTGATGTCCCTCAAAGCCGTTGTCTCCATCCCACACCTATCTATGAAATTCCCCACCGGGCGGGAGTTGGTGTTGTCCAAGGAAGCCAAACCATGGCTCGACAGTGCTTTGTCACCAGCCTTCAGTCCAGAATGCCTGAAGTTGATGGGCTGGACGCTCGGGAGGACTTCGCCGAGCAACGGGGAGAACCAGCCGAGGAACTGGAAGAAGTACCATTGGACGAGGCTCATCCCGACCGAACCATAAAGATCGGGTCGCTGCTGAAAGGCGAACCTCGGCGGAGCTGATCGACTTTCTCCGAAGCAACGCCGATGTCTTCGCCTGGTCCGCCTCCGACATGCCAGGAATCAGCCCCGAAGTTCTCGTCCACCGCCTTAACGTGGATGAGATGTACCGGCCCGTCAAGCAAAAGAAGAGGAGCTTTGCCCCAGAACGGCAGAAGGCTATTGAAGAGGAGGTTGATAAACTCATCAAGGCGAACTTCGTCCGGGAGGTAAATTACCAACTGGCTATCAAATGTCGTCATGGTGAAGAAGTCGAACGGCAAGTGGCGGATCTGCATCGACTTCACCGACCTCAACAAAGCCTGCCCGAAGGACAGCTTCCCTCTTCCCCGGATTGATCAACTTGTGGATGCCACCTCGGGTCACCAAATGCTGACATTCATGGACGCCTACTCCGGCTACAACCAGATCCGGATGGCCCCGAAGATGAAGAAAAGACCGCCTTCATAACCGACCGAGGTACTTACTGTTACCGTGTTATGCCTTTTGGTCTTAAAAATGCAGGAGCCACCTACCAAAGGCTGGTCAACAAAGTATTCAAGGACAAATCGGCCGGAACATGGAGGTATACGTCGACGACATGCTGGTCAAAAGCAAAGAAGCATCACAGCACGTCGAGGATCTCTCGGAGAGCTTTGCGACACTCCGCAAATATAGATGAAGCTCAACCCAACTAAGTGCGCCTTCGGCGTTAACTCTGGGAAGTTCCTCGCTTCATGGTCTCCCAGCGGGGTATCGAAGCTAACCCCAGAAGATTCAAGCTCTCCAGCAGATGGCGCCCCCGGCATCTATTAAAGAAGTCCAGCGCCTAACCGGGAGGATAGCGGCCCTTAACCGCTTCGTGGCGCGCTCAGCCGAAAGATGCCTCCCCTTCTTCAAAACTCTCCGGTCGGCTAAGAATTTCCAGTGGACCCCCGAGTGTCAAAAATCATTTCAAGATCTCAAGAAGTACCTCGGCTCCCCCACTCCTCAGCAGTCCAAATCCAGGGAGACATTGTTCCTGTATCTGGCTTTCGGAAGGTGCGTTTGCTCGGTGCTGGTCAGGGAAGAAAACAAGGTCCAGAAGCCGATTTATTATGTCAGCAGGCTACTCCGCGACGTGGAGACGAGGTATAGCCGGATTGAAAAGATGGTGTTGGCCTTGATCACCTCAGTTGGAAGCTGCGGCCATACTTCCAGCACATTCTGTGACGGTCCTGACTGACCAACCCATCAAGGCGGTGGTCCACCGCCCGAGACATCAGGGAGAATGACCAAGTGGGCCGTCGAGCTGAGCGAGCGATATCCATTTCAGCCTCGCCCGGCCATCAAAGCTCAGGTGCTAGCCGACTTCCTCCTCGAGTGTACCATCCCGGAGGACGGCTCCACCCCGACTCCCCCGAAGAACCAAAATCTGGTGCCCGGTGGCTCCTCCATGTCGACGGGTCATCCAACGCCATCGCTCCGGTGCGGGCTTGGTTCTCACCAGTCCGGAGGGGGCGACTTTGAATATGGCGTCCGCTTCTCCTTCCCGGCCTCCAACAACGAAGCTGAGTATGAAGCCCTGCTGGCCGGTCTCCGATCGCCCGCAACCTTAAGGTGGAGAAACTTAATGCCTTCACCGACTCCCAGCTAGTGGCAGGTCATGTGCGAGGGGAGTTTGAGGCTCGGGACCGAACATGATCCGATATCTCCAAGAGGTGCGGAGCCTACTCTCCCATTTTCCCGAATTTGAGATCATTCAGATTCCTAGATCTGAGAATGCCCGTGCCGACCTACTATCTCGGCTGGCGACACGGAATCAATGGACGCCGAGCTTGAGAGACCCAGTATCGCGGAAGCCGACCGAGTAATGCAAGTTGAGGCCGAACCATCATGGTTCGATCCCATTCTGAGGTACCTCAAAGAAGGGTCGCTTCCACCCGACCGGAGAGAAGCAGAAAGCTAAAGCTGCAGGCCACCCATTATGTACTGATCGACGATCAACTCTACAAACGGTCCTTCTCCATGCCACTGCTCAGATGTCTTCGCCCGTCTGAAGCAGATTATGCTCTCCGAAGTGCATGAGGGGATTTGCGGCAACCATCTGGGAAGCCGGTCCCTATGTCACAAGGTGCTACGACAAGGCTACTATTGGCCGACCATGCAGAAGGATGCAGACGACCTTGTCCGAGCTTGCGACCCATGCCAGAGGCACTCAAGCATTCAAAGACTCCCTCCGCTAGCCTGGTTCCTATATCCTCCGCTTGGCCCTTTGCCAAGTGGGGGATGGACATCCTCGGCCCGTTTTCGCTTGCACGGGGCAGCAGAAATTTTTGTTCGTCGCCATCGACTACTTCACTAAATGGGTCGAAGCGGAGGCGGTTGCACAAATAACCGAAGCACGGGCCAGAGATTTCGTATGGAGGTCCATCATTTGCGTTTCGGCCTCCCGCACACTATAATCACTGATAACGGCAGGCAATTCGACAATCCGAAGTTCCGCCAGTTCTGCGAAGAGCACGGAATCCGTCACCACCTCACCTCGGTCGGGCATCCACAAGCCAATGGAGCGGCGAAGTAACCAACCGGACTTTGCTTCAAGGGATCAAAGCTCGGCTCTCCAGGGCCCGAGGCAGGTGGGCAGACGAGTTGCACCATGTCTTGTGGGCCTACCGCACCACCCCAAGAATACCCACAGGCGAAACCCCATTCTGATGGCCTTTGGCACAGAGGCCGTTATCCCAGTGGAGAAAGGTCTCCCTTCGCTACGGGTGGAAAGCTACTCGGAGGAAGCCAGCGACGAACAGCTCCGTACCAACCTCGACCTGATAGAGGAGTTAGAGAGAAAGCTCGGATCAGGTAGCTGCCTATCAGCAAAGGGTGGCCCGCTACCACACCTCCAGAGTCAAAGGGAAAGCTTTCTTGCCCGGCGACTCATTCTCCAGAAAGCATCTGTCTCCAAACCACTGGAGCAAGGAAAGCTGGCACCAAACTGGGAAGGCCCCTACCAAGTAGCGGAGATCGTTGGACCGAGGACCTACAAGCTGCAAGATCTGAGCGAAAGGTCCATCCCTCGAACGTGGAATTCGACAATCTCCGTAAGTATTATCAATAGGGTATGTCCTTTATAGGCTCACCTTATTACACATTTTGTCGGCACATGTTTCATAATCTATAACATGAATCATCACACATTTTGTCGCCAAAAATTTGAAAAGAAACATGTGCTGCTTACCAATTCTCGGCACGACCGAGTTATCTGTTTAAACAGAAAATCTCCGAACCTCGGCTCTCTCGAACCTCGGCTGGGCCGAGCAACAATCTCCGAACTCGGCTGGCCGAGCAACAAAATCTCCGAACCTCGGCTGGGCCGAGCAACTAATCTCCGAACCTCGGCTGGGCCGAGCAACAAATCTCCGAACCTCGGCTGGGCCGAGCAACAAATCTCCGAACCTCGGCTGGGCCGAGCAACAAAATCTTTGAACCTCGGCTGGGCCGAGCAACAAAATCTCGAACCTCGGCTAGGCGAGCAACAAATCTCCGAACCTCGGCTGGGCCGAGCAACAAATCTCCGAACCTCGGCTGGGCCGAGCAACTAATCTTCGAACCTCGGCTGGGCCGAGCAACTAATCTCCGAACCTCGGCTGGGCCGAGCAACAAAATCTCCGAACCTCGGCTGGGCCGAGCAACTAATCTCCGAACCTCGGCTGGGCCGAGCAACAAATCTCCGAACCTCGGCTGGGCCGAGCTACTAATCTCCGAACCTCGGCTGGGCCGAGCACTAATCTCCGAACCTCGGCTGGGCCGAGCAACAAAATCTCCGAACCTCGCTGGGCCGAGCAACTAATCTCCGAACCTCGGCTAGGCCAAGCAACAAATCTCCGAACCTCGGCTGGGCCGAGCAACAAATCTTCGAACCTCGGCTGGGCCGAGCAACTAATCTCCGAACCTCGGCAGGGCCGAGTAGCAAAATCACCGAATCTCGGCATGGCCGAGCGACAAAATCCCCGAACCTAGACAGGGCCAATCTTTGAAGCCCCGGCCAAAACCGGAGTGCGTGAGCCTTGGCCGAAGCAAGGGATATATTCTGCTACTAGAAATCTCGGCCAAAGCCGAAGGACGACCTTAACTATCGAATTCCTCGGCCAAACCGAGCGATATTCCTGCGCCCTGGCCACGCCCCAAGGCGTCGTTTGAAGCCGAGTGACCTCTCGGATACCCCAAAGTAAAAACCTCCTGATACTCGGAAAAAGTAAAGGATCTCCTTCTAAGGACCGCATGGGTCCGCCACTGGTCCATACAGAGACCAACGACCCCCCAAAAAACTTGGTTCGAATTCGGCAGCTGACAAGCCCCGACTAACCTAGACATCCTTCTTAGCTATGTTTGGATTCGAGTGGCTTACGTGCCCTGACTAAACCCGACTGGTCTCCTAAAACTTAGCTCGAACTCGGGCGGCTGATGAATCCCAACCAACGTTGGCAAATGATTCGGAGACAACAGCAGATGCACCAGATGCAAAACCTTCATATTCATTGATTGAAAAAAAAAGAAACAACAACAGTGAAAAAGAAAAAAAAAAGAGCCCTCACAGGGCTTACTGTCTTCCGCAGGAACTGCCGGGCCCTCCCTGGGCCGAGTCTTCCAAACGCCGGGACAGCTCGGCGACTCGACGGTGGAGGGATGCTATCTCCTCCCTCTGCCGGTCCACCACCCGGCGAAGGGCCTCGGTCTCCCTCACAGAGACGGCAACATACTCTCAACAACCTTCTCAAGCCGTTCGTGGCTTGCGAAGGCTGATGCCAGGGCCTGGCCATCAACCACAATGGTGGGGTGACTCCCCTCTGAGCCCCGGGACCGTTGATCACTACGCCCAGTCTATCTGGTGATTGCTCTCCACCTTGAAAGGCCATGTCAAAGGTCGTTTGAAGACTAAACCGAAAGGATGGTAAACCAGCACCCCACTCCTCCGAATTTATACTCCTCAAGCGAGTATCTCGGTCAGTCGGTTATAAATACTGACCCATGGGAATTCACCACGTGTCGCCGCTTTAACGCCCATAGAATCCGAAGGGCCATGCCCCATCCCGAGCGAGATCGGTAAATGTTGACGGACTGTTCGGGAACCCCCCTCCTTCTCTAGAAACGGGGTACTTTTCGATTTGCCGGGCCCTCGCAGTAAATGCCCTCGACACTTCCCCAAGCTCTCTTAAACCAGCCGCCCTTTGGAAAACGTGAAGAAGAAAGAGCGCTAGCACCTGACGATAATTCACTCCCTCGGGAGTGGTCAAATCATAAATGGAGGGCGCCCGTGCACCGCCGTTCTGCCTTGACACTCCTCACCGAACCCCACAGGGACCAGTATCACGACTCACGGTGACGACTAAGTCGTCTCTCCAAGCAACTAATCTCCGAACCTTGGCAGGGCCAAGCAACCATTCTCGAACCTCGGCGGCCGGGCCACAAATCTCCGAACCCCAATAAGGTCGAGTCATGAATCCCCGAGCTTCGGCCAGAGTCAAGGGATATGTTTTACCACCGAATAGTCTCCAAATTTCCACCCGGATTTGGGCGGCTTACAAGCCCCGACTAGTTCGGATAGCGCGGGGTCCTCGTCCAGAAACGAACGAGATGCCCTTATGCCCCAACAACAACAACTTGGCGCAAAAGAAACAGAAATTGAGAAAAAGAACAAAACTCCCTTTATTTCATTGCCATCGAAACCGATTACAACCGCCTGAGAGGCATTACAAGAGCATTGAAATGCATAAAATAAAGACGAGTACAAAACTCGGGCAAACTGCTCCAAAGCATATCTGGGCAACTGTGATGCTTCGACATCTGGCTCGAAAATCACACAAACCACGAAACGGTCAGCTCGCCTAGACAGTTGACGAAGCTGACCTTCCACGGCCCCCCCGGATGAACCAAGAGGTCCAAAAGGAGGCATGGCCCGTGGATGCTGATTCTGAGGACCCAGGCAAACCAACCAGCTCCCCTAGGGTGGGATGCTGGATCGCAGACCGCTGCCCGACTGAGAGCTCGAGGACCATCAGACCCCTGTTGCTCCCATGTTCTCCTCCCCGTGGCAAGGATTCCCCTCAGAGAAGGGATGAGAATCCAGACCGACGAGGAGAGAGGCTCCATGCGTGCTACGGGGTGTCGATACACTTCCTGCCCTGCCCCCTATAGCGAACCACAAAGGACACACGTGAAACGTATATGTGCGCTCTCGTGTGATCTCTGTGGCCCTCTGTGCGCTCTCCATATGATCTATGGGGCTCATCCCCTGAGGGCGAGCCACTCTCAACGGCTCCTTCATCACCCCAACTATCCGGGGAGAATGGCTCACGAAAAGAAAGCTCGGTCCTTCCACTCGAAACACCAGAGAGACGGGCATCGTGGAACTCTCACAGGGAAAGAAACTTTGGGGATGGCCTAACACGACCCCTCTTTCCCCCTTTTTATAGGCAGAAATAAACCGGGAGCAGCTATCAAAGCAGGAAGCCCGAGATTCAAAACACCTAACCCATGCCACCACGTGGCCTCCCAGGATGAAAGCAGCGCCCCGCGCCAAGCCCATCGCCTGAGCCATGACGCACGCAAAGATCTCCTTTGATCCCGGATCATGATTGTTAAACGCAGAAAATCACCCGCCGATCCTACGAAGCTGGCAGATCTGGGAGATCGTCCTACGAAAATGACATCCTCCAATGGCGGCAAACGCTTGCGTCACTCGCCGAAACAACCCGCGTGGGAAAAGACCAACGCAATAAAGGCCTCTCGGAAGGCTCTAGAGCAGCTTTTTACTGGCGTCAAAGCCGTATCATCCATTTCGGCAAAACAAAAATCGACTCGCCTGAGAAAGGATAGGACACTGACAAGGCAATGGAGGGGTGCGGACGCCGAGCGTTCCTCGGTAATGAACCCCCAGTCTGGTTGCGTGTAAGGCCTAGGCATCACCTAACGCCCCCTTTGGGGGCCGAAGCTGTTTCTATACTTCAAAACCAATCGAAGTATCTGCTCCTAGCCGAGCTACTTTGTCCCTCGGCCCTAGCCGAGCTACTTTGTCCCTCAGCCCTGAAAAGGCTATCTCGCTCTTCGGATTTGGTCGAACCACCGTGTCATTCGGCCTAAGCCAAGTTGAATCGTCTCATACCAGGCTACGTTGACGTCCGACCTTTTCGTCGAGACAACCCCTACGCCTTGTCCTTTACCAGGATATTCCACCAAAATTCGAGACAAGAAACCATCCAGGGAAGACAAACAAATGAAAAACGGTCGATCCATTTATTGATTTCCAGTCGAATTACAAGACAAAAGAAAGGAAAAACACATATAGCCCCAAGGGTCAAGACTTGGGTCAATCCCAGCATCTCCTGGCGCATCAGCAGGGGCATTGCTTGGCTCCCCCTTCCGAAGGTGTCACGACGGGATACGTCGGCAGTTGCATCAACTCCAGAATAGCATCGAGGTCGACATCAGATATTTCTCCATACTCGTCCTCCTCGACCCCCGGGGTGTATGCTTCATAATGTTCAGTGTCTAGGCATGACAGGTCCAGGTCAGGGTAAGCCTGGGCAACCTTAGCCCTCGCCTCATCTTGCCCAGCTGAAATGCGTCAGCACAGGCCGCCCTACGTTCGTCGGTGAATTGGTGGATTTCTTGTACTCCTCCACGCCGAAGAGGCCCGCACATTTGCCTCGGCTAATTGCTTCTCCAGTTCAGAGATCCTTCGTGCCTCGAAGCCGCCTCCTCTCCGAACGCCGCTAACCGCCCCTGGAATTCCTGCCTCATCTTGTACGACTGCAGGCAAAAAGCCGAGTAAAGCAAAAATCGAAAGATCAAAATGAGCAAAACTAATAGCGCCATACCTGCTCTCCCGCCGTGCTAGCTACCCTCCAACACGTGGACCCTGTTGAGAGCCCTAGACTTAGCCGATTGGTTCTGGCGAAGGCTCTCTTTTAGTTCGTCCACCCGGGCCTGGGTATCTCCAATTTCTGACGAGCAAAGTCGACCTCATCAGATAGTCGGCAGCTCGTTCATCCGACCACTTTAGCCGATCCTGTGTATCGGCAAGCTCCTTGCTTAGGCGGGTGAGGTGGTCCTGCTGCCGCCGGCATTTGCGCTCTTCCTCCTCGAGCTTTTTGCTCCAGCTGGCCTTGTCTTCAGCGTGGCTAGCTTTCAACTGGTCCCACCTCTTATCAAAGAATAGTTGCATGGACTTAACCTTGCCTTCATGCTCCGCCCTGGCCTGAGAAAGCTCCAGACTAGCCTTCTCGGATTGCTCGTGGAAGCCTTGGAGCTCGCCAATTTGTACGGTGAGTTGAGAGGCTCTTTCCCTCTCAACCGCGAGAGTCCTGTTGGCCTCCCCAAGCTCCCGCTGGAGCTCACCGACCTGTGCAGCGAGTCGAGGGGCTCTCTCCCTCTCAACTGCAAGAATTCTGCGAGCCTCCCCGAGCTCCCTTTGAAGGGCCACCAGGGCTCGAGAGGTTTGTCAGTCGAATCCGCCCTCTCCTTGAAGTGATCGGCCTCGTAGCGGGCCCGAGCCCAAGCTCCAACTGCCAGATGCAAGCGCCATTTCAGTGCCCTCATGATCAGGGCGCTCTGCGAAAAAAGGATGACACGCATAAAAGACAGTCAAACTAACTGACCAAAGACCCGACTTCAGTGCGATAACTTACCCGAGATGCGTAGTCTGTGGCGATCCTTGTAAGAGCAAGGTCGTCGATCTCGGGGAGAAGGAAAGCCTCATTTGGCACCCCAGCACACGAAGGCCATCTCGACAAGGTCTTCCGGGTGACCCCCTCCAATTGAAGAACTCTCCTCTCCTTGGAATGCAGACGCATCAGAGCGGAGAACCTGGCGCTCACTTCCGGGTCGCGTGAGTGGAAGTCTGCTCCCAGGGAGCCATCCAGAACTCCCGCGACCCATGAACTTCTTGATAATCCAGCTTCCGCCGCCAGGGCCCTCGCTTGAGAAGCCTCGGACGTTTCGGCTCCAACGAGGAGAGCCCCGGCCGAAGCACCTCCTTGCTCGCCGGCTCCCCTCCTTCTCCTCCTTCTTCTTCTTCCTCTTCTTCTCCTTCTGCTTCCGTCTCCTCAGAGATCCCCCTGTCCACGACAGCCCTTCAGAACTTCTGCTCCCCCCGGAGCCCCCTGTTCCTCGGCGGAAGGCCCTTCACCAGAAAGCCTCCTGCGGACTTCGGTCGTTGGTTCGGCAGGTTCGGCCATCTCTTCGCCGCCCGTTGGCTCTCCTACCGATGACCCAGGCCGAACCTCGGCAGCCACAACCTCTTCCCCTACCTCGATGGAAGCGGAGGTCCCCCACCTCCTCCTGTGACCTCGCCGAGCCACTGGCCTCCAATGAGGGAGATCGAGCCGCCTCGTCTGCGGGAGCCCCCAGGCCAACCGGCGTTTCCCCTTCGCCATCATCAGACAAAACAACGACGGGGGGAGGAAACCTCAGCAGCCTCCTCGAAACCCCCGCACTTCCCGGTCTTCGCCCCTGGACAGACCCTCCTCCGCCGTCGAAAGATCATAAGCCGCCAGAACTTTAGTAGCTTCGGCCTGCGGCGACGAGGAGCGCCGGCTATCACCGTCTCTCCCGATCCCCTAGAGCGGGAGCCGAGGGGCAAAACCTCTTCTCGGACCGATGCTTGCTACTGGAGCCAGATCTCCTGCGGCGCTTCCCAGCTCCTCCCTCATCTGGTCTGCGAGCGCCGACCTTTCGGCTGTAATGGTAATACGATTCACCCGTTAGTTCACACAGAAATCGAAGATGAAGCCACACTAAATTATCAACTACGGGGTAATACTCACGCAGGATCGATGGGGCTCAATCCGGCCGCAAAGAGAGCGTCCTCCGATAAAGAACGCTGGCTGGGAGCGCCTGACTGCTGCGCAGCACAACCAAATCCCTCTTCTCCGAATCAGTTAATTCCGGTGTGCTTCCAGATCCTTCACGTACTGCCCCCACACCCGAGGGAAATCCAAACCGATGTTCCCCCTGACTATGAAGAACCGCGACTTCCACTCCTTTATCGACGATGGGTTGTCTGATATCATCTTGAAGGATCTTCGGGGACCGATGTAAGGCCATTCTGAGGCCCTCCCGGAGACCAGATTGAAACACACCCTGAATAGTGAAAGGGTCGCGGTCACCCCGAGGCGCTTGCACAACGAGATAAACCCGATGAGGTTGCGCCAACTGTTGGGGGCCACCATGGTGAAACATATGTTGTAGAACTTCATCACCTCCCGCACCAATGGATGAAGGGGAACCGGAGGCCTGCCCTCAAGCTTTCCTCATAGCAGAACGCTCCATCCTCTAACCCGGATGTCACTCTATCCTCAGCCATCGGGGCCAACAAGACGACGTCCTGGGGGATCTTGTACAAGCGGCGCGTCCGTTCCAGATCCGCCAGGGTCACCTCCGAAGCCTGGTCGCTTGGGCTCACCATGTCTTGATCGCAAGAGACGCTGAGCAGAATCGCAGCGAGAACAGGAAGACGAAGTTCTTCAAAGGAGAACGAAAGGGGCACTATAAATAAAGATAGTGCCGCCATGACTCCGTTTTTTCAATCGAAACCGCCTCAGGGTGAGGATGAGGCGTCCCAACCTAGGCATCCGGAACTGCCGCTACACCGTGAAAGTGGGGATTTCCCATGTGGCACTTCCCCAGCCGTTACCTTCGCCCCTAAGGAATGACGAATCCACCTCGGAAAGGCAAGATGGCCCCACGGTATTAATTAGGGCATCATTGCGCAGGCAATCAAATACGCATCCCCAAATGCAGATCGCCACCTAAGCCTATACTCCCTACGCCCGAACCTACGCTTCGAACTAGGAAGTGGGGGGCATGTGTTGGGGGGTAGAATCGTTATTGCATTGATAATCGTGCAGACGGCTGAGACTGGCCCCATCCTCCGCCCGCTACGATATGTCCCCGAGGAATAAGCTAAACTAATATGTCCGTCGGGCCATGTGTTCCCCCCGAGCCTCCATAGCTCGGCTTCTCCGGGCTTCCATAGTTCGGCTTCCCCGAGCTTCCATAGCTCGGCTTCCCAGAGCTTCCTGTAGCTCGTTTTCCCCGAGCCTCCCATGGTTCGGCTTTCCTTGGGCTTCCATAGCTCGGCTTCCCCGAGCTTCCTGTAGCTCATTTTCCCCGAGCCTCCCATGGTTCGGCTTTCCCCGAGCTTCCATAGCTCGGCTTTCTCCGGGCTTCCATAGCTCGGCTTCCCCGAGCTTCCTGTAGCTCGTTTTCCCCGGGCTTCCATAGCTCAGCTTTCTCCGGGCTTCCATAGCTCGGCTTCCCCGAGCTTTCTGTAGCTTGTTTTCCTCGAGCCTCCCATGGTTTGGCTTTCCCCGAGCTTCCATAGCTCGGCTTCCCCGAGCTTCCTGTAGCTCGTTTTCCCCGAACTTCCATAGCTCGGCTTTCTCCGGGCTTCCATAGCTCGGCTTCCCCGAGCTTCCTGTAGCTCGTTTTCCCCGAGCCTCCCATAGCTCGGTTTTCTCTGGGCTTCCATAGCTCGGCTTCCCTGAGCTTCCTGTAGCTCGTTTTCCCCGAGCTTCCCATGGTTCGGCTTTTCCCGAGCTTCCATAGTTCGGCCTCTCCAAGCTTCCTACAGCTCGTCTTCCCCGAGCTTCCCATAGCTCGGCTTCCTCCGGGCTTCCATAGCTCGACCTTCCTGAGTGATCCATGATTCGATATTCACCTTCGTGGAACCTGACGCGGGAGAGCCTATACCCATCGTAACAGGATCCCAGGCAAAGGATCACATTGAGGAGTGGTCTAGGACCTAATACAGCTACCCGAGACCTACGCATCTACCAGATCTCAGGCCATCAAGGAGCTCTCCTAGCCGTCGATCCATTAACGAATAAGATACGGATCCCACCGGCCCACAACGGCCTGATTCGATTCATCTCCGTATCCTAACAACCTTCGAACCTTCCAGAAGACGGCCAAGATCCATGTGACTGCCTATAAATACGACACCCCCAGATTCTCTCAGGTATGCGCTCACTGCCCTGACTCACTCTCACTCTCTCACTCTCCTCCACTGCTTGTCGGTGCTCTCCTAGAGCTCCCGATCGGTCACCCCTGAGAGACTCCCCGAAAAGATCCCTCTCCCCATTTTCTGTTGATCATCGATCCCCCACTGACTTGAGCATCGGAGGGTCTTCCGCGGAGGGCCACCCCCAACGCCTCTCGCGCAAGGACTTCTGTGCAGGTCCGCCCAGGAGGAAGCCCAGATCAGAGATCGACCGCGCTCGAGTCGGAGGACGGATCCCGGCGGCAACAATACCCTATAAGATAGGGGAATTTGTGTAAATGTTTTTGGCTCTTGATTTCGAGTCATTTTACCATAAAGAAGAAACTTGTAAAGTTCTCCACTTCTCCTGTATAAAAAACTAGTAACGAAGCATAGGATAAAGATCACTGCCATGCTTGATTACATGATGCGTGGAGAAGTCCTCTTGTCACCTTTTCCAATTAAAACGGTACAACATTTCAAATAGATTTGCTAGACTAATGTGATCCAGCACTGACCAAGAGTGCTTATGCTATCAAAATTTAATTTAAGCTGGCTTGTCTGTCTTGTTGAATTTGTTCTGATTTGGATCCATCTGGATGTGACCTACACTAACGTGATGCCAGTTTCTTGTTTTTAATCTTGGCCCTGCATAAAGATCTTAGATATGTCACAAGATATAATTTGTGGTATTTAAGAAATAGATAAATTATGTTTCATATTTTATCTTAACTAATCGCAAAATAACAGTCAATTGATGCTCCATAACTTTATGACTAGGAAAGCATGTAATAAAAGATATCCTATGAACTTGTTCCCAAACTTCTTCCAGAATGGTGTGAGGTTCCTCCCCATTGAAATTGGATTAGTTGATATTATAGGCCAATGCTTTTGGGAGAAAATAAATAGACTAATCAAGAATTTTCTAGTGAAAAAAAGATAATTTATTAAAAAATGAATGAATATATGAAAAAAGAAATAGAATGTAAATTTTCAAAGTGTTCATTATGGTCATACAAGGATATAATATAAAAATATCAAAAAACGATTTAATTTTTTATCAAAAAGGTTGTATGTGAATGCTATTTTCTTCTTAGGAGATAAATAGAGATGTGTAGAGAAAAGAGACCAAATTTTTATATGATTTTTATTAAATTAGAGAAAGCATAAGATAGAATATGTACAGAAGTCTTGTGCAATAAAAATGCTAGTAAGTTTCTAATCATAGTAGATTTATACAAGGATTTGCTCTAAGTCCTTTTTCTTTTTGTACTACTTATGAATGAGTTTACTAAGTATATCAATAATGATAGTTTTTTAATACATATTATTGATGGAAAATATAATCTTAATGAGTGTAACTAAGGTTAGAATTAATAGTAAGTTGAAATTATGATAAGGTGATTTACAATTCAAGAGTTTTATTTTATACAGGACCTAGATAGAGTATATAAAATAAAATTTATTAAATAAAGAATAGAGATGAAGTTAGAATAGTAGTGATTATTTTTCATATTTGAGATTGATTATTCATAAATAATGAGAGATTGAAGAGAATATTATCTATAGAGTAAAAGTGAATTGAACAAAATAGAGAAGTGTAGTAAGGATTACTGTAATTATAGGATACTTATCAAGTTGAAAAAAATAACTATATAGGATTATCATAAGACAAATTAAGCTTTATGATATAAAATATTTAATAGTTAGAAAATAATATGTGTATAAAATGAGTTTGACATAAGAATAAAAAAGGAACTCATTTATAAAATGATATAAGGAGTACCAATTACGGATAAATTTAAAGAAGAATGACTTAAATGGTCTAAACATGATAGGCCAAAGGATGCACTATTATAAAGGATTTATTGCATGTAAAAGAAAAAAGAAGAAGAGATAAATGAAAAATCATGTGAGAAAAAGTCATGAGGAATCGTTTGTTATCTTAATATCTTATAGATCTTACAGCCTTAAATCAAGTAAAATAAATAAGAAAGATTCATGTAGACATTCCAACATATTTGAGATTAAGGCTTTAAAGGAATGGATGATTTATATATAGTTCTAACTGAATGCATGAATTTATTAGACAAATCAACATGTTTGAGCAAGACGTTAGAATGAAAGATTAAATACACCTTATAAACATTAATAAATCAAGGCAATCCTATTAATTCATGTCATTAAAAATAAGCTAACTATATAATGGCTAAATAAATAGATGGTATATAGAACCATCATTGCATATTCACAACTAGGATTGCCCTGCAGACTAATTATTAAACATGTTATAAATTTATATATATATTAACATTTTTATTAATATTTAATATTTAAAAATATTATTAAAATTTTAATAATTTAATTTAACAATGAGATTTATTATTTCTTCTTGTATGTCTTATGGAAGTTAGAGTAGGCATGAATTCCCAAATTTGTGACCTATCATAGGATCTATTGTGTAGATAGGATTTAGTTTCCTTTTTCTGCTATTTTAAAATTATGGATCAAAATCAATGATTGCATCTTCAGCTTGAGTAGCCTATCAATTTCTTTGAGATCAATAAATATTTTTTTTTTAATTTTGTAATGTTAAGGTGTATTATAACTCTTTACAGTAATGTCATTTATCTATCCACTATTTAACATAAATTCTTTAGAAACTCAACTAATGGTGAATCATATTTATGACTAGCCTCTTATTGGGACTTAAGACTAAAATTAGAGGTATGGCATAAATGGGATTCAAACAAATGCTTAGTTGATGCGGGATGTACCATGCAAGAGATTAACGTAGATAAATGATTTAGATTTTAAGATGCTTTACTTTCCGAAATGAGTAAGAATAAACTAAAGATGAATATGCAAAGAGTAAAGTAACTACCCACAGAACACAATTCACTAAGTAATAAAAAAACTATGATCCTAGGATTGAGAAACCACTACTTAGAATATGCTCTTTCTTCAACATAACTTATGAGAAGGGATGGGTCTGATTACTAAGCAATGATGATCGTTATCCTAAAAAATTGGATCGCACAACTCCCGGAATGGGTGCTTGGAAGAAGAAGCTATGCTCTGGAA
Source organism: Calamus simplicifolius (assembly GCA_900491605.1). Taxonomy (NCBI): domain Eukaryota; kingdom Viridiplantae; phylum Streptophyta; class Magnoliopsida; order Arecales; family Arecaceae; genus Calamus; species Calamus simplicifolius. Next base: position 930,534 of record UESW01004073.1, on the reverse strand, counting down.
AATATTTTGGCTTTTCTTTAGATGGTTCCGGAGGCAATGAGGACTTCATTTAAGGATCGTAGCACCTTGGTGTCTTGGGGCTAGGATGCTTGGAACAGGTGTTGGAATGCATATTTGTTAGGCCTCTCATCCTCTCCCTCACGGAGTGTCAATGCTCAAGAGCATAGAAAAATAGAAGAAGAAATCTTTTTTTATTAATCATCAATTATTTCTCTACAAGAAGAAAGAAGGGGTTTTATAATAAACCCTAACCCTTGAATTACATTAAAAAAGAGAAAATAAGAGCATCATATTGTTTCCAAATAAGAAGATAAGCGACATCTTGAAACAAGAAAAAGAGATCAGGGGATGGTTTTCAAATAAGAAAATAGGTGACATCTTGAAATAAGGAAAGAGATCAGGGGATGGTGCCATATTCTGCTTTTCATAAGGGGTGGGAGGCAAGTCACCTTCTATAGGGGGCTTATTTGCATTTTATGCTGAGATGACTTTATAAAAATCTTAGGATGCCCTAATTGAGTAGATGATACCTACTTTTACTGTGATTCCATAGGGTTGCTAAGGTGGCTCACTGAATGTAGTCCTTCATGGTCTTGGGTCTTCAACTTCTTATACTTTAACTCAATAAATCTTGACTTGACTCAAATAAAAATTACTGAACTCATACTGACAAAACTTGATTACAGAACTTAAAGCCGAACCAACATAAAGTAAAAATCCATAATGAATCTAGACTCAAATGGATTGATAGGAATCAAAGTCTAACTGCATCAATCAAAAATCCATAATGAGCTCAATAACTTCTGTCTGATCTTGGTGCCTGCACCAATTCTTTTGGATAGAAAGAACTTGATTCCTATCGAGTAAGGGTCAATCCAGCTCTGGTACCGCTCCAATAGGTCTCGGTTGAGGTGCTGCAGATCCTCTCGAGTGATCCACGAATCTTCAGATTCTAGTCGTTGGTAGCCTTTATCCCGGGTAGTAATAGCTTGGTCATCCAGGATACACTCAATTCTTTCTATCCTTCCAGGTAAATTTATTGGTAGATACTCAGATATGGGTTTGCTCTCAAGAATTGGATCGGATCCAAAAGACTCACTATGTATCATCGCTAACTTCCTATACTCAACTAGGTCTGAGATATTGAAGGTTGAGCTAATGCCAAATTTGAGTTATAACTCGAGCACATAGACATTAGGTCCAACTTTCTTTATTACTTTGAAGGGTCTAGCTCCACAAGCATGTAACTTTTTCATGATCTCCGAAGGAAACCACTCAGATCTAATCCTAATCATCACATAATCTCCATCTGCAAATGTTAGTGTATGCCCTAAATTCAATCGGATTGAATGCTATGTGCATGTATAGTCTATGAATACAAATCAAATAAAATGTTTCTTTATCTATCAAATTATCCTTTATTATATATATTTGATATTTATCTGTGAGATAAAGTCCAAAAGAATATGAACAGTGCATATAAAATTTGTAATAGAGATTACAAATTGTGAGATCCAAATTGCACGTTATGGTTTGATTCTTTAAATTTCTCCAGTCGATGTGCAGATGGGACTGGACACCGTTGAATACTATGTGCATATATAGTCTATGAATACAAATCAAATAAAATGGTTTCTTTATCTATCAAATTATCCTTTATTATATATTTGATATATTTGTCTGTGAGATAAAGTCCAAAAGAATATAACCGTGCATATAAAATTTGTAATAGAGATTACAAATTGTGAGATCCAAATTGCACGTTATTGTTTGATTCTTTAAATTTCTTCAGTCGATGTGTAGATGGGACTGGACACCGTTGAACGTCATGAGACTGGCACACATTGCATATCCTCGCCTTTGTGGTGAGCAGCTAATCTTGCAAGCTAAAGTATGAAGATACTTTGATAGGTGTGTGGATGCTCATTATTGTAATGATGCACTGGATGATCAAAATCCCATATGGATATTCTATATAGTATTAATGGTTGATCTCTGATGACAGTTGTATGAGTGATCCTTTGACTTGAGGTATTCATTGCACCTCATATATGGAATATCATACTTTGATGACATACAAACGTTGCTCTAGCCATGAGGGAAAATATGATGATGGTTGGATATGACACAAAACACGTGAAGGTGGTGATTGACCAAGATAGAATTTATCCCCTTAATATAGAGAGGGTTATATCCCATAGCCCTTGGTGGATTGATTAGACTTAAAATCCTTGCAAGGTTGAGTTGGAATCCAAAATATTTTTGAAGTTCTAATTCATATAAGTTATTCTTTTCTGAGATCAAGTAAACAAGATCAGTTACAGGGTTGACACTGTTCATGCCACTAACTGATCTGGGATATGTGACGACTGGATTGAATCATATGGTAACCGATCATGGACAGGTGATGTCGATAACCACGTCGGCATAACTCAACGATACTTGGGTAATCATGATGCTTTGTTAGAGGCCACTCATGATTTATAATTATGAATAGGTTGATCAAGTCAAAGGGTTGACTAGGTCAACATCTGGGTCAGATTGATTCATGATTGTTGCCAACATGTCAGGGCCCAATGGGTCACACACATTGAGTTTTTGAATGAGTTAAAATGAAAATTAAGTTGGATTTAATTTAGATTAGATGACCACTTTTTCAAATCAATTAGGATTGGTTTTGACCCAATCTTAATAGGAATTGAATTGATTTAAATTGATGAATAAAGATTCATCATAGAGGAAGGATTTTTTCACTTTGCATATGATGTACATATGATGCACATCCGAAATGTATGATGGATGGCCATGATTGGACACCTAATTGGACGTGGTCCATGTGATGCATGGCTCAAATTAATTTGGGTGTGATCCAATTAGAGAATTGTGATTAAATTGGGTCCATATGATGCAACAAATGCTGAAACCGCATAGCACCCAAATTAGTGCTTATATTGAGCCATGTGGCACATGGATTCATGCCCATCTGATGGGCATGATCCATCACCACGTGATGGAGGAGTATATGCCCAAGAGTTGGACATGAGATTATATGGATATGAGATCATATGGTTAGGATTTGGTTAGCTTGTCCAAATAAGACAATGTATAACAATATCCTAACAAACTTTGTTATATGAACAAATTTGAATTCAGATTTGATCTGAATTTCAAATGTGACATGTGGAATTCAAATTGGATTAAATTTAAATTCAAAAATATAAAAATTGATTCTCAAAAACTAATTTAGTTGCATAGTTTCTAGAAACTGCCATGTGCTGAATTTTGATTGGCTGAAATTTAAACTCTCAACAACTTTGCAACTAAGCTTGATTTTGAGAAACTAATTTTATCTAATATTTGGCTGATTGAAAGTGGATTATTAAAGCCTCATATCATATTAGATGGCTAAAAAAAAAATTGAATAAAAAAGATTCCTTAAAATTCGGCCATTCAACAAACACCGCCTAAGAAAAAATTTGCTTCACGCCAAGAAACCTCACACGTCTCCTCCTCTTTCTTCCATGCCCAAGACTTTAGATTCTTCCTTCCTAAAAGTTCTCAATCTGATCTTGAACTCTCGTTCCATTCTTTTCTTGATTTGGAAAAGAAGGCAAAAAAGAGACTCTAGCACCTCTCTGCCAAAAAGGTTATCAACCAATCCTAGAAGGACTTCATCCAAGGACTCTGTGTGGATTACTGTAGGAGGCCACACACTTGGGTGGCTAGTGTTAGTGAAGATTCTGGCTTCATCAGCAATCTCCTCCGATAAAGAACATAGGTACATGTGAGTTTCATATTTATTTTATTTCAATTTGATTATCTTCTTTGTCCCTCAGGGATCCTGACTCTTAGGGGTCTTCAAGGTTGCATCTAGTATACAAAAATCATTAATTCAACTGCATGAAACTTGGATTTGATCCATGTTTTTCACCCTGAAAACCAACAGCAAATTCTTTAACTCTCTTTTGGGAATTAGCCATATTTTTATAAGTATCATTGCTCAAATTAATCTTATTGATAATTTTCTTATGCAGATCTTAACATGTTGTGCAAATGATTCAGCTGACTCAGAGACTCATGCATGTATGGGCAAAGGGATTAGGTCTATGGGTCTATTAGGCTTATAACCATAGATAATCTCAAATGGACTCTTGCCTGTGGTCCTATTAACTGAACTGTTGTAGGCAAATTTAGCTCTAGGTAATAAAAGGTCCTAATTTTTAGTGTTTTCACCTATAAGACATCTCAACAAGTTTTCAAGGATTTGGTTCATTACTTCAGTCTAACCATCAGTTTGAGGATGATAGGAAGTAGAAAATTTGAGCTTAGTCTCTAACATGTGCTAGAGGATTTTCCAAAAGTAACGCATGAATCGAACATCCCTATCAAATATAATGGTTTTTGGTAGGCCGTGTAACCTAATTACTTCATCTAAAAAAAGTTTGGCCACCTTGGAGGTATCAAAGGCTTATGAATGGGTATGAAATGAGCCATCTTAGAGAATCTATCAACCACAACAAATTTTCCAATGAACGTTCTTAGAACTTGGGTCATGATCCTCATGAAAGTACAGGAGCATTGGACAATCCAAAAGGCATCACTATCCACTCATAAATACCATCCTTAGTCTTAAAAGCTATTTTTAACTCATCCCCAAGTATGATCCTAATTAACTTGGTGATAGTCACCCTTAAAGTCAATCTTAGAGAAAATAGTTGCTCTGGCATCATATCTAGCATGTCATCAAAATGGGGAATAGAAAAATGATACTTAACTGTTATTTTATTAATGGCTTGACTATCAATGCATATCTTTCAAGTGCCATCTTCTTAGGGATTAAAATGGTAGGTATTGCACATGGACTCAGACTTTTCCTAATAATTTCCTTCTTGAGGAGTTCTCTAACCTAGTTTTGTAATTCTAAGTGCTCAGTTAGGATTCATCCTATAATGTAGAAGATTACGCAAAGTGGCTCCTAGGACTAGATCTATAGTATGTTGTTGTTGACCCTAGATTGATTTTAATGCTTACAAAACAATTAAGCAAAGACTAATTATATTTATTAAGCTTGTTGCAGGGAAGTTTAGATGCTTTACAAGTAAGTATCTTCATGCAATTTTTTGGAAGTATACTTCATTTTATTTTGCCACCTGATTGATATCAAATGAACATCTTTTAGCCATGGTCATTCTATTGGCTTGGGAGTTAGCTATTTAGCTAGCTTTCTCTTTCGTCTAGCTAGCTGGCACGTCAATTATCTAACTACCAAACCATTTCTGTGGCTTGGTCGAACGGTTATTCATTTGAGCTAGCTGGTTAGCTAGCTTGTCCCTTTGTTAGCTAGCTGGAGTTTCATTTTAGCTAGTTGAGGTGCCTGCTACAGTTGCTAGCCAAGCCTTATCATTTTTGAGCTAGCTGGTTAGCTAGCTTGGCCTCCTTCTAAGCTAGCTGGATTTCATTTTAGTTAACTATGGTTTTTGGATGCTTCTATGCTGGCTGAATGCTTTGGGTGTCAGTTAGCTGATTAGCTAACTTGACTTCCCTGTTAGCTAGCTGGCTTGCCTTTTAGTTAACTATCATTCCCTGTTTCTTTACTTGGCCGAACGCCCCTCTTTTTTAGCTAACTGGTGAGCTAGCTAATGGTTCTCTTAGCTAGCTAGCATACCCTGTTAGTTAACTGCTTTGCTTTGGAGCTAACTGGTTTTCTTTCTTAGCTAACTATTTTTCACAGGGACTCCAAGCCGAGCGGATGTTATTTTCAGTTAGCTGGAGAGCTAACTTTTGCCCCTCAAGCCGTTTGAATTCATTATGTAGTTAACTAGAGAGCTAGCTACCTTTTGGTTTAGTTAGATGGAAAGTTAGCTGCTTCTCCCTGGGCGTGAGATTGCTTTTCCTTAGTTAGCTAGTGAGCTAACTATCATGGCCGAACGCCTTCTTGCTTTTGAGTTTAGTTAGCTGGGGAGCTAACTATCTGTTGGCTAGTTAGTTAAAGAGCTTCTCTATTGCCAAAAGCCGAGCGCCTCTTTTCCTCAGTTAGCTGGGGAGCTAGCTACCATTTCTTGGCCTCTCCTCTTAGCCGTGTGGATTGCTTGCTAAGTTAGCTGAAGAGCTAACTATCTTTGGTTGGTTAGCTAATGAGCTAACTACTGGTTATTTACTTTTTCTCCTGCCACATGCTTTGATTGTTAGTTAGCTGGGAAGCTAACTAGCTATTGTTTTAGTTGCCTATGGAGTTGCCTGCCCCTCTCCTGGATGGATATCTTTTGTCGTGCGATTTCAAGTGAGCTAGCTGGATAGCTAGCTGGGGCTCTCTCTTCCTTCCTGGCCATCTACTTCAAGGACTTCAGCTACCTAGAATTTATTCCAGTTAGCTGCCACTATTTTTTTTGCGTCTCTCTCTCTCTCTCTCCTCTTTAATACATTGCTATTTTTAGCTATATTAACTTTTGATTTCTTTGTTATGACAGGAATCCTTCCTCAAGTGGAAATGCTTTCAATGTTTGGGAAAATATTCAATGGTTTTTTTACTTTCCGTTTTTCTTTCCACTTATTTCAATGTATCTAACGAATAGTTTTGTTGGATGCTTTAAATAGATGGGATTTGAAGAACAACTTGACGAATCTGAAAGAGAGAAAAAAGAAAGAAATCAAAAGAGAGCTTTATTGCATATTTTTTTCGGATCCTTGAAAGCAAGTTTGTGCTGCGAAGTTCATTCATTGCTCAAGTCGTCCAGATCCATGAAGCGAGTCAAATTTCAGCTACTTCGACATTACATTTGCTGCTGAGTATTGCTTCAAAATTTGTAAAGTTTATCTTGAATATTTGCTCATTTAGGAGCTGTCTATTTTTGATAAATCTTGTATTAGGGTTAGAGATAACCCTAGTTTCTTGATTGGCTTCCTTGTACCATTAAACAAGAGGACTAGCCGGGAAGGCTAGGGGATTGGCTTCCTTGTGCCAGTTAAACAAGAGGACTAGCCGGGAAGGCTAGGGGATTGGCTTCCTTGTGCCAAAACAAGAGGACTAGCCGGGAAGGCTAGGGGATTTGGCTGCCTTGTGCCGTGAAAACAAGAGGACTAGCCGGGGAAGGCTAGGGGTTGTAATCGTTGTGATACGATTAGTGAAATTCCCAAAGGTTTTTGGGGAGTGGATGTAGGAGCCGAGTTTGGCACCGAACCACTATAAACCCTTGTGTTTTGTTTGATTGATCTGTGTATTTTTATTTTGTGCACTCCACTACACCGCTGCAAATTAACTTTTGATTAAGCACATATCTGCGTTAGTCATCCATCCATTGAATTAATTTTTAAAATACCCAATTCACCCCCCTCTTGGGCTACTACATCTGGGCAACAAGTGGTATCAGAGCAGCGTGCTCTTGATTCCTATAGCTTTGATAAGCTTGGAGCTAAAGATCAGTAGTAATCCAAATGGGATCTATGTTGACCGAAGGACAGTCAACTAATAGACCACCTTTGTTCAATGGAACAAATTACACTTATTGGAAAGCACGAATGAAAATATTCATTCAAGCACTTGATTATGATTTATGGGGAATCATAATTAATGGACCTCACACACCCACTGTTAAGATTGATAATATTGATATTGCAAAGCCTGAATCTGAATGGGATGAGCAAGATAAGAAATTAGCTCAATTAAATGCAAAAGCAATGAATGTTCTTTATTGTTCTCTTGATGCAAATGAGTTTAATCGTATATCTACATGCATGTCTGCTAAAGAGATTTGGGATAGACTTGAAGTTACCCATGAGGGTACTAACCAAGTCAAGGAATCCAAAATTAATATGCTTGTTCATAAGTATGAACTATTTAAAATGGATTCATCTGAAATATCACTGATATGTTTACTAGATTTACCGACATTATTAATGGTTTAAAAAGTTTGGGTAAGTCTTATGCTAACAGTGATCTTGTGAGAAAAATTTTGAGATCTTTGCCTAGATCATGGGAAGCAAAAGTCACAGCTATACAAGAAGCTAAAGACCTCAACAATCTATCACTTGAAGAATTGGTCGGATCTTTGATGACTCATGAACTACAACAACGTCAACACATTGATGAAGACGATTCAAAGAAGAGAAGGACCATGGCATTAAAAGGTAATGTTCAAAATGAGGAAAGTGAAGATGAAACTAGTGAGAGTGAAAAAGATGATGATATGGCTCTCATCTCTAGAAAGTTCAAGAAATTTATGAAAAGAAAAAGATTTGGAAAAAGAAAAATATTTAAAGGTGATCATAGCAAGGATAAAGAAAAGAGTGAACCTCTTATATGCTATGAATGTAAGAAGCCTGGACATATCAAACCAGAATGTCCACTGTTGAAGAAAGGTTTTAAGAAAGTAAAGAAGAAGGCTATGTTGGCTACATGGAGTGACAGTGAAGCAACAAGTTCGGAAGAAGAAGAAAAGACTGAAGTTGCAAATGTATGCTTCATGGCTGATGAAAATGAGGTAAGTCCTAGCTTTCTAGATGACTTTACTTTTGATGAATTGCATGGTGCATTTTATGAACTTGTAGATGATTTTGCTAAATTAAGTTCAAAGAATAAAGACTTGAGAAATGAAATTAAGGAACTTACTCTTGAAAAAGAAAGAATTTCAAATAACAATGATTCTTTACTAAAGGAAAACCAAGATTTGAAAAATGAAGTAAATAAATTAAAACCTATTATTGATAAATTTACTTTGAGTTCAGAAAAGTTAGAAATGATATTAAATAGTCAAAGGGCTGTTTACAATAGAGCTGGTCTTGGATACAATCCTATTGAAAGACAAAAATTTTTGAAAAATATTTATGTGCATGCTGATGATTCAACTAGAATTACTTGCTTTAAATGTGGTAAATTTGGACACAAAGCATATACTTGTCACACACACAAAGTTAAACAAATATGGGTTCCAAAAGGAACTATTTTAACTAACCCGAAAGGACCCAAGAAAGCTTGGGTACCTAAGAGCAAAACTTAAAATTGTGTATGCAGGTGTGTCTTGCAACCCGAGCAACTAAAAGACAATGGTACTTGGATAGCGGGTGTGACACATGACATGAGTCTCAATTCATCACTTTAGAGGCAAAAGATGGAGGTGTTGTTACTTTTGGTGATAATGGCCAAGGAAAAATTATTGGCATTGGAAAAATAGGTATCACACCTCATACTTTTATTGACAATGTCTTACTTGTGAAAGGTTTAAAGCATAATTTACTAAGTATCAGTCAATTATGTGATAAAGGATTTAAAGTTACATTTGAATCATCTTTATGCATTGTTAAAAATCCTACTAATGATAATCTGAAATTTGTTGGTCATAGGCATGGTAATATCTACATTGTTGATTTAAATGATTTGAATGATAGAAATGTTGATTGCCTAGTTGCTATGAATAATAAAACTGATAATAGTTGGTTATGGCATCGTAGGCTAGCTCATGCAAGCATGGATCTATTATCTAAACTAATCAAAAAGGATTTAGTAAATGGTTTGCCAAAACTTCTTTTGAAAAAGATAAAATCTGTGATGCTTGTCAATTTGGAAAACAAACTCGAGTATCTTTTAAATCGAAAAATGTGATTTCAACCACTAGACCTTTAGAACTCTTGCACATGGATTTATTCGGTCCTACAAGAACAACTAGTCTAGGAGGAAAAAGATATGGTTTTGTCATAATTGATGATTTCTCTCGTTTTACATGGGTTTTATTCTTAGCCAGTAAAGATGAAGCATTTCCATCATTTCAAAAATTATTTAAAAGAATTACAAATGAAAAGAATTCTTCTGTTTTATCGATACGAAGTGATCATGGAAAAGAATTTGAAAATCAATATTTTGAAAATTTTTGTAATGAAAATGGAATTGAACATAATTTTTCTGCACCCAGAACACCTCAACAAAATGGAGTAGTAGAAAGAAAAACAGAACTTTAGAAGAAATGGCTCGTACCATGTTGTGTGAAAGCAATCTCCCAAAATATTTTTGGGCTGAAGCAATTAACACTGCATGTTATGTTTTAAATCGTGCATTAATTAGACCTGTTTTGAAAAAGACTCCTTATGAACTTTGGAAAGGTAGAAAACCTAATATCGGTTATTTTCATGTCTTTGGATGTCGCTGCTTTGTTTTGAATAACGGAAAAATAAATCTTGATAAATTTGATGCTAAATCTGACGAAGGATTTTTCTTGGTTATTCATTGCATAGTAGAGCTTTTAGAGTTTTTAACAAAAAGACATTGGTAGTTGAAGAATCTATTCATGTGATATTTGATGAAACTAATGATCTTCCCTTAAGGAAGAGAAAAGGTATAGTTGATGCAGATGAAATTGAAGATCAACTCAAAGACATCACCTTGAAGGACAAAGATGAATCAGATACACAAGAGGTAAATGAAGAAAGCCTAATCCACCTGAAGCCTCACAAGGTAATGATGACTTAGAAAGAGGATGGAGGTATGTTCACAGTCACCCTAAAGATCAAATTATTGGTGAAATATCTCATGGAATTAGGACAAGATCGACATTTAGAGATACATATAATAACTTAGCATTTGTTTCTAAAATTGAACCTAAATGTTATGATGAAGCTAAGAATGATATTGATTGGTTAAATGCAATGCATGAAGAACTTAATCAATTTGAAAGAAATAATGTTTGGACACTTATTGAAAGACCTAATGATTATCAAATTATTGGAACAAAATGGGTTTTCAGAAATAAGTTAGATGAACATGGTAACATAATAAGAAATAAAGCAAGACTAGTAGCTAAGGGTTATAATCAAGAAGAAGGAATTGATTTTGATGAAACATATGCCCCTGTTGCTAGATTAGAAGCTATCAGATTACTTCTTGCTGTTGCTTGTTTTATGAATTTTAAATTATATCAAATGGATGTTAAAAGCGCTTTCTTAAATGGATATATTGCTGAACAAGTATTTGTGGAACACCACCCGGTTTTGAAAATCACTTGTTTCCAAACCACGTATTTAAATTAAACAAAGCTTTGTATGGTTTGAAGCAAGCTCCCCGGGCTTGGTATGAAAGATTAAGCAAGTTCTTGATTAGTAATAAATTCATTCGAGGAAATGTCGATACAACCTTATTTATTAAAAGACAAAATGATGATATTTTAATTATTCAAATCTATGTAGATGATATCATATTTGGTGCCACTAATGACTCGTTATGCAAAGATTTTGCTGAGCTTATGCAGGGAGAATTCGAGATGAGTATGATGGGAGAACTGAATTATTTTCTCGGACTCCAAATCAAGCAAAGCAATGACGGGATCTTCATAAGCCAATCCAAGTACATCAAGGAGATGATCAAAAAGTTTGGCATGGAGACATCTAAAAGTATCGGTACCCCTATGAGCTCATCTTGTAGAATTGATGCTTGTAATTCTGAAAAATCTGTAGATCTAAAACTTTATAGAGGAATGATAGGATCTTTGTTATACTTAACTGCCAGTAGACCTGATATCTTGTTTAGTGTTTGCATGTGTGCCAGATATCAAGCTAATCCTAAAGAATCACACTTGCTTGCTGTTAAAAGAATATTTAAATATTTAAATGGAACTAAAAACTTAGGACTTTGGTATGACAGACAATCTAGCATTGACTTAATAGGATACACCGATTCAGACTTTGCTGGATGTAAACTAGACAGAAAATCAACTAGTGGAACTTGCCAATTCCTAGGTGTTAACTTAATCTCATGGTTTAGCAAGAAGCAAACTTCAGTAGCATTGTCTACGGCCGAGGCCGAATACATTGCAGCTGGAAGTTGCTGTGCTCAAATTTTGTGGATTAAGCAGCAACTAGAGGATTATGGTATCAAACAAAAGGGAATACCAATAAAATGTGACAACACTAGTGCAATTTGTCTAACTAAAAATCCTATTCAACACTCTAGAACAAAACATATAGAAATCCGACATCATTTTATTAGAGATCATGTTAATGATGGCAACATTGTATTGGAATTTGTAAACACTGAAAACAACTCGCAGATATTTACTAAACCTTTAGATGAATCAAAATTTTATGAAATTAAGAATGGAACTTGGAATGATGATCCATCTAATTAATTAATCATTTGTTTTTTTTTTGAAATCATTGAATCTTTTTATCAAATCTCTTAATAAATCTTTCATGAATCCTTGTACCTACCTTTGAGTGAGTCAGTTAGCTGATTAACTTCCAATTCCTTTTCATGAAAGCTTTTCCATTTATTCCACCACCAGCCATTGACCTTTTCATATCTTCAGAAAGCTAACCAACCAGGTAACCTAACACCTGACCAGCTAGCTCTTTGAATCCTCCTATATAAGGCCACCAATTCTTGAATTCAACTCTCCAACCTTCTCTTCTCCAATTCACTCCTCCTCATTCCATCCAACTTCATTCCATCTCTTCAAGGATCATTCCTTTTTATCTTTTCAGAGGAAAGATGGCTCCTAAGAAGAAGGATCTCAAGGGAGATGATTGTTTCCTTCAAAAAGTCTTCCTCATCTTCTTCTCATATCAACACTCTTACCACCGATCATTTCCATGGAAGGTTAGTAGATTTCAGTTTCCTAGAATCAAGAAGGATTTAAAATAGGAAATCTCCTAGCTCTCAAGGTTGGACTGAACTATTATCTACTAAACCTATTATCCTAATTGTTTAGAATTTTATGAATATTAGTTTTGGTGTGGAACTATTTCTTCACTTGTTAAAAATAAATTAACCTTGATAAAATGTGCTAGGGTCAGCCCTAGGTATTCCATCCGATGGTATCTTGACAATTTTCCTAGCGATCGAAACTTTAAAATTGCTTAATCCTTAGAGGATGATAATGCTCATGTAGACAATCTTGATGCTAACATGTTGAAGTTGAGAATAGATTGCTACACAGTATTATTGCAAAGATATTTGCCCTCGTGCCGGTTCATTTAATGCCATAACTGATAGGGACATAGGACTAATGTTTGACATATAATAGAAACTCCTTTAGACTTCCCTATTAATGATGGTTATAATGAAAGAAGCTGGTAGATCCAAAGCCGCCTTGCCATACGGGATGTTTCTCACTTACGTATTTGAATTTCACAATGTGAAACTCAAAGGAGAAACTAGTGCATCATTGCGTCACACTGACATTTTTAATGCACACTCCCTACACCGTATGGACTATGCCAAACGTAATGGCATTTGGACCAAGATTAGAACCAGAACTGCAATCTAAATATCCGCCACCTAATATGACTCTCTGCTTGTTCTCCTCCAAATTTCTTTAATTTGATTTCCATCAATCAAATCCAATTTTTAGCTGCTATGAATGATCAAAATCGTTTTTTATCATGACATTCCAGAATGTCCACTCATTATACCAATCAAAATGAAACCCACCCCTTCCTACTGTTTATTAGTCAAGATCAAATCAAACAAATTTCATGATCTTTCCATTGCACTTTCAAATAGGAGTCTGTGATAGTAACTCTTCCGTTAATGATCACTCTTGGTACCCCATATTTCTTCTGTTTTTGAAACTCTTTCTCATTCAACTATGTGAAGCAACTTGTGCATGATGTTAGTGTGCTCAACAGTCGTGTGTTCTTTCACAACGACACTTCAGTGGATTGTATTTGAAAGACGTTAATTTCTTAAAAGTTTGAAGATGTTGTAACCAAGGCTGAATGGGTAACACACCAGATGAGAGCCAATGACAGCACAACGAAGGATGCCGCGAATGCTCTTGACCACCTGAATGCATCCACCTAGCTGAGCTGATTTGCTGGAAATCTAGATTGGTCTTGCTGCTGCTTCTGCCCCTGGAGCTTCATTCTCTCATCTCATCTTTGGTCGCCTCTCAACCTAAGACAATCCAGGAACCTCTAGAAAGCAAGATGAATCCTCAGTACAAATTTCTTCTAATGATGATGAGAAGTGAATGTAATTGTTCATTGATGAATGTTTATGATCTACTTTTTATGATGTATGACTTCATGTCATGTAATATCTGTATTGACTTTACTTGATTTTCTATGCTATGTATGACTGTTATAATATGTATGTGTTCACAATATCTTGATGTATTATGCTTGAATTTATTGCACTCTTCAATTTTTTTTTGATCAATGACAAAAAGGGGGAGAAGAATAATGCATAAATTAAAAATGGAGAAAATAATCACTTCATATATTCAGGGGAGAGTTTACTTATTTAGGGGGAGATTAATGTTTTCTGATTATGTTTATTCTGAATATTTATATTTTCTTTTGCATGCTTAAGGGTTTTGTCATCATCAAAAAGGGGGAGATTGTTGATCCTGGATTGATTTTGATGCTTACCAAATAATTAAGCAAAGACTAATTATATTTATTAAGCTTGTTGCAGGGAAGTTCAAATGCTTTACAAGTAAGTATCTTCATGCAATTTTTTGGGAGTATACTTCATTTTATTTTGCCACCTGATTGATATCAAATGAACATCTTTTAGCCATGGCCGTTTTATTGGCTTGGGAGTTAGCTATTTAGCTAGCTTGCTCTTTTGTCTAGCTAGCTGGCACGTCAATTAGCTAACTACCAAACCGTTTATGTGGCTCGGCCAAACAGTTGTTCATTTGAGCTAGCTGGTTAGCTAGCTTGTTCCTTTGTTAGCTAGCTGGAGTTCCATTTTAGCTAGTTGAGGTGCCTGTTACAGTTGCTAGCCGAGCCTTGTTATTTTTGAGCTAGCTGGTTAGCTAGCTTGGCCTCCTTCTAAGCTAGCTGGATTTCATTTTAGTTAACTATGGTTTTTGGATGCTTCTGTGCTGGCCGAATGCTTTGTGTGTCAGTTAGCTGATTAGCTAACTTGACTATCCTATTAGCTAGTTGGCTTGCCTTTTAGTTAACTATCATTCCTTATTTCTTTACTTGGCTGAATGTCCCTCTTTTTTAGCTAATTGGTGAGCTAGCTAATGGTTCTCTTAGCTAGCTAGCATACCTTGTTAGTTAACTGCTTTGCTTTGGAGCTAACTGGTTTTCTTTCTTAGCTAACTATTTTTCACAGGGACTCCAAGCCGAGCGGATGTTATTTTCAGTTAGCTGGAGAGCTAACTTTTGCCCCTCAAGCCGTTTGAATTCATTATGTAGTTAACTAGAGAGCTAGCTACCTTTTGGTTTAGTTAGCTAGAAAGTTAGCTGCTTCTCCCTAGGCATGAGATTGCTTTTCCTTAGTTAGCTAGTGAGCTAACTATCCTGGCCAGACACCTTCTTGCTTTTGAGTTTAGTTAGCTGGGGAGCTAACTATCTGTTAGCTAGTTAGCTAAAGAGCTTCTCTGGTGCCAAAAGCCGAGCGCCTCTTTTCCTCAGTTAGTTGGGAAGCTAGCTACCATTTCTTGGCCTCTCCTCTTTTCCTCACTCGAACTAGCCACGTGGTCGGGCCAGAGGGAGGGGGAGGGGGAGGGGGTTGGGTTTTTGTTTATGCCCGTGGCCTGGCCATGGCCGCGGCTGGCCAGAGAGAGGGGGAGGGGGGGTTGGGTTTTCTTTTTTATGCCCATGGCCTGGCCACGGGCTCCGCCAGGCCACGGCCGCGGCCGGCCAGAGAGAGGGGGAGGTGGAGGGGGGTGGGGGGGGGTTCCCTTTTTTTATGCCCATGGCCTGGCCATGGGCTGTGGCCAGGCCGGAGGGCCACCAGAGGTGGGGAAGAGGAGGGAGGGAGAGAGGGCAGGGGCACCGCTGGATGTGGGGAAGGAGGGAGGAAGAGGAAGGGATTAGGGCCTGGGGGGGGGAGGTTTATAAAGAGGATTAGTGATGCCATTTGGCGTCGCTAATCCATCGCTAATTAATGGTGTAATTCATGCATTGCTAATTGCGTCGCTAATTAGCGACGCATGCATTGCATCACTAATTAGCGATGGATTAGCATGCCATTTGACATCGCTAATCTATCACTAATTAGCGATGCATGCATTGCATCACTAATTAGCGATGGATTAGCGATGCCATTTGACATCGCTAATCTGTCACTAATTAGTGATGCAATTCATGCATTGCTAATTGCGTTGCTAATTAGCGACGCATGCATTGCGTCCCTAATTGAGTCGCTAATTAGCAATACAGACTCTATGCGTTGCTAATTAGCAACGCATTTATGCATCGCTAATTAGTGATGCACAGTTGCATTGCTAATTTGACGAGATAAAACCGGGTTTGACAAGAATTTAGCGACGCATACATTATGCTTCGCTATTTAGCGACTCATTGAATATGCATTGCTATTTAGTGATGCATACTGTATGCATCGCTAAATATTAATATTATATAATGTTAATTTTATATATTAATTATTATAGTATATAATTAATATTATATAGTGATAATTTTATATATTGATATATTATAATCTATACCGCTCGTTTCACTGGAGCCCCCGGGGTGACATGGGTGGCCACGATGTTACATGTCCGCTTCCTTCGGGAACCTCCTGTGGGTAGCGCTCATGCCCCTTTCTCCCCTCCTTCGCCCTTGGCAGTGCTTCGATCTCTTGTCGCGGGTTACCTCCCTGGTGGCCGATCGGGGGATCGGGCTTGGCCTTGTGCTGCTCCCATCTTCCCCCGAATCCGGAGATGGGTAGGGGCCTACCATGGTGGTGATGGGTGACAGAGAATTAGGGTTCGATTCCAGAGAAGGAGCCTGAGAAACGGCTACCACATCTAAGAAAGGCAGCAGGCGTGCAAATTATCCAATCATAACACAGGAAGGTAGTGACAATAAATAACAATATCGGCCGGCTCTTCGAGTCTGGTAATTGGAATGAGTACAATCTAAATCCCTTAACGAGGATCAATTGTAGGGCAAGTCCTGGTGCTAGCAACCGAGGTAATTCTAGCTCCAATAGCATATATTTAAGTTGTTGCAGTTAAAAAGCTCCTAGTTGGACATTGGGTTGGGCCAGCTAGTCTGCCCCATGGAACGATGTGCACCGATGGCCCCACGGTGTGCCCGGGTGACCGACTACAAGGTCCTACCCGGGACCGATGCTGCCTTCAGTCCGATCCATGCCTTTGTGCCGAGAATGCAGCCTAAACCCTAAAAACCCTAAACCCCTAAAACCCTAAAACCCAAAACCCTAAAAACTAAAACCCCAATCCTTAAACCCCTAAAACCCTAAACCCTAAACCCCTAATTAAACCCTAAAACCCTAAAACCCTAAACCCTAAACCCTAAAACCCCTAAAACATCTAGAACCCTAAAACCCTAAAACCCCTAAAACCCCTAGAACCCTAAAACCCTAGACCCTTAAACCATAAACCCTTAAACCCTAAATCCTAAACCCTAAACCATAAAATCCTAAAACCCTAAACCCTAAAACACTATTTAGCGATGCATTTTGATGCGTCACTATTTAGTGACGCAATTCTATGTCGCTAAATAGTGACACACATTAATGCATCACTAAATAGCGATGCATTATAATGCGTCGCTAAATAGTGACTCATAGTTATGCACTGCTATTTAGTGATGCAATTGTGCGTTGCTAAATAGTGATGCATAGTTATGCGTCACTAATAGCGACGCAACCAGTGCGTCACTATTTAGCAACGCACTATTGCGTCGCTAAATAGCGATGCAAAGTTATGCATCGCTATTTAGCGATGCATTTTAATACGTCGCTATAAAGTGCATCGCTAAATAACGACGCATTAATGCATTGCTAATAGAGTCGCTATTTAGCGACATAATTTTTTGGGAGTTGCTAAATGCATCACTATTTAGCGACTGATTTAATGCATCGCTAAATGGTGTCGTAGATTTTATGGGTCGCAATTGCATTGCTATTTTGCGACGAATATTTGCGTTGCTAAGTTGTGTCGCTATTTCATAATTTTCTTATAGTGTCATGGAACAAATTCAGTTAATAAGAAATAATGCATGATTAAATAATAGATCATACTTATATTCTTTATTGGAGATAAAGATTGATGAAGCTGGTAAACGATTTACCACTAGTTGTCCACGCGTTCGGCCTCTAATAGTGATCCACGTGGAGATCTTTGGATGATGTCCTTCCAGGATTGGATGATGACCTTCTAGCAAGGGGTGCTAGCGCCTCTTTTCTTCTTCAGTTAATTTTCCAAATCAAGAGAGAGAATAATTTCTTGATCAAGATCAAATCTTGATCAATCAAGAGAGAAAAGATTTCTTGATCAGGATCAAATCTTGATCAATCAAGAAATGAAAGAATAACTTTTTCAACCCACCCAAGAAAGCATGAGCGAATGAGAGAGAGAGGAGCTTTCAACCCATCCAATAGAGAGAGAAATATCCTAGAGAAAAAAAAGACATTCTAGAGAGAGAAAGTGGGGTCTAGGCAAGAGAGAGAGAAAGGAGAAGTTAGGCATATGTTTTCAAGGGGGTGTCTCTCTCCTTTTATATATGAAGAGGAGGTTGTGTGGTTCCATAAAAGAAGGATTTTGTTTCAACCACCTAACCATGCAACCATATCAAGTTGATAACAATTTATCTTAACAAATTTAGGATATTTGTTATCATGATAATGTTAGGATTACAACCACCAAACTGCATCCCCAAAAATAAAAAAATTGGTTATCATATGAAACCAACCCCCAAACCTTGGATTTGGCTTCATGATGATGCCAAAATCATGAGTGTTCTCTCCTCCATGACATGAAGATGGGTCATGTCCATTACATGAGCATGGATCCATCCTCTACGTGGCACGATCTTAGCCCTCGGTTTAATTGAGTTTCCATGAATCAAATCATACCATCATATGGACCCAATTAAATACCACATTATTAATCTCAATTAATCTAAGCCATCCATCACATGGATCAAGCCTAATTGGGTATCCAATTAATTGATTTCATATATACATCACATGTACAAAAGGTCTCTTCCTTGAACATAAAATTCGTTCCTCTATGATGAATCCTATTCATCAATTTCATGTTCTCTCATTAAGATTGAGTCAAACTCAATCATAATTAATTGGCCGTCTAATATGAATAAAGTCCAACTAATTTCCATTTTAACTTCATCCAAATCTTCTTAATGCGTATGACCCATTAGGTCCCTTGACACGTTTGCAATAATCATGTCCCTAATATTGACCCTAAGGATGACCTGGTCAAAACTTTGTCCAAGTCATTTATTTGATCAAATCAACCCCTTGATCAAATCAAAGAATCCATGATTATAGATCATGAGCGGCCTCTAGCAAAGCATCATGACCACCAAAGTGTTAAGGGTTTTATTGACATGGCCATCAACACCTATTTATGAACGGTTACCATACAATTCAATCCCCTCGTCACATATCCTAAATCAATCAGTGGTATGGATTGTGTCAATCCTGTAATTGATCTTTGTTTACTTGATCTCAAGAAAAATTGATCACATAAATTGAAACTTCGAAACCATTTTGAATTCCAACTCAACCTTGAAGGATTAATAGTTAGTTCTATCCATCAAGTGGCCGTGGGATATAACACTTCTATCAAGGGAGACAAATCCTATCTTGATCAAACACACCTTCATGTACTTTATATTATACCCAACTAACACCATATTTTTTACCTATGGCTAGAGCAACTTTGCATGTTGTCAAAGCATCACATTTCATATATAAGGTGCAATGAAGATCTCAAGTCAAAGGATCACTCGCACTACTATCATCAGAGATCAACCATCGACACTATATAGAATATTCATATGGAATCTCTATGTGGATCATCCAATGCATAGTTACAATAACAAGCATCCACATACCTATCCAAGTATCTCCATACTTCAGCTTGCAAGATCAGCTGCTCACCACAAGGATGAAGATATGCAATTTATGCTAGTCTTAACGACGTTCGACAGTGCTTAGTCCTATTTACGCATCGACTAAAAAAATTAAAGAATCAAACCATAATGTGCAATTATGGATCTCACAATTTGTAATCTCTATTACAAATTCTATATGTATAGTTCACATTCTTTTAGACTTTATCTAGGTAAAATATATCTAATATATAAGAATTATACCTAGATAGAAAAGAAATCAATAAATTTGATTTACCTTCATAAAAAAATATGTATAGATTAGCATCTAATCTGATTGAATTTAGGGCGCACACTAACAATCTCCCACTTGCACTAGAGCCAATCACCCATATATCTAATACCAAGTAACTTAGTATGACCATCATGCTTCTGTTGTGGCAGGACTTTGGTGAACAGATCGGCAATATTGTCGTTCATGGAGACTCGTTCTATTTTTATATAATTTCATCAAATGATTTCTCAAATTATATGATATCTTATGAGTATATGTTTGGACATCTGATGAGACCTTGGCTCCTTGGCTTGCGCAAAGCTTCATTGTTATCACAATACAAGAGTACTAGATTAACAATGCTTGGAACCGTTTCAAGTTCAGTGATGAGCTTTTTGATCCAAACTCTTCTTTAGCTGCATCTGATGCTGCGATGTACTCGGCTTCAGTCACTGAGTCTGCGGTCATCTTCTACTTAGAACTTTTTCAGCTGACTACACCATCATTGAGTGTGAACACATAGCCTAATTGTGATTCATAATCATCTCACTACTAGAAATGTGTGATTTACTAAGGGATTTTATCGAGAGAAAAATCCCTCGCAATTCCGAGGGATTTTTTGACAAAAAATATAAACTATAAAAATTTCTGACAAAAAAATAATTTCATGCAAATCCGTCGTAAAATTAATTTGCAAGGGATTTTTTGAGAGATTTATTTTTCATTAATGAGTTATTAATAAAATTTTTTGATGAAAAAAATACCTTAAAAATCCCTCAAAAAATAATTTCTGACGGTTTTTGTGAGGGATTTTTTGATGATTTTGTGAGGAATTTTTTGAGAATATTCTATAATAAATGGGTTATTCGTAAAAAAAAAAAATTGATAAAATAATCCTTCAAAAAATCCCTCAGAAATTAATGTTGCGAGGGATTTTTTGAGGATTTGTTTTTCATTAATGAGTTATAAATAAAATTTTTTGATGAAAAAAATCCCCAGAAAATTCCTCACAAAATTAATTTTAAGGGATTTTGCGAGGGAATTTTTGATGATTTTGCAGAGATTTTCTGAGGGATATTTCTATAATAAATGGCTTATTCGTAAAAAAATATTGAAAAATAATCCCTCAGAAAATCCATCAAAAATTAATTTTGCAAAGGATTTTTGGAGGGATTATTTTTCATTAATGAGTTATTAATAAAATTTTTTGATGAAAAAATCCCTTGAAAATCCATTGCAAAATTAATTTTGAGGGATTTTCTAAGGGAATTTTTAATGATTTTGTGAGGGATTTTTCGAGAGATGTTTCTATAATAAATGGCTTATTTGTAAAACAAAATTTGATAAAAAAATTCCTTGAAAAATCCCTCATACTTAATTTTGATAGGGATATTTTGATAGATTTGTTTTTCATTAATGAGTTATTAATAAATTTTTGATGAAAAAAAATCCATCACAAAATCCCTCGCAAAATTAATTTATAAGAGATTTTTTTAGAAAATTTTTTTGATGATTTTGCGAGGGATATTTTGAGGGATATTTCTATAATAAATGGCTTATTTGTAAAAAAAAATGGATAAAAAATATCCCTTGAAAAATTCCTTGGAAATTAATTTTGAGAGGGATTTTCCAAGGGATTTGTTTTCATAATGAGTTATTAATAAAATTTTTGATGAAAAAAGTCTCTCAAAAAATCCCTCACAAAATTAATTTTTGAGGGATTTTTTGATGATTTTGCAATGAATTTTTTGAGGGATATTCTATAATAAATGGCTTATTTGTAAAAATTAATTTTGTGAGGGATTTTTTGAGGGATTTTTTTTCATTAATGAGTTATTAATAAAATTTTTGATGAAAAATCTTTCAAAAAATCTTTTTGATGTTTTTGGAAGGAATTTGTCAAGGTATATTTCTATATAAATAGCTTATTTGTAAAAAAAATAAAAAAATCCCTCAGAAAATCCATCAAAAATTAATTTTATGAGGGATTTCTCGAGAGATTTATTTTTATTAATGAGTTATTAATAAAATTTTGATGAAAAAAATCCCTCGAAAAATCCCTCGCAAAATTAATTTTTGAGGGATATTTTGATGATTTTGCAAGGGATTTTT
>UESW01004073.1:855829-903703 GCA_900491605.1 Calamus simplicifolius | reverse complement strand
AAAAAATCCCTCAAAAAATTTCTGAGGGATTTTTTTTATAAATAAGCCATTTATTATAAAAATATTCCTCAGAAAATCCTTCTCAAAATCATCTAAAAATCCCTCAAAAATCCCTAGGAAATTAATTTTGAGAGGGATTTTTCGATGGATTTTTTCATCAAAAATTTTATTAATAACTCATTATAAAAATAAATCCCTTGTAAAATCCCTCGCAAAAAATTAACTTCTAAGGGATTTTTATTAAGTTTTTTTTAAATAAGCCATTTTTTATACAAATATCCTTCAGAAAATTTCTTGCAAAATCATCAATAAATCCCTTGAAAATTAATTTTATGAGGGATTTTTTAAGGAATTTTTTTATCAAAAATTTATTAATAACGCATTGATGAAAATCAAATCCCTAAAAATTCCTCGTAAAATTAAGTTTTCGAGGCATTTATTTTATTAATTTTTTTTACAAATAGCCTTTATTATAGAATATCCCTTGAAAAATTTCTTGCAAATCATCAAAAAAAATCCCTCGAAACTTAATTTTGCAAAGGATTATTTTTATCAAAAAATTTTATTAATAACTCATTAATGAAAAATAAATCCCTTGAAAATTCCGTACAAAATTAATTTATGAGGATTTTCCAAGGTATTTGTTTTATCAATTTTTTTTACATAAGCCATTTATTATAGAAATATCCCTTGCAAAATTCCTTGCAAAATCATCAAAAAATTCCTCTAAAATCCCTCGGAACTTAATTTTGCGAGAGATTTTTCGAGGGATTATGTTCATCAAAAATTTTTATGAATAACTCAGAATGAAAAACAAATCCCTTAAAAAATCCCTCATAAAATTAATTTCCGAGGGAGTTTCCAAGTGATTTTTTTATCAATTTTTTAACAAATAATCCAATTATTATAGAAATATCCTTCATAAAATCTCTCAAAATCATCAAAAATACCTCAAAAATCCCTTGAAAATTAATTTACGAGGGATTTTCTGAGGGATATTTTTTATCAAAAAATGTTACTAAGGACTCATTAATGAAAAAAAAATCCCTCAAAAAATCCCTCGCAAAATTAATTTCCAAGGGATTTTTCGAGGGATTTTTTTTATAAACCTTATTAAGTTGTTTCATGAACCATCAACTCAGTTTGCTAGGTTGTGGCAAATAACAAAGGTTGTTTAGTTTTTAAGATTATAGGATAACAACTCAGAAATTTTCATCTCTTGCTTCATGTTAAAGATGGTGGCGATTAAAGATGATGGCAATTACAAAAGTTAAGGTTTACGTAATATAGGATAAAAGGTTTGAGCTCGTTACATAAATTAGGTAAAGGACAATAGGCTATGTAATAAGAAAATTATGTGGTAGTTAAAGAGTGACCAAATAGGCAATCAATTGTTTGGGTTAGATCACCTTATTTAAGCCTAATAACCCAACTTGACCTATTAATAAGTCAAGATTGCTAGACCTAAATTTGACTAACAACCACTCACTGACCTTTGTAATATTAAATAAATTTAGTTTTGGGGTTTATATTAAATGGATAGTATTTTTTTATATATAGCTTTGGATAATTTGTTATATAACTCATCTCTCCTTTGGACGATGGTCTAGTTGCTCATTCATTACATAGTTTTCTTTTATACATACATATACATACATATATATTTATACACACACATATAGGTGTGTGTGTGTATATATATACAGACGTGTATATATATATATATATGATGGTTTCTTTAAAATTTAAATTTCACCAATCAATGTCATCAAGCCTTCTTAGTCTTCACTAATTCATGTAAATCACTTAACAAGAAGCCTAGATACGAAGAACTTATTCTTTTGTTTTACTTTACTAATATTCAGCATGTATAAGCACATGATTCATCTTAGATTAGATAAATTAATGGTTATAAACTCATCAATCAGTAACATAATATCCATGATTTATTTGATTTAGATTTTTTTCTTATTTATGTAAATGGTAAATGAGATACTGCTTTTTTTTCAACGATCCAACTAAAACAGCATAAAAAATAGTGACTTTATATATTAATTATTTAAATAATTTATGAAGGGATTAAATGGTTAATAAAATCTTGATAGTTCTTCCAACTAATATTTCCTTTAAAAAAATATCTCCCATTAAATACATTTTCAAATGATTATATATATATATATTTGAACTGCTAAATCAAATTCTAGTTAAAGATCTTAGGACAAATCCAAATTTCAAAGCTTCTACCGCTTGCTCACCAGTTTCTTCCCTCTCACACTTGGACCTAGGGTTGCAAATGTATAGGGCAAGATCGGGTTATGCTTGATCCCAACCTAACCTGGTTCCTTGGTCATGTATTGATATTGAACCCAAACCCAATCTAATAAAAAATCGGGTCAAATCCATGATCAAATTTCTTGACCCAATGAGCCATTCAGGTCAAGTCAGGTCCATGTATAATCTAGTCCCAATCCATACTTGATCTTTTTGATTTAGATTTTTTTTATTTATGTAAAATGATAAATGAGATACTTTTTTTAACGATCCAGCTAAAACAGCATAAAAAATAGTGACTTTATATATTAATAATTATTTAAATAGTTTATGAAAAGATTTAAATGGTTAATAAAATTTTTCAACTAATATTTTTTTAAAAAAATATTTTTTATTAAATATATTTTTAAATAATATACATATATAAATATAAATTTTGAATCGTTAAAAATTTTTTGGCATCCTCCATAGGCGCCAAAATTTTTCGGCATCCTTCACTCCCCCTCCCCCCCTTTTCTTCCCAACATGTAATCAAAAATTCACCACTTCTCTCTCTCTCTCTCTCCCCCTCTCTCTCTCTCCCCCCCTCCCCAACCCCTCGCCAGTTCTCTCTCCTCTCCTCTTCTCTTCTCCCCTCCAAGAATCAAGAAGAGATAACGAGAGAGAACGCGGGGGAGAGAGGCTATCGAGGAACGAGATCGAATGATTGCTGGATCTTGGGATGCAGTCCGAGGACATGAAGTTCTCGGCCATGGATCTGATGTCAGCGATCCTAACCAAGAAGTATGACGAGGAGGGATTGCTGCCCGAATTCCTAGGGATCGTCGGCAACCAGGAGCTGCTGGCGGTGATCACCACATTAGTGGCGGTGCTGCTCAGCTGCACAATCCTGCTGCTCTAGCGGAGATCCAATAAGGCCATACCAGCTTTTGAGTTACCGTAGTCGCTGTTGGGTAGGGGCAAACCGATGCAGGAGGTCGATGATGGGAGAAAGAAGGTCACCGTCTTCTTTGGTACCCAGACCGGCACCGCAAAAGGTCACCGTCTTCTTTTAAGCACTAGAAACTTTAATGTAGATTATGCCTACTTGTCTATAGCCCATTGCCTCTCTTATTTACATATATTTGTTTGCCAAAACATATTAAGAATTTTGGAAATAGTTGACTTATAATTTATTGTTATTTTGCATCATACTCTTATTGTGTAACACCAAGTACTCTTCTTTTGCACATTATTCTCACTAAGCTTGATGATCCGTGATATGGCTGATCATGCCACGTCAGGGCTAACAGTCGAAGTAACTGATGGAGATCAAGACCGACTCCGGAGTAGGCCTCCAGCCCCGACTCCTAAGTCAACCTCCCAGATCAAGACCGACTCCAGAGTCGGCCTCCTGCCTTGACTCCCAAGCTGGCCTCCTAGATCAAGACCGACTCCAGAGTCGGCCTCCAGCCCCGACTCTCGAGTCGGCCTCCCAGATCAAGACCGACCCCAGATTCAGCCTCCAGCCCCGACTCCCGAGTCAGCCTTCTAGATCAAGATCGACTCCAGAGTCGGCCTCCAGCCTCGACTCCCAAGTCGGTCACCCAGCACCAACTCCACAGTTGGGTCCAGCCTAGTACTCTCGATCCTCGCATGGCTTGCCTGACACCTGCACTGGCCACGTGGTCCACCCACCACCTATAACCGCACGTGGCCCCTGCAAACACTGTCAGTTATGGTGCACGCCCGATAAGACCAGGCCTACCTACCGACTGCGATGCTGCACCAAGGAAGGGGGGAGAGCGGTAGTACGCCCCTTACCAGCTCAGGGGTAGTTGTGACCTGTCCCTATTGACCTTCTCACCAATACTTTGCCAGACGATGATGTCTCGAAA
Organism: Calamus simplicifolius; assembly: GCA_900491605.1. Lineage (NCBI taxonomy): Eukaryota > Viridiplantae > Streptophyta > Magnoliopsida > Arecales > Arecaceae > Calamus > Calamus simplicifolius. Next base: position 899,555 of record UESW01004073.1, on the reverse strand, counting down.
TCAATAACCTTCCAAAAGTGGGTAAGGGGGACTCTCAACTAGGTATAAAAGCCTTCACTCATAACAAGAGAGGGGATCTGAACTCTAGGCTTTTCGGACTAAGTCTTTCAGTTCGCTTCCACTCATTGTTTCCCAAGTTACTCACTTGAGCATTGGAGGGTCTCCACTGGAATAATCGTTCCTTGAAGACTTTCTTGTAAGAATCCTGTCCGAGGAGGAGGCATTCGCAGATTCCTAAAACTCGTCCTTTGGATCTTCGTCATCTCTGGAACTAATGTCCTTTCCCAACGTTCAAGGAGGATGATTTGGCGATAATAGATTGGTGTGCCAGAAAGGAGGGAGACGAGGAGATAGAAAGCTCCGAAACTATCAGCTGCAGACCTCCACTCCCCTTAAAAATTAAAATGGTGGTGACACATGCCCAAGAGGTTTTCACCAGCTACGCTGGAGGGCATCGCCAGGGGACTGAGCAGCTGAAGACCAGTCTCCCAGCTCTCCAGGCCAACCTTCCCGCTCAGCCTTCGCCACCACATCAGGACGACCGAATCATCACCCTTACCTTACATGTCCAGTTACTTGTGGTGGCAATTCAGGAGCTACAACAATAGTTGGCTGCCACGCAGCCATAGCCGACGGCCGCACAGCAACACCCAAGGCCACCCTTACCGGGCATGGGGGTGGTTTAACCCAGTCAACAATCCATTCGCGGGAGATCCCCACAGAGGGAGGCTCGCCGCCATTGTGCCTCACCCAAGCATCATTGCCGGGAGACCTCTAAGAGGCCTTGGTCCCCCTCCCGCCATGCTAGTGATTCCCCTAAGCGATGGCACAGGAAGGAGGCTGAGCGAGGACATCATCATCGGTGCTACCCCTCCCCGTCCTTCGAATATTTATGGGAGGGGTCCTTCGATGGTTGAATTGCTCGCCGGGCCGAGCAACGACTGGATGAGTACAATCAGCGGCTGGAGGAGCTCAGCCACAGAATCACTAATCAGCTGAAGATGAACTACGATAGCTGCCCCCCGCTGTCTCACCGTATCATAGAGGAGCCGATTTCAAACTGATTTTAACTCCCCCAGCTAGACCCCTACGACGGCACTGCTGACCCCCTGAACCATCTGAGAGCTACAAGGTCCTCATGCAGGTCCATAGGATGACCAACTCTCTCCTCTACATTGCCTTCTTGGCCATCCTTCGAAAGGATGCATGCGCTTGGTACTCCCGCCTACTGCCGTGCAGCATTAACTCCTTCCGACAGCTAGAGAGGGCCTTCCTGGCGCACTTTGATGCATGTTGAAAGATCTCTCGGGTGGCCGACAGCCTATTCGCCATCCAACAGAAGAGTTGCCAATCCTTGAGGAACTTTGTGGCCCGGTTCAAGGAAGCTGCGCTCGAAGTTTACAACCTCGAGGATTCCATGGCCACTTTGGCCTTGAAGCAAGGGCTCCGCCCTTCCCAATTCACCTACTCCCTTAACAAGAAGCCCCCTAGCTCCTACGTTGAGTTGCTGAGCCACACACAGAAGTACATCAATGCCGACGAGGTTTTTCTTCTCGAAGGAAGGCTGACGAAGGGCCTAGCAAGAAGCAGACCCATTCGGAGCCTATTAGGGCTTGACCCAGGAGGCCTGAGCCTCCTCACCGGCCGAACAATTGGCCCTGGGCTCCCATCCCCAGAGGGAGCACTTCAGCCCTCTGCTCGCCCCGATATTCCATATCCTAATGGAGATCAAGGGCAAGTCCTACCTCAAGCGGCCCATCCCCATAAAGCCGGGAGTCCTCCGTAACATGATCCTCTATTGCCGCTTCCATCGAAATCAAGGCCACAACACCGAAGACTACCGTCAGTTGAAAAAGGTGATTGAAAACCTCATCTAGCATGGCCACCTAGGAAAGTTTGTCCAGATGGAGAACCGATTGTGCCGAGCTCATCGGCACCCCCATCTATTCAGGTCGGTGTTGACAATGCCCCAACTAAGAAGATGGTGGCCATGGTTTCCTGAGGGATGGGTGGCACTTCCAAGAGGCCCCGAAGGGAAGAGGGAGTAGACTCTGTAATCCTATTCTCTAAAGGGGACTTAGAGAGGTGGACAACCCTAACGACGATAGTGTCATCGTGTTCATGACAATTGCAAAACACCATGTAAAGAGAATTCTTGTTGATAGTGGATGCTCTGTCGACGTTCTCAGTTACGATGCTTTTGTTCGAATGAGCTTGTCTTCCGACTCCCTTTGACCTGTAACCATGCCCCTAATGGGCTTCACTAAAGACTCTATGAGGATGGAGGGAGAGATCACTCTTCCGATCATAACTGGGACGTCGCCGTGCCAGAGCACAATTTTCATGAAGTTTCTGATCGTTCGAGTCCCACTGGCCTACAACATCATTCTTGGAAGATACTAACTGAACTTCTTAGACGCCATCGTCTCCACCAAGAGGCTATTTGTGAGATTTTCCACCAGTAGAGGAATTAGGGAGATGCACGGGGAGCGAAGCCCAGTGCCACTTTGCTATCACATGTCTCTCAATCCCCAAGAGGCGTCTGCTCTGCCAGTGCTTGAGCTGCTCGATCCCAGAGACTTGAAGAGGAGAGAAGAGCTAGCTGAGCACCTGCTGACCTTTCCGTGGGGGAGGACCCGACAAAGATGGTCTGGGTTGGGGCGCTCCTCTCCAAGGAGGCAAGAGATTAGCTTTTCACCTTCCTACAAGCCAACTCGGACATCTTTGCTTTGTCAGCGTCAGACATGCTAGGCAAACCGATCGAGGTGATCACTCACAAGCTCAATGTCAACCTGGGGTATTGGCCAGTCTGACAGAAGAAGAGGAGCTTCGCCCTTGAGCAGCAGAGGGCCGTCGACGAGGAGGTGCACAAACTACTGGCCGCCGGCCACATCCGGAAGGCCCATTACCCTAACTAGTTGGCCAACACGGTCATGATCCGTGAGGCCAATAGAAGCTGGGGGATGTGTGTCGACTTCACCGATCAACAAGGCATGCCCTAAGAATAGCTTCCCACTGCCCAGAATCGATCAGCTGGTGGATGCCACGTCAGGCCATGAGATGCTCAGCTTCATGGATGCCCTCTCGAGGTATAACCAGATCAAGATAGACTCGGCTAATGAGGAGGCTACCTCCTTCATGACCAAGAAGGGTGTCTACTACTACAAGGTAATACCTTCGAACTGAAGAATGCAGGGGCTACATATCAGAGGTTGATGAACAAGGTCTTTGAGGATCAAATTGAACATAACATGAAGGTGTACGTGGATGATATGCTTACCAAAAGTGTTTATATGGACACCAATGTTGCTCACGTAGCAGAGACCTTTGGCAACCTTTGTTGCTATCGGATGAAACTGAACCCATGAAAGTGCACCTTCGGGATGACGGCAGGTAAGTTTTTGGGCTTTATGATGATGCATCAGGGAATCAAAGCTAACCCAGAGAAGATCAGCACTATAATCAATATGAGGCCACTGACTAGCAAGAAGGAGGTGCAATGACTCACCGAAATGATGGTAACCCTAAGCTGCTTTCTATCGAAGTCGGCGGAGAGATGCCTGCCTTTCTTCAAAGCCTTACGCAAGGTCAATGGCTTCGAGTGGATGGGAAAGTGCTAGAGAACCTTCGAGGGATTGAAGGAGTTCCTATCAACTCCACCGTTGTTGTCCAAGTCGATAGAGGGAGAGGAGCTCTTCCTTTACCTCACGATGTCCCCCGAGGTGGTCAGTTTTGTGCTCATCCATGTTGACACGATGGAGCACAGATGTCAGTCTATTACACTAGCAAAGTGCTTCACGATGCGAAGATCAGGTATTCCAAATAGAAAAGATTATTTTTGCACTAATCATCTCTGCTCAACATCTCAAACCCTACTTTTAAGTCTATCCGATCATGGTGCTCATGGAACAGCCACTCAGGGCAATCCTTTCCAGTCCGAACACCTTTGGCCAACTGGCAAAGTGGGCTCTCAAGCTGAGTGAGTTCAACCTGTCATTCTGACTAAGGTTGGCTATGAAGTCCCAAGTATTAGCGGACTTCTTAGTCAAGTGCACTTGGACCAGAGGGTAGCCGAATGAGCCCCACTCGACGCCCTCTGACATTGCGTCCAAGGTAGGAAGGGACGACTGGATCCTCTACGTTGACGGTGCATCAAATTCCAAGGAAGTGGAGCTGGCCTCATCCTCGTGAGCCTAGAGGGAACAGTGGTGGAGTACGCCCTTCGGTTCCTCTTTTCAGCCACTAACAATCAAGCCGAACATGAAGCCTTGCTGGCGAGAGTAAAGCTCGCTAAGGAACTCGGAGTAAAATACCTCGAGCCTTCACTGACTCCTAGTTCGTTTCCGAATAAATTACTGGGGAGTATGAGGCCCAGGACCCTGTCATGTCCCACTATCTGAGTAAGGTCCAATCACAGACCTTATCTTTTATTCACTTTAGTATCAGTTACATCCCCAGGGGCAAGAACACCAGGGTCGATGCCTTATCCCAACTGGCCACTTTGGCCGATGGGGTCATGGGGAGGACTTATATGGAGCATTTGGAGGCCCCAAGCATCGACATAGTGGAGGAGGCCCTATCAATCAATCAAGAGTCCACCTGGATGGACCCATACATCCGATACCTCACCGACGGTATTCTTTCTGCTGACCCTGCGGAGGCAAGGCTAGTCAGATGGCAGGCCTCCAAGTTTCTGATGCTCGACGGGCGACTATATCAAAGGCCTTTCTCTCATTCCCTTCTTAAGTTGTTGGCCCTGAAGATGCCGACTACATCCTCTGTGAGATTCATGAAGGCATCTGTGGGAACCACCTAGGAAGCAGAGTGCTAGCGTACAAGGCCTTGCGCCAAGGGTACTACTGGTTCACCATGAGAGAAGATGCTGCTGAGCTAGTGCAAAAGTATGATAGTTGTTAGCGGCACGCTAACATCCAGCTACAGCCGACTTCTCAGCTAAGCCTACTGTCGGCTCTGTGGCCCTTTGCCCAGTGGGGGATGGACATCCTAGGACCGTTTCTCTTTGCCTCCGATCAACAAAGTTTCTGCTCATGGCCATCAACTACTTCACCAAGTGGGTGGAGGCAGAGGCACTCGCCAAAATCACTGAGGACAAGGTGAGATCCTTTTTCTAAAATCCATCATCTATCGGTTCGGGCTGCCTCACACCCTCATCACCGACAACAGCCGACAATTCGACAATGCCTCCATCAGGGAGTACTGTGTCGAGTTAGGAATTTGCCAACGGTTCACCTCCATCGGTCATCGACAAACAAATGGAGCAATCGAGGTCACGAACCAGACTATCCTTCAAGGGCTCAGAGTGTTCCTAGATGACTTTAAAGGAAGATGGGTAGAGGATCTCCCAAGTGTCCTGTGGGCATACCACACAATGCCGCGAACCCCCACCGAAGAGACTCCCTTCAGCCTCGTATTCGGATCGGAGGCCGTCATCCCTATGGAGATCGGCATCCCCAGCCCTCGGGTGGAGTCATATAGTGAGGAGGACAATCTGAATTAGCTAAGGGCCAACCTTAAATTTATCGAGGAGGCACACGATCGGGCACGGCTCAGAATGGCCACTTACAGATAAAGGACTGCAAGGTACTACAATGCCTGAGTTCGCCCTAGGGCGTTCCTTCCATGAGACTTGGTCCTCAAACAAGCCAAGGTCTGAAAGCCCACGGAGGGGGGAAACTATCGCCAAACTGGGAAGGACCCTATCGAGTCACCGAGGCCCTCCATCGCAGAGCGTACCCGATCGAAGGCTTGACGAGAAGCCACTCCCCCGCACATAGAATTCTGATAACCTTCATCGGCACTACTAGTAATGTACACATACATTTGATTATGAATTTGAGCATTTTATTCTTTCATAAGTTTGAATAACTCACCCTTTCGGCTAATAAAGATATGTCCAAGTATCTCATTTTTTAGCCAAAGATCGACTCTGCGTCGGCACCAAAGACTGACTTAGCGTTAGCACTAAAGACCAACTCCACATTGGTACCAAAGACCAACTTTGGGTTGGTACGAAGATCGACTCCAGTTTGGCGACAAAGACCAACTTTGAGTCGGCACGAAGATCGACTCCAGCTTGGAGACAAAGACCTACTCTGCGTCGGCACTAAAGACCGACTCCGCATCGACACCAAAGACTAACTTTGGGTCGGCACAAAGACTGACTCCAGCTCAATGTCAAAGACTAACCTTGGGTCAACATGAAGATTGACTCTAGCTTGATGACAAAGACCAACTTTGAGTCAGTACGAAGACCGACTCCGCGTCGGCACCAAAGACCAACTCCACGTCGGCACTAAAGATTGACCCCGCATCAGCACTAAAGATCGACTCTGCGTCGGCACCAAAGACCGACTTTGGGTCGATACGAAGACCAACTCCAGCTCAGCGACAAAGATCAACTTTGGGTTGGAACGAAGACCTACTCTAGCTCAGCAACAAAGACCGACTTTGGGTCGGCATGAAGACCGACTCTGCATCGGCATCAAAGACCGACTCTACATTGGCACTAAAGACGGACTCCGCATTGGTACAAAAGATCGACTTCGGGTCGGCACGAAGACCAACTCCATGTTAGCACCAAAGACCAACTTTGGGTCGGCACAAAGACCAACTCCAGCTCGACGATAAAGACTAACTTCGGGTCGGCACGAAGACCGACTCTACGCTGACACGAAAGCCCACCACTGGGACGGCACCTAAGACCCACCATGGAGCATTGGCATGAAGACCGATGATCGCTCGGCATCTAAGACCTATTCCAGGTTGGTACTTATCCTTCCCTTAGAAAATGCAGGTCCGCAATGCCTACGACCTTCCATGGGAATGGCCAGGAAACGAGGCGATTGTGTGCGAGGACCGACTTCGGGCTGGCACCATAGACCGATGCCCGGGTTAGTGCGACGGTGGACCCACCATAGAGTCCGCATGCGAGGCTGCCCCTACGGCTGGCTTTTAGGGCCGACGCCTAGTCCGGTGCTAAGCCCGACCCCCGAGTTGGCCTCAATACTCGCTTCGAGGCCTGTCTCACAGTTGGGCCGAGTCATCTCTCTAAGCTCACTCAAATTCATAAGAGATAACATGCAAACAAAGCTAAGTACCAAAGAACGTCCAAACACTTTGACACTTGAAAAAATTTCTACTCTTTGTTACTTGTTAAAGTGTTTACAAAATGCTGACTCAGGTCGAACTTCAGTACAAAAGCAAAAAGAAAAGAAATACAAGGAGACAAGAGGATAGGGTCTTCAGGCGTCGATCGGTGCAGACCCATCGTCAGCTGGGGCAGGCCCATCATCGGCTGACCTTTGCACCAAAGGCAATCCCTCTGACTCCTCATCGTCCAGCTTGAGGTTGCTGAGGCCAAGAATGCCGAAGACCCACATAGCCTTCTCCTTGCACTCCCAGAAGCCATGGTAGTAGATGTCGATCGAGGCATCCACCAGTTCTTCCAAGAAGGCTTAGGAGCCTCGATAACGCTCCACAGCCTCGGCCGCTGTGGCCTTCTCCTCGGTGGCTCGCACTGCCGCTTCCATCTCAGATTCCCTCTAGAGGGCATCCCTCTTATCCGCGACAGCATCATTGGCCCGCTACTTAGCCGCCTTCGTCTCCAAGTAGAGGGAGTCGATGCATCTGTCCCGGGCCTCAATCATCGCCCGAGCGGCGTTCACTCTCTCCTCGGTGATTCAGGCTCACTCGAGTTCAGCCCCCACCTGACGCCTTGCCTCCTCCAACTCCTCCACTCACTTGACCCGAGCCACCTCCAATGCGCCCTCGGCTCGCTTGACCTGAGCCTGAGTGGTGGCGGTCTCTCATTTGGCTCAGCGGAGGGCCCTATCAGCTCAGAGGGTAACCTTCCGCATGGCGGTCAAGGAGTTCACCAGCTGCACAAAGAAAGTCTATGTCAGAATGCAACAGAATGAAGAAAATATATGTCTCGAGGAGGAGAGGATACTCACCCACAGCATGGCGACAGAGGCATCCCTGAAGAAGGAGGAGCACCCCTAGCGCCAAAACTCCTCCTGGAACTCTGGTAGGAAGACCAAGCTAGCAACTGCTCCACCACGCGGCCATGGTTCATCAGCGATGGCCAGGATGGAACCGCTTTGAGCCTGCTTCCCTCCGTGGGCCCAATCAACGCCGAGGTGGTAGGCATCATGCCCAAGGCTGATGGCGTCTCCTCTACCAATGGCCCCACTACCGGTGGGTACTCCTCGCCCACCTCCTCTCCCCCCGGCAGGCCTCCACCTGATGGGCCCTCATCCAGGACTGGCTCCGTGGATGGGAGGATGGCCTTGGCCCTTGGCTCCTCCAGAGGGGTTTCAGCGGTGAGGTCAATCGGCGGCGTGACCCCCTGGCTTGGCTGAGGCTCACCAAGGGGAGGGTTCGGTGACCGAGACCAAGGGTGGGTCCTCCTCCCCGACCCCTCAGCATCACTGTGGCCCTCTTCTTCTTCTTGGCCACCACCCTCTTTACTATGTCGGTCGGCACCCTCATATCTGCAAAGGCCAGAGTCGGTCAGCAAAAAAATTGATGAGAGAAAGAAAAGCAAGAGGAGACCCGCAACCGCTCACCATCACTTGGGAGGATGCTGGCAAGTTGGAGATACTCCTGCGACAGGAGTCTTCGATCAAGGGGGGGGGGGACTTCGGAGGCTAGCAACTACCCATGCACCTTCCGGTCCCTCGGGACTATTGTCAGGTTCTTGTTCGACTCTAGGCGTGGGACCCCCCAATTCTACTTCACTCCCCGAAGGTCTACAAAGAAGAACTGGGTCTTCCACCTTTTGATGGATGTGGGAAGACTCAGCCTGATGACCCGGTCAGGCCTAGGAGTGAACAGCCACCAACCAGAGCGGCCCTAGCAGCGGAGGGTATAGAAGGTGCGAAATAGGGACACTCAGGCCTCTATGCCCTGGAGGCCACAAAGCATCATAAATGCGCATATGGTCCAAAGGGAGTTCGGGACCAACTATGCTAGCACTAGGTCGTACCTACGAAGAAGGTCGGTAATGAAAGGATGGAGAGGAAGCCGGAGACCAGCCCTGAAGAACTCCTCATACAGGGCAACCCCCTAGGAGGAGGAGGTTACCCTGTCATCGGACCCAGGGGCGATCAGCCAAACGTCCATGGATATCCTATAGACTCCCCTAAGGGTCCTTAGGTCAGAGGGGGTGACGGTGGAGGCAATCCCTTCTGGGCTTTCCCTGCTAACCCTAGATGGCTGGGTGGAGGACGATAGTGCGGCAGCGGCCGCTGGGCAATCCCTGACAGGGATCCTCCTGGAAACCCACCACTAGAACAAAGGGACCTGGTCCTCTGAAGAAGGATAAGAGGACCATTGAGGTGTTGGGGATGAAGAGACCTGCAACTGAGATAAGGAAACACTGTCCTCACAGGGAGGGGAAGAGGACCACAAGGGCGACGAAGCCATGGAAGGAAAACAAAGAGAAGTTAAAAGGACTGACTTGAATGAAGGAGGAAGGATGGCAAGACCGGAAGGACGAAGGCTCAGGTAAGGCTCAAGCTCGGAAAGGAAGGAGGAAGGCTAAGAGAAGTGAGGAGCCGGGCTCAAGGCGACCCTCCTTTTATGCATCCTTTTCAAATTGTCCTACTCGATTTAGCTCGCCACATGCACGCTTGCCATTGGGGGAAGTGGTTCGGCAAAACCCGACACGTCGGGAACGTGATTAGCAGCCAATGATCGGACATTGGTTACGCCAGTCTCATGATGGCAACTATCTTTTCGTGGAGACCAATGGATTTTCTCAATTCCGAGGAGGATCTCACCAAATCCGACGGTGAGGGATGATAGTACAATAACGCGGTGGTGCCCCCCATCTCCCGCATTAATGAGGCATTGCCTCTCAAGGACATGTGCCCCTTTTCGTAATTAGAGGCATGCAGGGATCAGCCACCGAATGATTGTGCGCCCGTTTCAATGAGCGAAAAATGTAACCGCACCATCTCAGGGGCAAGAGGGCATCTGATATGGCTGATCATGCCACGTCAGGGCTAACAGGCGAGGTAACTGACGGAGATCAAGACCGACTCCAGAGTCGGCCTCCAGCCCCGACTCCTGAGTCGGCCTCCAAGATCAAACCGACTCCTGAGTCAGCCTCTAGCCCCGACTCCCGAGTTGGCCTCCCAGATCAAGACCGACCCCAGAGTCAGCCTCCAGCTCCGACTCCCGAGTAGGCCTCCCAGATCAAGACCGACCTCAAAGTCAGCCTCCCAGATCAAGACCGACCTCAAAGTCAGCCTCCCAGATCAAGACCGACTCCAGAGTCGGCCTCCAGCCCCGACTCCCGAGTCGGTCACTCAGCACCGACTCCATAGTCGGTTCCAGCCCAGTACTCTCGATCCCCGCATGGCCTGCCTGACACCAGGGCTGACCACATGGTCCACCCATCACCTACAACCGCACGTACCTCCCACGGACACTGCCAGTTGCAACGCACGCCCGACAAGACCAGGCCTACCTGTTGACTGCGGCGCTGCACCAAGAAAGGAGGGAGAGCGGCAGTACGCCCCTGACAAGCTCAGGGGTAGTTTCGACCTGTCCCTATCAACCTTTCCGCCTATCCTCTGCCAGACGATGACGTCTCAAAATCAATAACATTCCGAAAGTGGGTAAGGGGGCTCTCAACCAGATATAAAAGCCTTCACTCATAACGAGAGAGGGGATCTGAACTCCAGGCTTTTCAGACCAAGTCTTTCAGTCCGCTTCCACTCACTATTTCCCAAGTTACTCACTTTAGCATCGAAGGGTCTCCACTGGAACAACCGGTCCCCGAAGATTTTCTTGCAGGAATCCTGTCCGAGGAGGAGGCATTCGCAGATTCCTAAAACTCATCCTCCGGATCTTCATCATCTTTGGAACTAACGTCCTTTCCCAAACATTCAAGGAGGGTGATTTGGCGACAACAATCCAAATTTTGGTGCTTCTAGAAATACCTTTTTTCCTCCTAATGGCAACTTGGTTATTCTTAACAGATATCTGATGCTAATGGTTATCTTGAAAGAACTTTCTTAAGTCCAGGCTCTATAAGATTTAGAGATCTTATCATGAGCTGGATGCAGGATGCTGGGCTGAAGATGTATGCATGTCTTTCATCTTTTCTCCATGAATTATAGAATGCGGTATACTTGGATTCATAATTTTGACATGATTCAAATATAGAATTTTTTTTCTTTGGAATGTTCCAAATCTTGATTCAACCTGACCAGATTGCAGTCCTGCTGACAGCTGTCACCATATTTACTGATTACCAAATTTCCCTAACAGACTATATGCTAGCACTAAAATGATTTAAACTCTGTACCCCCTTAACTGAAACCTAATAGACATGTTATATCACTATCATTGCTTGTCATACTGTATTGAAACCGTCATGATGACATCTATTTCATACATGCTAGAATTTAAGTCCGCAAGTCCATAACTGATGAATACTCTTCAGCTTGTTTTCTATCCTTATTTGACTACTACTATCCCCTTCACTTTAAATCATTTGATGGTTAATCACACTTATATATCAATCTTGTGAAATGTGTATTGCAGAGGGCTTAGTGTCTGAACTCAATGATATTTTCCAAGAATTTGATCACACCATCCCCCCTCCCTCCTCCTGAAGTTTCATATGAAAGGGTCCAGACTTTATGGGTAAGATAAGCGAATTGATGTGGACATACAGATTTAGGCAGTAGAAGAACAAACAAGTGGGGGAAACAGAATGAAAGAAAGGTAAACTTCCATAGAAAAACTTGGTGTATTTATCTAGGATCTTATGTCCAAGACCCAAAACAATGGTTCCTAATTACAAGCATATGCCTAAACTAGTACTTCTCAGGGTAGAAGTATTCTGGATGATTATTTTGCCTTCAGTTTGTGGTTACTATAGAGTCCACGGACTGATTTGTATGTTGAGCTCTTTAGGAAGCTTAAGTGAAACATTGTGGAAATTCCTGTGGCACACATTTTGAAGGGTATGGAAATTCCACAAGTATCGCTTGAAGGGAAGATATTATCTCCTCTTCTCTTCTTTTTGTGTATAGATTGTTAGCCGATTGATGCAAAGAGCTAGTGAAAAAGGTAAACTGAAGTTGATTAAGGTGTGAGGGAACTTCAACAGACCGTTGGCTCTTTACAATTGATGTCATCTGTGATTGTCGACATCTGTCCATCGGTCACTTGATCTGGAAGCAATTGCCTATGCTTTTCTCCCTCTAGTCAATCTCTATTGTTCTGGCCAAATAAAGGACATCTTAAATAGGACCCAAAGGGGTTTCCTGTCGGGCAGTCATCAAGCTAAAAAGGCTCTACTTCTATTAAGTTGCAATGGTGCCATTTAGAGATAGTAACTATCAACAAATTGAATCTTTTCTTGCTTGGGAAATGGATTTTAAAATCAAGCGAAAGATAATACCTCCTGGTGGACATTATCATACTCAAGTATAACAGGACCAAGGGAAGTGGAAGATCTTTTCACATTATATGGCTCTAGCGCTTGGAGCATGATAGTATTATTGATTATAAAATTATTGATTTTTATGTGCCTACATTGGGGGTGTGCAATTTTGCAAATTTTGATTACTTAGCATAAGTACTGTTATATTCAATAATATGAATTATCAAATTATTAAAAAAATATTTTTATGTGTATTTTCTTTTTTTATTGTTCCTCCTAAAAAGGAATAAGGAGCAAAGTCTTGTTCTTTTGTAGTGCCATTAAATCTTTGTTTCCATTCTCATATTCATTGTCCAATTGGCAACTAGCTACTCAATTCAAATTCGCAATACCATGACACCGGTATTGAACCACAATCATCTATATTTAATGATTTTTTCTTAAATTCAGCATCTATCTGAAGGGTCTTGCGAGTTTAAGCTAGCGGGAGAAGTTTTCCGTTTCAATTTATAGAATTTTTAGGCGTCCATCTGTTTACACTTTTAATGTGATTTTCTTGACATTCTCAAGGAAGCTCATTTATAACTTGACCTTATTCTCAACCTCTGGTCAGCACACTCAAATGTTCTTTCCTCTTTTGTCATATATTTAGGTTTCTTATTGTAAATTATTAGGACACTCTTAGTTGATACCTCTAGTTAACATGCTATCGATGATTCAAAAGAAAGGAAAAGGCTTTTGAAATTCTTTTATTTTATAGTTCAGATGTTTATAAGTCAGGCCATATAATTTTTATTTATCCTTATTTTAATACATATATCCTTTCCTTTACATATATGCTGTTCTTATTTTATATATTTTTTTAAAAAAATTGCTAATGTTGTTTATATTATGAAATTCAGATACAGAAGTTGAACCGGCCTACATTGGATGAGCTCTTCAGGCACACCCATCAAAAGAAAAATGATAGCAATCAGTGGATAAATAAGAAGGCAAAGACAACGCATGTAAGTATTTAAAATACTTTACTTTAATTCATATATTTATACTATTTGTATGTTTAGCTCATTGTATCTAATATACACTAATTTTATATAGAAATAGCAAAAGGTGCAATCAAGTCAGAGCTTAGCTGGAGAGGATGGTGTAGAATCATCACAACAGTAGCCTCAGCCCTCCATGATGCATGTATGGAAAGATACATTTGGAGTAAATAAGGGACAAATTTATAGACTCGAATCACAGGCTAGCTTGCTGATAGGCACCTCATCTTATGGCCGGACATCCTTACGAGTTCATGAGGAGTGGATTCAGGAGCGGAAGAAGATTTATGGACTTGTTTGTGATCTTTTTTTTCTATTACTGGGATGATACTTGTTTGTGATTTTTTTTTTTTCCTATGAACTTGGATATGATGACACTTGTGGAACATTTTTTTTATGTATTTGGATATATATATATATATGTTTATGATGATGATGGTTTTCAATTTATATAGCAAGTGTATTAATGTTATATTTATTGTGATGATTATGGATTATATGAAATATTTATGAATATAATTTTTTTGTTATATGGATTATTTGTATATATATAATCAGGTGTATTAAAAAAAATATTTTAAGTTTTTTAAAGGTTATATTTAAATATTGTAAGGGATTTTGCAAGGGATTTTTTTTTCGGAAAGCCATTCTGCGAGGGATTGTTCCCTTGGACATTTATTTAGCAAGGGATAATTTCTCAAAATTAAGAAAAGCCATTTAAAAATTTTGAAAAATCTCTCAAAAATCCCTCAGAAATTCCCTTAAAATTTTTTCCTCAGAAAATCTCTCAAAAAATTTCCCTCAAAAAATTTCCCTCAGAAATTCCCTCGAAAATTTCCTCAAAAAATCCCTTAGAAAATTTATCTCAGAAAATCCCTCAAAAATGTCTCTCAAAAATCTCTCAAAAATCCCTTAGAAAAGTTCCCTCAAAAAAATTTTCCCTCAAAAAATATCTCAAAAAATCTCTTAAAAATTTCCCTCGAAAAATCCTTCGAAATTTTTTTCCTCAAGAAATCCCTAAGAAAATCCCTCGAAACTTTTTTCCTCAAAAAATCCCTCGAAACTTTTCCCTCAAAAAATCTATCAAAATTTCCAAGGGATAAATTTCATCAAAAAATCCCTCGAAAATAAATTGCCTCAAAAAATTTATTGAAAAAATTTTTCAAGGAGGGTTTTTCCGATGACCATTTATCCATCAAAAATTTATATTTCTGACATATTTTTTCCTTTTTTCCTCAAAAAATTCCTCGCAAATGATCCAGACTAAAAACTAGAATCTGTGTAAGTCCGAACTAAAAGGTCGGGTCCTTCATAAACCAAGAATATATCCTTAGTCCTTCGCAAGTACTTAAAGATATCTTGACTGTCGTCCAATGTTTCTCATCAGGGTTTGCTTGATATCTACTCATGATACTCAAGGAATAAGAAATATCAGGCCTCGTATATAGCATCGTATACATGATGGATCCAATTGCTGATGCATATGGCATCCTATCCATATGCTCTCTCTTATCTTGGGTCTTAGGACTCATGTCCTTGAAGAGATGTACCTCATGCAGCATTGGCAAGAATCCTTCTTGGATTTCTTCATGCTAAACCACTTTAGCATCTTATCTATGTACGTACTTTAGGTCAATCCAAGTAACCTCCTAGATCAATCTCTATAGATCTTTCTACCTAGTATATAGGTTGCTTCTCCCAAATCCTTCATAAAGAATTTACTTAACAACAATCCTTCACTTCTTTAAGCAAGGATACATTGTTTCCTATTAATAATATGTCATCCACATATAATATCAAGAAAATAATATCACTCCCACTAACCTTCTTGTACACACATGGATCATCCACATTTTTAATGAAATCAAACTCTTTGATTGTCACATCAAATTGGATATTCCAACTTCTAAAGGCTTGCTTAAGTCCATAAATAGACCTTTGTAGCTTGCACACTTTCTTAGGATCTATGAATTCAAAACCCTCTGGTTGTGTCATATGCACATCCTGCTCTAAATTTTTATTTAGGAAGGCAGTCTTAACATCTATATGGCATATCTCATAGTCAAAATATGCTGCTATTGCAAGCAAAATCCTTATGGACTTATGCATGACTATAGGTGAAAATGTTTCATTAAAGTCAACACCTTGTCTTTGCTTGTAACCTTTTGCAACTAGCCTTGCCTTATAGGTAATCACATTACCATTCATGTTGGTCTTCTTCTTGAAAACCCATTTGCACCCAATGGGTTTTACCCCAAGATCCATACCTGGTAGTCATACATGGAGTCCATTTCAGATTTCATGGCCTCAAGCCATCTCTTAGAGTTAATGTCAGACATTACCTCCTTGTAGTTAGTAGGCTCATCATCCTCTATGAGAAATGTATATCTCTTAGGGATGTGAATTATCCTACTAGATCTACATAGCTGGTGTGTACTTAGAAATACCTATTGCTTTACCTCTCCTGATAAAGACTTATGCAACGGCTTCCTGAATGTGGGTTGAGTCTCCAGCTCAACTCCCACTATATTCGGTATATTCTCTGTTCCATCTAGTTGGTCTTTATTAATTTGTGATTCTTGAGCTTCACTAAGTTCAATCTTACTCCCATAAACCTTTGTTGTAAGAATCTCATTCTCCAGAAATGTGGCATGTCTTAAGACAAACACTTTTCACTCAAGTGGGTGGTAGAAGTAGTATCCTTTTGTTTGTTTTGGATACCCCATAAAATTGCATTTATCATATCTAACTTCAAGCTTATCCGATTCATTATGCTTCACATAAGTGTAACAGCCCCAAACCCCTAAATGATTAAGGACTGGCTTCTTTCCATACCATATCTCATAGGGAGTCGAGTTGACTGATTCATATGGAACTCGGTTTAGAGTATATTCGGCAGTGTCTAGCACATAATCCCAAAATATTTTTGGGAGATCTACAAGGCTCATCATGGAACATACCATATCTAACAGTGTAAGATTTCTCCTTTCTGACACACTATTATGTTATGGTGTACCAGAAGGAGTCCATTAAGGAAGAATCTAATTCTTCTTCAAATAATCTATGAATTTATGGCTCAAGTATTCACCATCTCGATCTGATCGAAGTATCTTAATACTCTTGCCAGTTTATTTTTCTACTTCATATCTGAATTCTTTGAACTTTTCAAAAGCATTAAATTTGTGCTTCATCAAATACACATAGCCATACCTACTATGGTCATCTATGAACGTGATGAAATAAGAAAAACCTCCTATGGCTTGAATGTTAATGGATCCACATACATCTGAATGTACTAAACCCAAACATTCAATTGCTCACTTGCCTTTTTCAGTAAAAGGTGACTTGGTCATCTTGCCAAGTAAGCATGACTCACATTCCTTAAACGATTCCCAATTGAATGAGCCCAAGTATCCATCCTTATGTAACTTGGTTAAACACTTTTCATTTACATGGCCTAGATGACAATGCCATAGGTATGAGTCCCTAGAATTATTTGATTTTAATCTTTTTGATTCAATATAGAGAATAGGGGCTTGAAGATTAAGAACATAAATTTTGTTAAACAATTCAGCAAAACTAAAGAACATTTCATTTCAAAAAATAAAAATACCTTTATTTCCAATTTCAAATGAATACCTTCCATTACTAAACATGAAATGGATATAATATTCTTTGTTATGCTTGGAACATAGTAACAATTACTAAGTTCAATGACAAGCCTGTGGGCAAAGATAAAGAATAAATTCGTACGGCTAATGCAGCAACCTTTGCTTCATTTTTCATGCGTAGGATCACTTCATCTTTCCCCAATCTTCTACTATTTCTTATCATCTCCATATTAATACAAATATAAGACCTACAACTGGTATCCAATACCTAAGTGGAATAAGAAGTAATATAAAAAACCATCTTAATTATATACACACTTGATGTAAAAGCATCCATATGCTTCTTATTTTTTAGGTTGGCCCAATAAGCCATGCAGTTGTGCTTTCTGTGCCCATCCTTGCCACAGAACTGACATTTTTCCTTGGCTACATCCTTCTTAATACCGGGCTCGGCATTCGTCAGCATATTCGCAAGCTCAGGCAGTGTAGCCTCAAGCCTATTCATGTTAAAGTTAAGAACAAACTACAAATAACTGGGAAGCAATAACCGTAGAACCAAGTCAATACTCAGTTCATGGTACATAAGAAACCTAATCATATCAACTTCTTAATCAAATTGATTATTTTCAGCACGTGTTCACCCACTAATGAACCCTCAGTCATTTTACACTGAAACAGCTCTTTGAAGGTTGAAACCTCTCATAGCGAGATTGTACATCAAACAACTCTTGCAGGTGCAACAAAATCTCATGAGCATTTAAATGCTAATGCTGTTTTTGAAGATCCGATGACATAGAGGCCAACATCAAACATGTAGCCATCTCCTCGGCATCTTTATGTCGATTGTATGCCAGAAGAACTTTAGTTGAAACATCCATTGGTGGGACCTCCGGTGTAGCCTCATCAAGGACAAATATGATTTTCTTATATCACAAAACAATTTTGATATTTCTTAGCCAATCAGGGAAATTGGATCCAGTCAGTTTATTGGACTTAGGACACCTCTAAGGGTAATGTTCACACTCATGGTGTCTCTTACAATTGTGTAGAAAATAGAACTAGTCAATTATTATAAATGCAAATCATCGATTTAATATTAATTTTAAAAATTTTTAATTAAATCGATTCTTTCCACTATTTTATCGAGCTCAATGGTCCTCTCTATTAATCTCAAAAAATTATCAATAATTTTCTAATAGGCTAGGACCCTTAAATTGACTTACCTTGACCTTGGCTATGGCACAACAAATCTTAGTAAGCCAAATTAGGTAGATATTTATTAATCACAACAAATGTGACTCCTTGATCATTTAAGGAACATTGCCTTGTCAATCACATCTGCATGTAATCACCCTAAACTTTGCTTCTAATTTAGACTGATCCTGACTATAGCCAATTATGCTAGCTAACCTAGTTAAGTCAACCCATTGTTCCCCAATTAACTCCTTATAGATTCACTCGATCTTGGCTATGGCATAACAAATCTCATGTCCTAATGATTTTTGTATCATATGAACAATGGAAAGCTTAAAGACTTAATATTTATGGAGGGATTTTACGTATTTAGATCTCAGCATGCATGTATAACATTTGTATCATGCTTAGTTGCATATCCTATATATAGATTTTAGATTAATTTTTATTAACCTAAAGTTCATAAGATCGAATCTTATGATTGGGACTTCTAATCAAATTAGGATCTCTGACCACTATCTAATTTAGGAACCCTAATCATGTGACCAAATCAATTACTACCATCCTAATTAACCCTATTGACTAATCAATTAAGAGCTTTGCTTAACAATGGCTAGATTAGCTGATCAATGGGGTCCTATTTAGCATATCTTTCGATCCCATTGAATAGGTTTTCCTAGGCAGCGAATGGAACAATTAAAAACCATGATCATACTTTTCTTAGACACCAATGTAATTAAGCCCAATTGATTAGACCAATTGGGATCATAGGATCAAGCAATGATGTGGTTAATTCTAATTTTCCTAAACCTTATCATCTATTACACATTATGATAAGATAAGATAGTGATCGTTAGGGATTTATGATAAGTGTCAAATATTTTATAATAAATTTTTAAAATATTTGTCATATCATTATATGTTATGATAAATTAGTTTTTATCACATAAAAATCCTAATTAGTCTCTATCATAACATCCCTAATAACTATGATCATGATAACATATCAAAATTTAATTTTTAAAATTGTAATCTTGATTATTATATTATCATGATATAATTATTTTAGATTTTAATCATATCATTTATCATAAAAAATTAAGTTCTAAACTTGATATCTTAAATTTTAGCCTTTATGATTATGTCACACATAAATCAAAATTTTTAATTTTTAACATGATTAAATCTTAATAATTCATGTTTATTATCATATAATAAACCTTTTAAATATTTAATCTTCATCAATATAATTATTTCAGATTTTAATCATATCATTTATCATGTCAAAATTAAATTCTAAGCATGATATCTTAAATTTTAGCCTTTATGATTATGTCATAAATAAATCATAATTTTTAATTTTTAACATGATTAAATCTCAATAATTCATGTTTATTATCATATAATAAATTTTTTAAATATTTAATATTTATCATATGGCAAGATTTATATTTTACGTCACGTATAAAAATTTGATCTATGTATATAAAAACTAGAACTCAGGTAATCTCTTAAATTAATTGAATTTGAAGCTTGAGGTAGCTCTGATACCACTTGTTGAGAATTTTATATATTTTTATATGAATAAAATTCATATATTATGTAGCGGAAGATAAAATAAACATGAATTTAATTACCAAAGCTCAAGATCCTCAAGGAACAAATTCAGTTAACAAAAAATAATGCATGATTAAATAATAGATCATACTTGTGTTCTTTATTGGGGATAAAGACTGATGAAGCCGGTAAATAATTTATCACTAGCCATCCATGAGTTTGACCTCTAATGGTGATCCATGCGGAGATCTTTGGATGATGTCCTCTCAGGATTGGATGATGACCTTCTAGCGATGGGTGCTAGCGCCTCTTTTCTTTTTCAGTTGATTTTTCAAATCAAGAGAGAGAATAATTTCTTGATCAAGATCAAATCTTGATCAATTAAGAGAAAAAAATTTTTTTGATCAAGATCAAATCTTGATCTATCAAAGAAAATAATTTCTTGATTAAGATCAAATCTTGATTAATCAAGAAAGAAAAGAATAACTTCCTTCAACCCACATAAGAGAGTATGAGCGAATGAGAGAGAGAGAGGAGCTTTCAACCCATCCAACAGAGAGAGGGATGTTTTAGAGAGAGAAATGATATTCTAGAGAGAGAAATGATATTCTAGAGAGAGAAAGTGGGTCTAGGCATTCAAGAGAGAGAAAAAGGAGGAGTTAAGCATATGCTTTCAAGGGGATGTTTCTCTCCTTTTATGCATGAAGAGGAGGTTGTATGGTTCCATAAAAAGACAAATTTTGTTTCAACCACCTAACCATACAACCATATCAAGTTGATAACAAATTATTCTAACAAATTTAGGATATTTATTATCATGATAATGTTAGGATTACAACCATCAAACTACATTCCTAAAAATAGAAAATTGGTTATCCCATGAAACCAACCCCCAAACCTTGGATTTGGCTTCATGATGATGCCAAAATCATGAGTGTTCCCTCCTCCATGACATGGAGATGGGTCATGTCCATCATATGAACATGGATCCATCCTTCACGTGGCACGATCTCAGCCCTCGATTCAGTTAGATTTTCATGAATCAAATCATGCCATCATATGGACCTAATTAAATACCACATTATTAATCTTATTTAATTTAAGCCATCCATCATATAGATCAAGCCTAATTGGGTATCCAATTAATAGATTTCATATATATATCACATGTACAGGTCTCTCCCTTGAACATAAAATTCTTTCCTCTATGATGAATCCTATTCATCAATTTCATGTTCTCTCGTTAAGATTGAGTCAAACCCAATCCTAATTAATTAGTCATCTAATCTGAATTAAGTCCAATTTAATTTCTATTTTAACTTCATCCAAAATCTTCTTAATGTGTGTGACCTATTAGGTCCCTTGACATGTTGGCAATAATCATGTCCCTACTATTGACCCTAAGAATGACTTGTCAATACTTTGTCCAAGTTAATTCTTTAATCAAATCAATTTCTTGATCAAATCAAAGAATCCATGATTATAGATTATGAGCGGCCTCTAGCAAAGCATCATGACCACCCAAGTGTTAAGGGTTTTGTTAACGTGGTCATCAATACCTGTCCATGAACGGTTATCGTACGATTGAATCCCTTCATCACATATCCCAGATTAATCTGTGGTATAGATTGTATCAATCCTATAATTGATCTTTGCTTACTTGATCTCAAAAAAAATTAATCACATGAATTGGAACTTCGAAACATTTCAAATTTCAAGTAAACCTTGCAAGGATTTAATAGTCAATTCTATTTATCAAGTGACCATGGGATATAACCCTTTCTATCAAGGAAGATGAATCCAATCTTGATCAAACACTACCTTCATATTTTTTATGTTATATCCAACTGACACCATATTTGTCATCCGTGGCTAGAGCGATGTTTGCATATCATCAAACCATGACATTCCATACATGAGGAGCAATCAAGATCTCAAGTCAAAGGATCACTCACATCGTCATCAAAGATCAACCATCAACACTATATAGAATATCCATATGGAATCTCTATGCGGGTCATCCAATGCATCATTACAATAACGAGCATCTACACACCTATCCAAGTATCTTCATACTTCAGCTTGCGAGATTAGCTGCTTACCATAAGGATGAAGATATGCAATGTATGCTAGTCTCAACGACATTCGATAGTGCCCAGTCCTATCTATGCATCGATTAGGAAAATTTAAAGAATCGAACCATAATATGCAATTTTGGATCTCACAATTTATAATCTTTATTACAAATTTCATATGCACAGTTCACATTCTTTTGAACTTTATCTCACAGGTGAAATTTATCTAATATATATAAGAATTATAGCTAGATAGATAAAGAAACCAATAAATTCAATTTACATTCATAAAGAAATGTATACATACTAGCATCTAATCCGATTGGATATAGGGCATACACTAATAGTTATAGTAATATAATATAAATATAATAGAGAAAGAAATAAAATAAAAATAGTGGGGCAATTTTAAACTTTTGGCACTAGCAAGTTTTTTCATGAGATTGGAAAGGTTAAAATACCATCTTCTCTATACAAGAAGTTTTCCGATGGAGGAAAAAATATATATAGGCTGCACCACCTATTTTCTCCCTACTTTTCAACAAAACATTATAAAATAAGGATGAAAAGTTTCCACCCTTATTTTTTCCTCCAACCAAATGAGCACTAAAAGGTTTTGCACCCTCTCTTCTTATTAAAATTTTATCCTTATACCTCTACTTTTTATACAACATTAATCAAAGAATTCTAGTTTCACACTTTCGGTAGATATTCTAATATAGTCAACATAAAAAAAAAGACAACCAAAAGAATAGAATGTTATTGAATGATTTGTGAAAGCTTAAAATTTATAGGTATTTATAGTGTTCAAAAGCCCCTTGCATCAATAAGACTCGTAGATGCTTCTATAGTTTGTCTAAATTTTAAAATATTATAAAGGAAAATACTAATTTAGTTAAGACTAGGAAAATATTAGTCATTATAATAATTCAAATAATTGGTAGTAAACATTGATCTTTAACTGCTTCTAGTGATTGTAAATGGTTATGCTATAGTTGTCCTACTATGAATAAGTCTAAAAAAGAGAATTATGAAGCTAACAACAATTTATGTCCATATATATTCTAATAAAACAAGTTTTCATAGCCTTTTAAGTAAGGAGCAATTTCTAGCCATCAATTTTAGAAGCATGACATTTTTGATTTTTTTGGCCACAACTTCCTTCTATAAATTCTAATCAAGCAATTTGGGATGCATTTAGAGTAGTCAAGATTTTTTTTTTTTTTTTTCAAAGCGAAGATGATAAGGTGAGTTCATGCTTAAGAAATGTGGCTACTAAAGAAGCCGGTCAAAATCTCTTTGGCACACATCTTTGATATAGCAATGTGAGATCCAATTCCACAATATGGGGATATTTTCTTCCAACAAGCCCATCCTATTATGATGTATAGTTTTCCTACTATGAATAAGTTCAAAAAAAGAATTTTAAAGCTAACAACACTTATGTCCATATATTTATTCTAATAAAACAAGTTTTCATAATCGCAATTTCCAGCCATCATTTTAGAAGCATGACAATTTTTGATTTTGTTGCCACAACTTCTTTCTATATATTCTAATTAAGGGATTTGGGATGCATTTAAAGTAGTCAAGATTTCTTTTTTCAAAGAGAAGATGACAAGGTGAGTTTATGCTCAAGAATTGTGTCTACTAAAGACTTGCTTATCAAAATCTCTTTAGCATAATTCTTTGATATGGCAATGTGATGCCTAATTATGAATTCATAAAGGATATATTATCATGTCCAGTTGCATTAAGCCATGTAGAATTTATATGGACCAATAAAGAGGAATGATGTAGCCCATATAGAATTTGTTGTACCGAAGATGGTGTATAAAAATTTTTGAAAAAAAAAAAAACAAAAACTTAACGGAGGAGGCCAACAATGGGCCTTGAACGCCAAGCCATAAACTACAACCCAGACTACTCCATGCGTCCAGTCCACTTCTCTACTTCGGATCACAAACCCTAGGGAGGGTCGAACTATCGAAGGAGAGGCAAGCCGCCTTACCAAACTCTGGCTTCTCACTTTCTCCCCATCTGAATTTTAGCAGATCGCTCTATCTCGAGATAATGTCCATCGTAGAGGACATCTGCTACGCTACCGCCCTGGCGCTCCTCATCTTCCTCTACGTCTTCGGGGTTGTGCTCTTCTTCTCCTTCTCTTCTTTCTTCTTTTCTACGGTTTTGATTGCTGCCTGTCTTCTAAAGCTAGGGTTTTTGATCGATGAACATATGCTGATGTTAACCGCTTTGGTGGGCATCATCGTTATGATGATCTACTACATCTGCGGTGTTGTCTTCTCACGCTTTTCGGGATGAGGATATCCGACGGTTCGTTGAATCCCGTTGCTTCCCTCACTACAAAAAAAATAACTTATTATGACGAATTAATTCGTCGCAATAGATACAAATGTCGTCGTAATAAGTTATTACGATGATAAAAACTTCGTCGTAATACATTACAAATCGTCGTAGTAATATATTGTCGTAATAACCTATTACGACGAAAATAAGTCACCGTAATATCAACCTATTATGGCGCAAATAAGTCACCGTAATAGGTTTTTAATTAAATTTTAAAAATTTAAAAACCTATTACGGCGACTTATTTTCGCCGTAATATCAACCTATTACGGCGAAATAAGTCGACGTAATAGGTTTTTAATATTTTTAAAATTTAATTAAAAACCTATTACGGTGACTTATTTTCACCGTAATATCAACCTATTACGGCGAAAATAAGTCGCCGTAATAGATTTTTAATATTTTAAAATTTAATTAAAAACCTATTACGGTGACTTATTTGCGCCGTAATAGGTTGATATTACGGCGAAACTAAGTCGCCGTAATAGGTTTTTAATTAAATTTTAAAAATATTAAAATTTTATTTTAATATTTTTTTTGTATTGCACCTGTTACAATAATATAATATTAAAGCAACGATACTAGAAATAATTTTCTAATATAAAAGTTTCACAAAAAATTTAATAAAAGTTTTCATTCATTTCAATAAAATCATCATATACAATGTTTCAAAAATACATAATTTGAAAAAAAATACATGTACTATGGAGGTGAAGTCTGCTGGGATCCACTAGGATGATATCCAGGCACAAACTGTCGCATGAAAGCAGCGAGCTCAGCAGTCGTCGCCTGTAGTTCCTGGATAGTCTTCTCTTGCTGAGCGATGAGCTCTCGGCACTCTTGTAATTCACCCTTTAATTGTGAGCTTTCAGAAGATGAAGAACTACCTCTAATTCTCGATGTACCCTTCGGTAATGGACCCCATCCTCTTTTATAACCAGATCTAGAGCCTAAAACCTCCTCCAAAATGACATCCTCATTGATTGGTTCTACTGTAGAGTCCTGTGAGGAAAGTCGCTCTATTAACTGTGCCTGCAATGAAAAGAAAACAAATTCAATATGTTTAGTATAAAACATTACATTCAATAATATTGTATTTTTAATTGATAAAACTTACATGGGTTTCTTCAGCTTTTTCATTTATCCATTGATTCTTCTTTTTATCAAAATGAAGAGTATTCCACAGATGAAGTCTTGATGGCTCCTCTCCAGTAACAGGATCTCTCTGAAAAAAAACAATAATAATTTAAAACAATAATTTAAGACAATTATCAATGTATCAATGGAATAATCTAATACAATTATAATATTTTTGATAAAATTAAATCAAGTATGATAGGATTTTGGAGTCTCTGGCAACAAATCAGCCAGCTCCAATGAGTTCTGGCATGGTCCAATTGATCATTACTATTGCAGTTGTATTTAGCACTACATCACTCTCTCTTTCTCTATCTGAATGCTAGGACAATTTAGGTTGCATGTTAGAGTCCTTGTAGATTACAGCTGAACATTATCAATGAACACAACTAATTGAAACCGTACTGCACGTTCTGTTGTCCAATGCTTCGATACAGCAGATATATAAGATAAAATCAAGAGAGACTGTGTGAAAAAGAGGTCAGTTATCAATTTCAAAAACAAAATATCGTTAATCTATTTAGTTAAGAACGCGAAAAAAATGGATAGTAGAACAAACTGGAGGAGCAAATAAGATTAAAGAAATAGGGTATAATGGTGTATCAATTGCAAGAACACAATAAGATACTACAGCACTACGACTTGAGGGACTTGACAATTTTAAGCTATCAATTGTTTGCTAGTGAAACTGCAAGGAACAAAGGAAGAGCGCCAAGAGTTACACAGCCCAGCTTACGCAATGGCAGTCATGCAAAGTTAATTGCAGCAAGTTGTTAAGATACAAAATGAAGAGCATGTGGCACATGTGCAAGTGATAGAAGGGCAAAAGAAAAGTGGTCAGATATCAAATCATGATATAATGTTAATTAGAAATTAATTTTTAAAATTTTGTAACATGAATCTTGAAGATTCTGTAGCCTTGAGTGTCAAAGTATTCAAACTTTCCAAAGCATTCTAAAGTCAAATTATTCAAGAATTCCAAAGCATTCTAGAATCTCAAAGTGTTCTAGATTCTACCAAAGGACAATGTCTTTGCCAACCATCTGAATACTATGTCGTAAATAGTTACACCATCTACAACTTACCATCTAATCCTATAAATAGACCATCACATTCAATTTTGTAACAAGCCTCCAGTGTCATTTCAATCCAAGAATCAAAATTCTCCCAGTTATCAACCCTCTCTCCACAAAATTTGGCCTACCACTCTTCTCTTTTCCTAATAGTAGCATCGAAGCAATGAGGTCCTGTCATCACGTCAAGGCACACTCATGGCAGCAAGTTCAAGTATCACAACATTCAATTGTTCACAATCTGCAGTACTGATTTTTGAGGAGGAGAGCTATGATTATTGGAGCATATAAAGTTGGATGCAAAATCTGTATTGGCCACAGTTGTTGCAATTAAACCTTCTATAATACAAAAATAAAATTTCCACGTAATCTAAACCAATTCATGGCATATTCAAACATAAAGAAACAAACCTACAACCAACATAAAACAACCATTCTCAATCAATAAGATATGCAGGCATTACAACACGATGACAAATTCAGACCAACTAGACCCATGCATCGAATACCTAGGTTCATGCTTAGAATATAAAAGCACTAGATTCACAGTATTCCTTACCATATCATAAGAGTGAGCCGGTATAGACTTCGATCCAGTGAGAGCAGCATATGGCTGCAATTCCCGATTAGATTTATTTGTTTCTGATTTTTTCTACATCAAAGAATTAATGAAAATGGTTATATGAGTTTATAAAAAATATAAACTATTAAAATATTTGTATGGATGTATTTACCTTATAATCATCTGAATAAAAGTAATCACATAGAAAGTCCCAGTCACTCTGCGAGACACGAGATGGCTTATTTGTTTTGCTAAGCTCACACTTCTGTCCCCACCGTGACTAATGAAGTGGATATGAAGCCGATATCTAAATTCTCGATAAACTTTATTCATTTGAAACTCAATACCTTTTTTAATATGATCTAAATTCATATCAAGATCGAACTTCTCCTGCAAGTATATATATATATAAAATTATAAAAGTTATAAGGTATATTAAGTACATTAAACGTAATCTAAAGTAATCTAATACAATTATACTGACCTGAAGTCGATCGATCATAGGTGCTTTCTGTGCATCAGTGATCTCACTCCACTTTCTGACCGCAAGTGGTGCCATGTCACGTACAACCACTCCTATCTCGGTCAGAAACTCAGAGCGAAACTCACCCAATGGTCGTCCAACCTCAGGTGGCAGAAGAATAGGCAACTTCTGTCCACGACGCGTATCAATCAGATGTGCGGACTTGTATCCGCGAGCAGGACCTCGGCCCTTCTTCTTTGATGATGTAGCTGCAAAACATAATGAACTAAATTAGTGCAAAATAACATAAAGAAACATAGCCAAATAATATAAGTTTAAAATAGAGTTATTACCTGATGCGCCGACAGATGACCCCTCTGTCAGAGCTGGAATGTAAGGAGAATCATCTCGCCTCGATGTAGCAGGAGTATCTCTCGAAGACATCTGCAAACAAACATACAAACTAGAATTAACAAATAAGAAAGTATAAGAACATATAGTTATAATAAGTAAAAAAAAATGAATGCTACCAATTAATCACTGTCATCACTAATATGCTCATTTTCTTCATCATCCTCCATATCAGAACTATGTATAGATCCCTCACTGTCATAATCAGCTAGTGTGTCGTCCTCCTCAACATCTTCGCATATAAAGTCTTCTTGACCGACATCACTATGACCTCTAATGTTTTCTTGAGTTGCAACTATTTCAGCATCAGTGTCCGTACGCCGAGATGTTATTAAGTCCATGTTAGGTTGCTCACATGTGAATCGAAGGGCTGCTGAATCATCTTCTTGATATACTTCTTCCTGAACATCATCATCTTTTTTTGGAATATCCCACAAATGACGATGACTAACCTTGTATACCACTTTCCAATTAGAATTGTTCTTCAAATCATCCAAGTAGAAAACCTTTTCAGCTTGTGATGCTAAAATGAATGGCTCATGTTTGTACCATTCCGAACTTATATTTATACTTGTAATATTATAATGTTGTTGCATTCTCCTGTGCTTTGGTTCAGTTTCGAATCTCGTTGCTTCCCTTCTCTGCGCATTCTATTCATATTTTGTTGGTTTAATGTAGGTGGAGGTGGCGCTCCTGTTGCAGTCTCGGCGCCGGCTGGTGGTGCCGGCATTGCGGCTGCCCCTGCTGCGGCGCCAGCAGCTAAGGAAAAGAAGGTAAATTTCTATTTAAATATTAAACTTTCATCTTTATGCATGATAAGATGAAGATTTTTGATTTTGGATGTACTGAGGATGTTAATTCTTCTTGGTTTCTGTTCTTGTTTCAGGAGGAGCCAAAGGAAGGGGGTGATGAGGAAATGGGATTCAGCTTATTAGTTTAGAGAGCTTCGATTTCTTCTTTCTTTCAATTTGAAAATAGAAAATTTTTATTTTATCCGTAAAAGTGGTTATTTTTTGGATTTTGATATTAGGTTGGATACGGGGTGATGAGGAAATGGGATTCAGCTTATTAGTTTAGAGAGCTTCGATTTCTTCTTTTCTTTTAATTTGAAAATAGACAATTTTTATTTTATCCGTAAAAGTGGTTATTTTTGGATTTTTGATATTAGGTTGGCTACATTTGAAGATATCATTTTACATTTGTCCAGTGGAATATTGAAGTTAAGTTTGTAGTGTTATGGAGAATAATGATCAAGAATCCATGGTTGGTTCACAGATATTTTTGTTGGAAGAGGAGAAGATATTTTCTTTTGGGCAAATTTCTGGATTCTTCTGGATTCTTTTTATTTTTTTCATGCTGAAACGTGAAAGGATACATGGCCTTTTATAATTACAAAATGACTCTTGGTCTTCCACAATACTTAATTCAGAATAGCAACTTCCTATGCAATAACAGCAACTTCCTATGCAGCAGTTAAATAATAGCAACTTCCTATGCAGTAATTAAATAATATCAACTTCCTATGCAGCAATTAAATAACAACAACTTCTATGCAGCAATTTCCAATAATCAAGTTTAGTTTCCAACACCCCCCTTTAAACTTGATTCTTCATGACTCCAAGCATGCTTCTCAACTTCTTGAACTCTTCTTCCTTGAGGGCTTTTGTGAAGATATCAGCTACCTGATCTTTTGTTGAAATGTGGAGAAGTTGTACTTCTTGATTTTTGATACAATCTCGAATGAAGTGAAATCTTGTATCAATATGCTTACTTCGATCATGGAAGACTGGATTTTTTGCAAGTTGTATAGCAGATTTATTATCAACAAAAATGTTGGTTGGCTCTTCATGTGAAATCTTCATTTCTTGTAGTAGTCTTTGAAGCCAAAGTGCATGACAAACACAATTTGCTGCAGCAACATACTCTGCTTCACATGATGAAAGTGTAACAATTTGTTGTTTCTTTGAAGACCATGTAAATGCTCCACTTCCAATATAAAAGGCAAATCCACTCGTACTTTTTCTATCATCAATATCTCCTGCCCAATTGCTATTGATTATATCGAAGGATTCTTTTTGCAACAATTAAATGATCCATTCTTGGCTTCTCCATGTAACGACTTATAACTCCAACACTATAAGCAATATCCGGCCTTGTATTTGTAAGATATCTTAAGCTTCCAACCAAACTTTTATAATATGTTGGATTGACAAGATCTCCTTCTCCATCTTTACTTAATTTAGTATTGTATTCAATTGGAGTGGTGCTTGAATTGCAATTCTTCATCTTGAATTTCTCCAAAATTTCCTTTGCATATTTGCTTTGTGAAATAAATATGCCTTCATCTGATTGATTTACTTCAATACCCAGAAAATAAGACATTAAGCCAAAATCTGTCATTTCAAATTCTTTGATCATTGAAGTCTTGAAAACTTCAATCATTGCAAGATTATTTCCTGTGAATATCAAATCATCCAGACTTCTGATCATTCAAGATATTTTCAGCATTCAAATTCCAAAGCTGTTTCAATTTCGTTTGACAATCCATTTGAAAAATTTTCCATTTCATTTGTGCTGCTAAGGAAATGAGAAGGCGTACCGTTTCCATTCGAGCAACAGGAGAGAAAACTTCATCATAGTCAATGCCATATTGTTGTTTGTAGCCTTTTACTACCAAGCGGGCTTTGTGTTTTTCTATTTCTCCACTTGCATTTGTTTTTGTTTTATACACCCATTTGACTCCAATGGCTTGATGACCTTGGGGAAGATTTGTGAGTTCCCAAGTGTCATTTTTCTCTATTGATGAAATTTCTTCATGCATGGCATTTCTCCATTTTTCTTCTTTATTTGCTTCATAAAACTCAATTGGATCATAACCTGCAAAAAGACAAAACATAGTATAATCATTAGCATCAAGACGCCTTGTGACGTCAAGCAATTCTTGCACACTCCGAGTTTTGTGTGCTCTATTTGAGGATGAGCCACTGGAACTTTCTTGTGGAGATGAATGTCTTGGACTTTGTTGTGGAGTTGATGGAATTTCTTCTTGATGTTGTGACTCTTCTTCTTCATTATTTTCTTGCATTTTATTGTTATCTTGCCAGCTCCACATTTGCTTTTCATCAAATTCAACATCTCTTGAAAAAATCACTCTCTTGTAATAGGATTATACAACTTATAGCCACTTGAATTTTCAGCATATCCTAAAAGAATACACTTTTCTCCTTTGTCATCAAGTTTGATCCTTTTCTCATCAGGCACTTTGACATAAGCAACACTTCCAAAAATGCGAAGATGATCAACCTTAGGCTTGTATGAACTCCATGCTTGCTCAGGTGTCATATTGTGAAGCCTTTTTGATGGAAATCTGTTCAACAAATAAACTGCACAAGCAACTGCTTCTCCCCAAAATTCTTTAGGCATATTTTTATCTTTCAACATACATCGAACCATATTTAAAATAGTTCAATTTTTTCTTTCTGAAACCCCATTTTGCTGAGGTGAATAAGGCATAGTAACCTGATGAAAAATTCCTTGTGCTTTGAAAAAATTTGAAAACTCTTTGGATAAATACTCACCACCACGATCCGATCTCAAAGCTTTAATTTGAAAACCACTTTGTTTTTCAACAAGCAACTTAAATTCCTTAAATTTCTGAAACACTTCACTCTTTTTTTTAATAAATAAACCCATGTCTTTCCAGAATAATCATCAGTGAAGGAAAGATAATATTCATTACCTCCCATAGTTGTTGGTTTGATTGGGCCACAAACATCTGAATGTATCAATTCCAATGGTTTTGTTGCTCTTCTTGATCTTCCTGAAATGAAGGTTCTCCTTTGTTGCTTTCCAACTATGCAAGTTTCACATTTTTCCTTAGACATTTTCAGCCAAGGCATTCCTGTCACCATATTCTTGCTAGACAAAAGTTTTAATCCATCAAAGTTTAAATGTCCATATCTAAGATGCCATAGAGTAGAGTCATCAAGACTTTGTGTTAACATACAAGAGGAGCCATCAACATGCAAACTTAGCTCAAACATTCTATTTTTTGACATAGGAACATGTGCAATAAGAGTATTGTTGTTGTCTCTGATAGAAAGACCCAATTCTTTCATGTGAATGTCATAGCCTTTTTCAAGCAATTGGCCCAAACTAAGAATGTTATTTTTAATGTCTGGAACATAATAGACATCTGAAATAAAATTTTGAGTGCCATTTTGAAGCTTGATAAGGATTTTACCTTTCCCTTCAACTGGCCTTTTAGAGAAGTCTCCAAAAGTCACCGAGCCTTTGAAGCTTTCATCCATCTTAAAAAATGTCCTTTATCCCACACATATGATTGCTAGCACCTGTGTCTAGATACCAAGTACTTCTTTTGATAGCACCAGAAATGTTATTGTAGGCCAAAAGTAGAGTTACTTCTTCTTCTTGTTCTTTTGTAAAATGAATTTTCTCATCAACATAATTAACATTATCTTTGTACCAACAATCTTTAGCATAGTGCCCATATTTTTTGCAAATAAAACATTGTAGTGCTTGTTGTCCATACCTTCCTCTTCCTCTAGGATTAAAAAATCTTCCTCTACCACGACCTCGGGCATGGTGGTCTCTTATGTCTCCTTGACTTCTTTGAGGTTGATCTTGATGAAATCTTCCACCTCTTCCTCTTCTTCCACGGCCTCGACCATGGAAACTTGTTTGACCTTTAAGATCACCTTTTTCTTGTAGTGTAAGATTTGTTTGAAGTACTTGCTCGATGGGTTTCTCCTCCATCCTTTTAGACAGCTTTTGCTCATGTGCTTGTAAAGAGCCCATGAGTTGCTCTATAGTCATCTCTTCTAATTCCTTTGATTCTTCAATGGCTACAACAATGAAGTCAAATTTTGCATCTAAAGAGCGCAAAATTTTCTCCATGATTCGAACATTAGTAATTTCTTCTCCATTTCTTTTCAATTGATTGACTATAGACATCAATCTTGAAAAATAATTAGAAATTGACTCCCCAGTTATCATTTTGAAAGATTCAAATTCAGACCTCAAAGATTGTAGCCGAATCTTTTTCACCTTTTCTGCTCCTTTATGTGCCTTATGCAATAAGTCCCATGCCTCCTTTGATGTTGCAGCTCCAGCGATAATCTCGAATGTGCCTTCATCTACACTTTGGTATAGTGTGTAGAGAGCCTTCTTGTCTTTCTTTTTTGACTCCTTATGTTGCTTTCTTTGCTCTTGTGTGAGCATTGCTTCACCTTCGGTCGGCTCCATGTAGCCGTCTTCTACAAGATCCCAAACATCAAAGGATCCAAGCAAAGCCTTCATTTGGATACTCCAGTTGTCATAGTTGTCTTTGGTGAGTTTGGGTATTTGGGATTGAACAAAGTTCATGGAGGCCATGGATCTTTTGTGGCTCTGATACCAAATTTGTTGGAAGAGGAGAAGATATTTTCTTTTGGAAAATTTCTGGATTCTTTCTTTTTTCATGCTGAAACGTGAAAGGATACATGGCCTTTTATAATTACAAAATGACTCTTGGTCTTCCACAATACTTAATTCAGAATAGCAACTTCCTATGCAATAACAGCAACTTCCTATGCAGCAATTAAATAACAGCAACTTCCTATGCAGCAATTAAATAACAACAACTTCCTATGCAGTAATTTCCAATAATCAAGTTTAGTTTCCAACAATTTTTTCACTGAGTTCTTTCTATTTAAATTTTCCATAAAACATGTTGGTAATCATGGTTATGTTTTCTAATTGATGCAGTAGTCTTCACTTAAATTGGTCCCTCTTACTTGGATTGGCAATACTAAATTATACGGATGGAGGGTCATGACTGTTATTCTTAATATCTTTTGTTGGTTTTGATATAATCTATTATGGATGCTTCTATTTATGTGTAGTATCATCATCAGATGTGTCTAATTGTTCTGTTAGTTTATGAATATATTATTTATTTGTCTACTGCTTTTCTAATTTGTTTGCTAGATTATGTCTCTTCTTGTCCGTGATGTAACATGTATTAAATAGTGTGCACATATCATGACTATCCATTATCTGTAGCAATATCTGAGACATCAACCTACTCTGCATTGACCATTCTTAGCATTGTGCACATAAAAGTAAATGATTAGAATGTCAAAGATGTTTGCTGTCCTTTGTGGAAAACTAAATTTTCCTCTTGCTTAATTTTGGAATTTTGAGAGGTTATTGTTTATTTAATACACATTGAGTAGATATCGCATTATCACTTTCATCCATATTCATTGTCAAACTTTGTTTTACATGCAACTTACTTTGATATTTAAACCCTGTGGTCTTTGATGTCTTGGGCTATGATTTCTATGAACTTGAACTGAAGAGAATGCTTAAGCACCAGGATCATTGTTCAGTTTTGTCTAGTTAACTGATGTTTGTGTTTAGGAATTGTGAATCTTGATTATAACATCATTAATAACATGTGCACAAAATAAACAGAAATATTTTAGGGCTTCATTGTTTTGTGCTCTCAACCAAGAACTCTTCCAGTGCAATTATTATGAACCAACATGAAGAGATTGTCCATCCACATATGAAGGGTGGTAGACATGCATTGGAGACTTGAAGATCAATAGCACCACAATAAGTAGGATAATGTGTTATAAATCAAATCTAAAGGACAGAAGATATGGCCCATCCACAAACAAAATATTTTGTTTCAATGGGCATGCAAGGGGTGAATGGTGAATTTTTGAAGAAGGGTTTGTTGCAAGTAAAATCTAGGAATGGTAATACCAGGGGATAAAGTCGTGGAATGGTAACTATTAGAAATCAGCTCTTGTATGGATAATGCGTAAATTGTGTTTCTAAAGAGAAGACTCAGATGCTTGTGGGTCTAAGGTGTGGACATTTGTTTGGTTTGGTTGGCTTTGCTTGAATTGATTTTTTTCCTTTGGATGTGCTATGCTGTCACCCGTTGATGGTTTATGTTGCTGTTGGGTCCTTGTTGCTAATTTCATTTTCCTATGTGTAACCAGCCATTTTTTTGGTATTGACCATGTTCCTTTATCTGAAGATTCTGTACATCATTAATCACCATTCTTGACCCACATCTATGCTCTTATAGTTTCCCAAACTGATATTTCATCATAACACACCTATTGATTTTTATATTTTATGGATTCCAGCAAAAAGTTAAAAATATCATGTTCTGGGATGATGCAGTTTTTTCGGGGTGACAAGTAATGGATTTTGATAAGAAGTTAAAAATATCATGCTCTGAGATGATGCAAGTTCTCCTATTCCTTTCCTTCTACTTAGATTTTATTTATTTATTTATTTATTTTTTTTTGGGGGGGGATAGAGAATGTACCATGGTAGAGTCAGAAAATAGTAGAGATGAGAAGAATAAGAAATCTATCCTAAAGAATGGTGGAATCCAAGATGCTTAACTAGGTAGTCCTCAAGTGCATATTGTCATGCCTCGATCAGAGGCATTGGTGGTTGATACGGCTGGCCGTTTCCTCCGGGTAATATTATCTTTTGCACAGTTTTTGAAAACAATGATGTGACAACAAAACCCAAGGCCTCCAGCTCCGACCTCTAGTGCCGGCCTCCAGCGTCGGCCTCCAGCGCCGGCCTTCAGCGTCGGCCCCCAGCGCTGGCCTTTAGCGCTGGACTTGGCTTCGGCCCCAGCGCTGGCCTCCAGCGCTGAGACTTTGGCTCCGGCCTCCGACACTGGCCTTCAGCACGGCCTCCAGCGTCGGCCCCCAGTGCCGGCCTCCAGCGCTGAGACTTTGGCTCCAGCCTCTGGCACTGGCCTTCAGCGTCGGCCTCCAGCGTCGGCCCCCAGCGCCGGCCTCCAGCGCTGAGACTTTGGCTCCGGCCTCCGGCGCTGGCATCCAGTGACGGCCTCCAGCGTCGGCCTTCAGTATTTTTCATATGCACAATGACCAATCTCATACAACGGATCCCGTGATCTAAGGTCTATTGCCGAGCACCTCGCTCGCCGAAATCACGGGCAAGTGTTAGCTCGTTCGGCAGTTACCGCTATAAGCGGCCCTTATCCAGCGACAGCCTAACGACTTGTCGTTCGATCGATGAAACATCCCATAGGGAAGATTCGATGGTTTCAACAGAACGAAGTAAGTGGGATCCCAGACAGGTATAAAAAGAGGACCCGAGCTCCATGCGAGGGGGACTCTCTCTTGCTCCCTCTTTCAATTTCCACTCATAAATAATATCCCTGTTCTGCGACTCACTGACTTGGGCGTCGGAGGGTCCCCATCGGAACCACCTGTCCGGGACTTTTTGCAGGCTCTAGAAGGAAGACGGCGATCTCTCTACGCTCACAACGATCTTAGCCTACTCGACGTTTATCGCAAGTGATTTGGCAGCAACAGATTGGCGCGCCAGGTAGGGGGCCCGGCGAAAGTTCTCCCTGGAACCCCTCCAATTTTGCAAGAAAATGATGGTGACTACGCGAGCACAGGAGGCTTCCTCCAGTCAGGCAGCCGGGCGCATTCCACGAGCTGAGCATTCGGAGGCCAATCTCCATGCTTCGCCCCTGCACTGATAAGCCAACCTGACCGGCTTGAAGTTCTAGCTCACCAGGTCCAGGATCTGACGACGATGGTCCGGGGGCTGCAAGAGCATTATTTGGCTGCTGTAACTCAACCACCTACGCTGGACGAAGGGGTGCGGGGAATAGTCCAGTCTCACCAAGGAGGGACCCCGCCTGAGGTCTCCCACCGCTCACCCCCCGAACCTCATCACCGAGGGACCTCGAAGCGACGGCGGTCTCCCTCTCGCCACTCCGATCATTCCCACCATCGGCTGGAGGAAAGAGAGTCCAGACGGGCGCATTCTTTGCGCCGACGATCTTCTTTAGCTCCTTATTCCGATTCATCCCAAGATGGCACTCCCCGGAAAACCATCCGTCGAGCCGAGCAAAGGCTCGACGAGTATCATCTACGGTTGGACGAGCTCAGCCACCGGATCGCCGACCCTTATGCGACGGAGTATGAGCGTCGCCCCCGCTTTCCCGCCATATCATGAAGGAACCGGTCCCACCCCAGTTCCGTCTCCCCCAACTGGATCCATATGATGGAATGACGGACCCCTGGACCATATGGAAAGCTACAAGGTCCTCATACAGGTCCAGGGAGCGACGGACTCCCTTTTATGTGTTGCCTTTCCGGCCACGCTCCGCAAGGTGGCACGCGCGTGATACTCCCGTTGCCCCCACGCAGCATCAACTCGTTTTGGCAACTCGAGTGATCTTTCCTGGCTCATTTTGATGCCTGTCGAAAGATCCCACGAGTAGCAGATAGCCTCTTTGCTATCCAGCAGAGGAGTGGCGAGACCTTAAAGGATTTCGTCGCTCGATTTAAGGAAGCAGCGTTGGAGGTGTACAACCTGGAAGACTCCGTAGCCACCTTGGCCCTAAAACGAGGACTTCGCCCATCCAGGTTCGCTTATTCCCTGGATAAGAAGCTCCCGTGTTCCTATGCTGAGCTTCTGAGCCGAGCACAGAAGTATATCCGCGCCGACGAGGCGGATTCTTCCAGGAGGGAAGTTGACAAGAACACCAGTAATAAACCACCGCCTACTGATCACGCCGGTGCACGACCTCGAAAGCCCGAGCCTCTACGCCGCTCAGATCGCCGACCATAGGCGCTGGTTCCTAAAGAGCAATTCATCATATCGGTGACGATAGTCGGATTACAGCGATAAGGTCTTCAAGACTATGCTAGGGAGGTTGTTCGCTTCGTTATAGCTGTTACTGTCGATTCCGATAGTGACGAGGGTGATTCAATTCCTGGGAAAATATTTGATTGATAAGTGCTCTTCATGGATTTGAATTTGGATTCCGGTAGTGACGAAGGCGATTCAGTTCTTGGTGGAGGCTTTGATTAATAAGTGCTCTACATGGATTACTTTAAAACGGTTCCTTTGTGATATGTTTTAAAACGGTTCCTTTGCATATCTAAATATGTTTATAAAGAAATACGAAGAAAAAGATTAGATGTTTTATTTGTAAGTTATATAAGAATTTCAGATGAAAATATTTATTAGAATGGAAAATATGAATTGTTTATCTAGAATAAGTGGTTGTTCCACTTGTTCTGCCAAACGAGCTTATGTAATCCAAATTAAGTTAACTGCCACAGTGCCCGTTGCATAGTTAATTTATGATTTGAGAAGGTGAAAAGACAAGCGGGAGCATTTAATGTCTTCGAAGCGACCACTTTATGTATACTCTTCAATAAAAATTGAATTGGAAGGCTGGCGGATATGTATAATTATCTCTTCCTTCTATAATGATAGGGAACTAAAGCCTTAATGTGTGAAGCCATAAATATTTCAATCATCTTAAGAACTTCAGCTCTGTAAATAAAAGAACAATGTCAAGGTTAAGTCAATCGATTATATTGGCACAAGAACACATTACTGAAATTTTCTTAGGTACTTTTCGTTGACCTTGGGAAAGTTTTATGAGACCGATGGTTATATAAAATAATCATTGGAGGGGATTGTTTAACAAATGTTAAGAAATATTTCTTCTGCTCATGTTACACATGTAATACTCAAGAAAATAAACACAGACGACATCAATGTACAGGTGTACAGTGAATTAGCAAAAATCTGTAGGGGCATTTCGTATCATGATAGAATGTCAAGCATGGATGTCCCCTCCACATAAAACAATTAAACCATAAAAATAACCCCTTCTTGATAAAGTAGTATTTACCTTGCCTAAACAACAAGGTAATTCTTTCAAGCATGAACACTGATACTACCAACACATGCATATCAATAGAAAATCTCAAATTTTTTTTTTTTTTTTTAGAAGAAGCATGCAATGATCAAGCAGATTGTCATTACATTTATAGCTTTCAGCACATAGCTCAGTTAGTGATATACATTCATGATGATAGAGATAACTAACAGAACTGGTCTCAAATAGGGCAAACACAAAATGGCTAACATTCTTGTGAAAAATCATAAATTACCTTAAAGGCTTTATTGCTGGACTCAGTTGATGAATGATATGCAAGGTTAAGGTCATGGTAATAAAATTAACTTACAATTAAACTCTGAAGATGCACTTATATATGAAGCAGGGAAACCAATCAAATCTATTTGTGAGAGAAACATAGTTCTTGGTTCTTACGTTTTTCTCATGTAACATATGAGTTCAGCTCTTTGATCTGCAATAACACCAGAAATTAATCACATTATGCGGAAGGATGAGAATAAAAGATACAACCAAAACATGAAGTAGAAATCACCAACTGTGGATTACTTTTTTTCACTAAGCTGCTTATTGACTTCAGAAGGATTTCGACTTTCTTCATCTTTAATTTCACGATCAAACTCTTAATCAACCTGTAAAAGGCAAGAAGCAAATATTTAGAAAAACACATTGCAAAGGCATCACACGACAAAAACACATTATGAAAAATTTATACCTGGTAAATCATAAAACAACTGATAATTTGATATGATGAATGTGAAGTGCGAGCTGCATGTTTTGACTTGTTGCTCACCCAAAAATAGAATCTCTTAAATAAATTCTGTTACATAGAAAAATTTGAAAGAAAGTTCAAGATGACCTACCACTTATGTCATGCCCCAGACCCAAATATTGGGCTAGGGTGACAACCCGCCGCGTGCCGGGTACGCAAGGCATCTTAAAAATTTCGATATACGATTCAAATGGGGCAATAAATATGAAAACCA
Source organism: Calamus simplicifolius (assembly GCA_900491605.1). Lineage (NCBI taxonomy): Eukaryota > Viridiplantae > Streptophyta > Magnoliopsida > Arecales > Arecaceae > Calamus > Calamus simplicifolius. The sequence continues at coordinate 859,914 of UESW01004073.1, read as the reverse complement.
TATCCATAATACAAATGATAGTTATAAGTTTTGGGTTTCAAACCCTACAATCAAGTCATGCTAATAAAGTTGGGCTACAACAAGCCCTACACACATAATAGGATTACACCAATGCAATGGTTCTTATTTTATTAATTAGAAGCTCCGTCAACTCTGAACATCCATCATCAACCCTGAGGCTCTGAAAAATATTGTGAAGGTTTAATGAGTTTACACTCAATAAGTAAGCCTATTATACAATCATATCATACTTGAATCATATTTAACATGCCATCAACATATGCATCTTGTCAACTTAACATAAATTGAACATTCGATAAACATCAGGATATGCATTCTAGCAAAACTCACTGTTTATGTAATTATAGATTTCCTATGTGTCCCACGGCCCTGCAATACCTCAATCAAAGCACATCCTCCAGATGTGTGGCCATATAAAATCAACAGAATACATTGTACGATGTGTGGGGCCATATCATAATAGAACACACTCTACGATGTATGTGGCCATATGAAAATCAAACAGAACACATTGTAAGACATGTGGGGCCATACCATAACAAAACACACTCTACGGTGTGTGTGGCCATATAAAATCAACAGAATATGTCTACAATGTATGGGGCTATATCATAACAGAATACATCTCCAGTGTATGTGGCCATATCATAACAGAACACAACTACAATGTGTGGGGCCATAGTAAAGGAGAACCGCGGCGACCCATATAAATCTATTTAACATTTTCATCATAATTACATCATGCATCTGTATCTCACATTACCTCACAGTGGTTTGTACAGTGCTAGGAAATGCATATAGTCACCTCAATAAACATATCGTACATGCAATCACATTTCTGGCATATACATCAATAAATCATTTCTTACAACATTACCAATCACTATAATCATAATTGTTCATTTGTAATCCACAGTTCCATGCTACATAGACAATTCAGATAATTTCTATTTTCTTCTTATTTAAAAAAATGCATGCAAACTGTATATACTCAATTTATTAATTAAACAATTATTAAATTTACATAATAGTCTTACTTACCTCCTACGCAAAATCCAAATGATGCACGAACTAATCAGATGTCTGGGCACCTACAGGATCAATGTACATAATTAATTCACTGAAATCTAATTAATAAATGACCCTTAAGACCCTACCCAGACTAGTTCACGGGCCCAACTTTGGGCTCGAATATCTCCCACTATACACACCCAATTGGGGAAGTAAAAATATCTCAAGAAACTAGAATTAATCCAGATTCTAGCCATATAATTTTCTTGCTAATCTCGGCCCGTTACGGGGCCCAAAAACTAGCCCCAATACTGCTCGCAGCACGGCCCAGAAGGCCCAGACCAGGCCGGCCCAGCCGGCCCATGGCCAACCTCCATCCCCCCGCTCCCCTGTTTCTCCCGAAACAGGGGACTCCATCTGGCCGGCGGCCAGGGCTACCACCTGCCTAATTCCGTCCGACCCGGCCACCGGAGGCCGGGCCGGAGCCGGCCGCCACGCGCCGGCCTCCTTCCCCTCTCTATTTCTCTCAATTTCTCTCCCTCTCTCTTTCTCTCTTTCCTACTTCCGCATGAAATTCACCACGCCGACGTTGATTCCGGCCAAATTGGGGCCGGTCCGGCCGCCGTTGGCCGGACCAGAGCCGACCGCGGCGCCCTCTCTCTCTCTCTCCTTAATTTTCTCTCTCTCCCTCTCTTTCTCTCTTTTCTCTCCGCACAGGCAATACTGTGCCGGTCGGCTTGACCGGCGAATTGAGGGCAGTCCGGCCACTGTTGGCCAGACCGGAGCTGGCCGCCGCCACGGCCAGCTGCCTCCCTCCATCCACTCTCTCTGATTTCATTCTCTCTCCATTTCTCTCAATTTCTCTCTCTCTGGCTCTCTCTCTCTCTCTCTTTCTCTGGCTCTCTCTCTCTCTCTCTCAGGCTCTCTCTCTCTCTTTCTCTCTCTGTGTGGCAGGGGGACATACCTGAGAATGATGCGTGCCAGGTTGAAGGAATGAGTCCTCTTCCTTCACCTTTTAATCACCTGTACGATGCCTCAGTACGGGAGTTTCGGAAGACTAAACGCTTCACCTGGAGTGAAGCGTCAGCCAGGGAAAACCAACAGACTAGGACCTGGTTCATTTGAACCAAACCTGGTTCATCTAAACCGGGTTACTATCCTCCCCTCCTTATAAAAATTTCGGCCTCGAAATTGGTATACTATAAATATCAAAAGTTAACAATCTAAGATAGATAAATTACCTTCAAATAATTGTGGATACTTTGTTTTCATCTCTTCCTCCAGTTCACAAGTAGCCTCCCTCTCAGAATGATTACTCCATTGTATCTTGACATAGGGAATGGTACGTCGCCTCAGTACCTGATCTTTGCGGTCCACGATATGCATATGATGTTCCTCATATGATAAATCCTTCCTCAACTGAATAGGCTCATAAGCTAAACATGATTAGGGTCTGAAACATACTTCCTCAACATAGATACATGGAATACATTGTGAACACCAGATAAATCGGAGGCAGTGCTAAGCTGTATGCAACCTCCCCAACTCTGCTCAAGATCTCAAAAGGTCCAATATAGCGTGGACTAAGCTTTCCTCTAATCCCAAATCTCATCACATCCTTGGTTGGTGATACCCTTAAGAATACATGATCCCCAACCTGAAATTCTAACTCCCTTCTTCTGACATCAGCATAACTTTCTTCCTGCTCTGAGATGTACGAAGATGCTCCCTGATCAAATGCACCTTATCTACTGTCTGCTGGATCAGCTCAGGGCCTAGCAATTTTCTTTTCCCCACATCATCCCAACATAAAGGAGATCTGCACCTCCTACCATACAAGGCCTCAAATGGAGCCATGTGGATACTGGCTTGGTAACTATTATTATATGCAAATTCCACCAAAGGTAAGTGATTATCCCAAGCCCCATCCAAGTCCATCACATAGGCTCGCAACATGTCATCCAGAATCTGTATGGTCCTCTTTGACTGTCCATCAGACTGGGGATGATAAGCTGTGCTAAAGTTTAATTTGGTTCCCAAGGCCTTATGAAGGCTCTTCCAAAACTGTGATACAAATCTGGTATCCCGGTCAGATACAATAGAGGACAGGAACACCATGAAGTCTCACGATCTGCTCAATATACATGTTAGCCAATCTATCACTCGAGACTCCAACTCTGAAAGGTAGAAAATGGGCTGATTTTGTCAGTCTATCCACAATAACCCAAACTGCATCATTACTCCTGGGAGTTTTGGGCAAACCATTCACAAAATCCATAGTAATCTTTTCCTATTTCCACTAAGGAATCATCAGAGACTGAAGGGGTCCCGCAGGCCTTTGGTGTTCGGCCTTCACTCGCTGACATACCAAGCACTTGGCCACAAACTGAGCAATCTCCCTCTTCATACCTTTCCACCAAAAATTCTCCTTTAAGTCTCTATACATTTTAGTACCACCTATATGAACAGTATAGGGAGAGTAGTAAGCCTCCCTCAAAATCTCGGCTTTCAACTCCTCATTGCTAGGTACACAAAGTCTGCCTTCAAATCTCAGGGATCCATCATCCATTACATAAAATCCACTCTGAACTCCTAACTGAACAGCAACCTTAATTCTTTGAAGATTTGGATCTTCCATCTGGGAGGACTTAATTTTGTCACAAGAGTCGGCTGAAGAATAAGTGCAGCAACAAGTCCATCAGACTGCTGTACTCTCAGTCCAATCTCCCACCTCTCGAGGTCCTTCAGAATGTGAGGCTGGGAGGTAAGCATAGCAGCTAACTCATAAGAGGTCTTCCTACTCAAGGCATCAGCCATAACATTAGCCTTCCCAGGATGATAATGCAGATTCAGATCATAGTCCTTCAGAAGCTCCAACCACCTCCTCTACCTCAAATTGAGCTCCTTCTGTGTGAAGATATATTTTAGACTCTTATGGTCTGTATACACATCACACGACACCCCATAGAGATAATGCCGCCAAATCTTTAAAGCAAAAACCACTGCAGCTAATTCCAGATCATGAGTAGGATAATTCTGCTAATAAGGCTTCA
>UESW01004073.1:794010-851567 GCA_900491605.1 Calamus simplicifolius | reverse complement strand
TGAGAAATTTATGAATGCATGGCAAAGTTACATCAAGTATATTTTGTACAAGATCATACTTCAAAAATAACTGCTCCATGGCATAAAATTATGTTCAATTGCCTAAGTACCAGTTGTTGCTATTATTATTATTATTATTATTATTATTTTAAAGACCTTTACTGTTAAAAATGACTATCTGCCGTCCATGAAGAAATTTGGTGTCCCATATAAGCTTCCTCAAACATCCATCCTCTGTATGAGAGAGAGAGAGAGAGAGAATAAAGCCTCATATTAACATTTTTTTTTGGGTACAAAACGGGCGATCATACAATTCTCGTATGAATCAGTCCAGATACATCAGAAAATAAAATCTGCTGCATAATGATAGGACAAGGGTCGCCTGGCCTCCAAATCCATGGACCCACATACTGAGCAGCAAAGGCAGCCACCCAGTCCGCCGCCGAGTTGACCTCACGATAAATATGACGGATCTGGACGGAATCAACCTCCCACAACATATACCAGCAGTCCCTCAAAGTCAGATTTGAGGGATCATCCAAGCAGCTTTCCTTTAATAACCAAGAAATGGCAGTCATAGAATCCCCCTCAATCATAATCCTATGAGCATGGAGAGTCCTGACAGCATACGAAAGACCCACCTAAGCAGCACAGAGCTCCGTCATAGGAACTGATGAGTCCAGGGAACTAAAACCTCCAGCTGCCAAAAGATCACCCATCGGCCCCCGAATGATGAATGCAGATCCAGCAGCTCTATCTCGGACACTCCCATCAAAGTTAATTTTGACATACCCTAGGGGGGCTCCCAAGAAAAGAAAACCGTACGCCGGTTCGCTGTCGGGATAGTAGGGGAACCCCAGAGGCCAGAGGAGTCAAAATCAACATCATTAAAGCTGCGGGCACAGTCCGATGCCAATAATCTAATATGTCTCACAACCCTGTGATAAGAAAACCCGTCGTTGGAGAAAATGATCTAATTCCTCGACAGCCATATATGATAAGCAGTGACAGACCAAAGACCACGCTTACTCAAAGGACCGCACCGGATATCCTGAAAGAAAGATGAACGCGAGAAAGTCATAGCATCCAGGTCCATAGGATAGCCCATAAGAACCCATATCCTTCTCGCTCTGGAATAGAGAAATATAGCATGGTCCGCAGATTCCTCCGCCTGACTACACAGAGGACATATCGGCTGGATAGATAGACCCCTCCGAGATAGAAGAAGGCAAGTAGGAAGGCAGTCCCAAAGAAGCTTCCAAATGAATAGCTGAACCCTAGCGAGAACAGGAAGCTTCCAAATCCAGGCTGCTTCCTCCGTACGCTGAGCCTACGGCCTGAATATGTCCATAAGATCCCTAATGGGGGCCTTGGGAAGACAAGATCTCTGCCAAGCCTAGAATCAGCAGAGCAATCAGGCAAAAGAAGCAGCGAGAGAATCCAACGAGAAAGATCCTCCTTGAAAAAGCGGGTCACCATGGGAACGTGCCATGAGGGGGGGTTTAAGGAAATCAAATCCTTAACCCTAAGATTGGGGGGAACATCCATATTGATAAAGGAAGGCCACCGCATAAGAGGAAGCTCAAAAATCCAGGTATCATTGTCCAAAATAGCCTGACTATGTCTACACATCTCCTTCCAATAGGACGAAGATCCTCGGGGCGGCATAATAATAAAACCAGAAACCCAATCACCGTATCTCGCATGCATCACAGAACTTCATAAGCTCTAAGGCTCCAGAAGGAAGCGCGAGGCATGTTTAGCAAGAAGAGCTTCTCTTCTAACAATCAAAGACTGAATCCCCAGACCACCTTCATTGATAGGCATGCAAACCCTATCCCAGGATAATAGGTGAATACCATGTCCCTCCTGCATAGACCAAAGAAAATCTCTGAAGCATCTCTCAATCCTCCTCAGATAAGTGATCGACATGACAGCATTCGAAAGGAGATACATAGGAAGAGAAGAAAGGACAAAGCGAATGATGGTGACCCTAGCCATCATGGAAAGACTGGTGACCTGCCACCCCTCAATATGCTGGCGAACCCGTCTCTCAATCTCCCCATAGTCAGAACAGCGAGCCCGTCTGTTAGTAATGGGGATTCCCAAATACATAAAATGGTCCGTCAAAGAAGTGATACCCGATAACTCCATAATGGCATCCCTAGTAGATCTAGGGGTCTTTGGACTGAAGCAGATAGATGACTTAAGAAAATTAACCCTCTAACCCGACGCCTGATAATAACGCTGTAGAATAGAATGAAAAGAAGCAGCATTATCAATGGAAGCCTGCCCCAAAAGTATACAATCATCGGCGAAGAGAAGATGAGAAATCAAAGGGCCCTCTCTTCCATCCATGAACGGGACAATCCGATGCTCCTGCTGAGCCAGATGAAAAGCACGAGAAAGATTGTCCGCAGCAAGAATAAATAACAAGGGGATAAAGGGCACCCCTGTCTCAATCCCACATAAGAGTGAAAAAACTCAGTAGGGCTCCCATTGATGAGCAGAGAAAAGGAAGGCCTCAGAATACAAGCCATAATCCACTCAATGAAAAGATCACCAAACCCAAACTCCTGAAGAGCGCTTCAAAAAGGCCCAGCTAAGTCTATCATAAGCTCTCTCCATATCAAGCTTCACCACCATGAGACTCCTTCTCACTGGGGCTCTTTGAAGATCATGCATGAATTCCTAAGCAATGAGGACGTTATCCGAAATAGAACACCCTCGAATAAAAGCCCCATGCTCTATAGAAATAAGATGGGGAATCACAAGTCGAAGACGGCCAACCAAGAGGCGAGCACAAACTTTATACAGAGTAGTGCAAAGACTGATAGGTCTGAAATGCTACGGAAGAGAGGCGTCGGACTGCTTGGTACCAACGTGACAAGAGTCCGGTTCCAATCCAAGGGAAGTTGCTTCATTTGGAATACAATTTGAATCGCCTGAATCACCTCTTGACCAACTATATCCCAATAGTGGCGATAAAATAGAGGTGGAAATCCATCCGGCCCAGGGACCTTGTTCGGACCAAGCTCCCAGAGGGCCACCCGAATCTCCTCAGCAGTGATCGGTCTGCACAACTTTTCATTTTCCTATGAAGAAACCCTCCTGGAATCAGGAACCCTGACCACCGGATCCCCATCACCAGCGGAATCAGCCCATCTAGATTGAAAGAAATGGAGAAGCATATCCCGAATAGAATGGTGATCCTCCTGACCATGCCCCTCCGCATCAACTAGCCTCCGAATCCTATTAACGGCCCGACGCTTTAAGGTAGCCTGATGAAGAATCTGGTATTACGATCCCCCTCACAAATCCACTAAAGCCTAGACCTCTGTCTCCAGTACATCTCCTGCTGGCGAAGCAGAGAATGATGATGAGCAAGCAAATCCCACAGAGAAAAATGGTCCGAATCCAACAGAAACCCCTCCAGGTCCTCCTTCCCCTGCAGAGCAGTAATATCGGCTTCCACCAAATCAATCTGTCTATCCAAATTCCCCACTTCAATCCTATTCCACTTGGAAAGACGGCGTTGGCCAGCAATAGACGTCGAGAAAGACGATAAATAGCATTGGCCCTAATAGGAAGATGCCAAATTTGAGCAATAATAGACCGAACTCCAGAATGGTCTGTCTAGAAATGCTCAAATCTAAACTGTCTACGCTGATACTGATCAATCTCAGTAGAAATCAAAATGGGGCAGTGGTCTAAAGCAATCCTGGGCAGGTGAGATACTGAAGCCGTAGGATGCTTATGAAGCCACTGGGTCATAGCCAAAGCTCTATCAAGTCTCTCCCAAACACGAGCTGAGCCCTGACGATTATTACACTAAGTAAATTGGGTCCCAGAATACCCCAGATCCAACAATCCAGAGGACCCTATAAAGATTTAAATTCATTAATATCAGCTGAGGCCAAAACCCGTACCCCCACATTTTTCATTGGCCTCAGTGATACAGTTAAAATCTCCCACAACAATGGTAGGGATACCTTGACCAAGGAGGGAAAGCAGCTCAGCCCAAAGGATCCGCCTTTCTCTGTAAACCGTGCTAGCATAAACAGCTGACAGCAGCCAGGGTTCAGAGGACCCCACAGAGATAAGAAGACCAATCTGCTGGTTACACTGATGAAAAGCCTCCACCGAAACAGCAAAATTACGCCAAATGGCCAATATACCCCCAGACATACCTTCAACCTCTACCGCATACGAAGACCAAGACCGAGAAATCTGTCTCCGAAGTCGGGCCAAAGTATCACCAGACAACCTAGTTTCCAACATCACACATATGTCAAAATGATATAATTGCATCAATCTATTAAACGAGGATCGAAAGGAAGGCTTTTGAGCTCCTCAAACATTACATATTAGAATCTTCATTTAACACTGGAGGAAACTGGGACCCTCCCTGGTCCTCCACCATGACCGTATCAAGAGGGCACTCACTAGCCAGGGTTCCCCCATCAGTCATCATTAAAGAATCAGCCTTCAGTCCCTTCGAAATAACATCTAAAATAGCAAGCCGATGAGACTGCGCCGATAGAGAGTCTGAGTGCCGACCCATAGTATCTTCAATTGATTCACCCACAGTCAAACCGACATTCCTTTCAGAGCTGGGCTTGCTCACCTCCTGACCAACTTCATAAGAGCAAGGTGGCAATGACAGTTTGGCTGGACAATATTGAACCGCCTCGATACTTTTTGGCAAAGGAACTTTACCTTTGCCCTTCCTTTTAACAACTTTGGAGATAGTTCTCGGGGCCGGGCAATCAACAGGTCTAGCCCTTTTTAAAGGCCAGGAAAAGCATCCCCACTGCACTGATCATTGCCACAACCCAAACCAAATCCATAAGAGGCAAAAGGGTTTGCATTTGGCTGATCCTGAATGGACCCACCTTCAGCAAAGCTCTTCAATTTACCCAGCATCTTGACCTTCTCAGCAGTTGCAGAACCGGTACAGGTAGCATGAACTGGCATGGCCTCAACGACTGAAGAGGGCATTCTTCCCCTTCTGCACCTCACCACCAGTGCCAGACGAGCCTTGATCAGACACAATCACCATCTTCGACAGTGGGGGCACACGGATTGCTGCCAAAAGGGAAGGTTAATGCCCTGCACACGGATTCCCGGCCGAAGAGGACACTGGAGATCCACCCGCAGACAAATTCTGGCAAACGGTCCTCTGCTTTTGGCCAAAGTAGACGCATCAACACAGTGGAATTGGCCTGCAGACTCAGTGATCGCCCTGAGAAAGTCCTCCTTCCAAAATTCTAATGGAAGATTCGGTAGTCGCAGCCAGACTAGGGCAAAGGGGATGGCATCCACAGTCGGAACGAACTCCGGCTTCCACCGTTCCATTCCAATAATATGCTCGTTAATGACCCATGGGTGACTCATCACCAATTCAGCAGCATTCAGGTCTTCAAAACAGAATATGTGGTATCGAAATGCCAAACTGATAGGCTTAATTTCCCCCTGAATTCCGGCACGGCGAAACTCCCTGACAAACACCTCCGTCGGAACCCATTTATGGAACGATCGAGAAATGATAGCTCGCACCTGCCAATCCACCATCTCAGTCTTCAGCTCGTCCACCGGAACAGAAACCACCTTCGGAAACACGGACTCCAGCCTCGCAACTTCATCCGACGACGGAGACGACGATACCCAGAAGAATCCAGCCGTACCCGTTTTCTATCCAGCAACCCGAACACCCGCATCCCCATCAGACGCCATAGAAGGCTAGGGGACAGTAAAATAAGGAACCACCTAAAGTGCCGCAGCCGGAGGCAAAGACGATCACCGGAGATCACAACAGACCGGGGCCATGCACGAATCTTAAAGATAACCAACAGGTTGACGCCGGAGCACTCACACGCACGAACCTCAAAGCTCTTTCATATTAACATTTATTCAACATAGAAAAACAAGATAAACCTCTCCCTTTTTCTCCTAAATGTAATAAATAAATCAAGTTCCCTGCTATCAACAAAAGTATTTTGTAGAAAAAGAACACTATTAACGTCATCTTTTATTTCACCTCTACAACCAATTTTACATGATGCACAACAAGAAAATACTGAAATAGTGATGCAAATTTAGTGACGCATCTTTGCGTCGCTAAATTACGATCAAATTGCGACGCCTCAGTGACAAAAAAATAGCGACCCTAGAAACCTGCATCGATATTTAGCGACTCAATAGCAATGCAAAAAACTAAAAAATTAAAAAATAATCATTTATTTAGCGACGCAACTGTTGCGTCGCTAAATAGCGATGCATAGCTCAAAAAAAAAAAATATTAAATTTTAATTTAGCGACGCAAATATTTGCGTCGCTATTTAGCGACGCAATAAACCAGATAATTGAAAAAAAAATTAATTTTTAATTTAGCGACACAAGTAATGCATCACAAATTTTGTTTAAAAAATTAAATTTTATAAAATATAATTAAAATAGAAAAAAAAATAAAAAATAAAAAATTGCGAGGCCACTAGATGCGTCGCAATTTAGCGACGTATAAAAAATGAGTCGCTACATTGCGATGCAGCTAGGTGCATCGCAATTATTTCAAGAAAAATTAATTTTTATAAAATATAATTATGAAATAAAATATTGCGATGCAATTCAGTGCGTCGCAATTTTTTTAAAAAAAATTAATTATGTTAAATAGCGACGCAATAAACTAGATAATTAAAAAAATTAATTTTTAATTTAGCGACGAAAGTAATGCATCACAAATTTTTTTTTAAAAAAATTAAATTTTATGAAATATAATTAAAATATAAAAAAATAAAAAATTGCGATGCTATTAGATGCGTCGCAATTTAGCGACGAATAAAAAATGAGTCGCTACATTGCGACGCAACTAAGTGCGTCACAATTATTTTAAGAAAAATTAAATTTTATAAAATATAATTATAAAATAAAAATATTACGACGCAATTCAGTGCGTCGCAATTTTTTTTAAAAAAATTTAATTATGTTAAATAGCAACACATTAGCGACGCAATAAATCAGATAATTGAAATTTTTTAATTTTTAATTAAGCGACGCAAGTAATGTGTCACAAATTTTTTTTAAAAAATAAATTTTATAAAATATAATTAAAATATAAAAAATAAAAAATAAAAATTGCGATGCCACTAGATGCATCATCATTTAGCGATGCCACTAGATGCGTCGCCATTTAACGACGCATAAAAAATGAGTCGCTACATTGCGACGCAACTAGGTGCATCGCAATTATTTTAAAAAAAATTAATTTTTATAAAATATAATTAAGAAATAAAATATTGCGATGCAATTCAGTGCATCGCAATTTTTTTTAAAAAAATTAATTATCTTAAATAGCGACGTATTAGCGACGCAATAAATCAAAAAATTAAAAAAATAATTTTTAATTTAGCGACGCAAGTATTGCATCGCAATATTTTTTAAAAAAATAAATTTTATAAAAAAATTAAAAATAAAATAATGCGATGCATCGAAATGCGTTGCAATTTAGCGACGCAAATAAAATGAGTCTCTACATTGCGACGCCACAAGGTGCATCGTAATTTTTTGAAGAAAAATTATTTTTTATAAAATATAATTATGAAATAAAATATTGCGATGCAATTCAGTGCCTCGCAATATATTTTTAAAAATTAATTATGTTAAATAGCGATGCATTAGCGACACAATAAATTAAAAAATTTAAAAAAATTTAATTTTTAGTTTTGCGACGCAAATAATGCGTCGCAATTTTTTTTAAAAAAATTAAATTTTATAAAATATAATTAAAAGATAAAAAAAATTAAAAATAAAACATTGCGACACAATGAAATACATCGTAATTATTTTAAAAAAAATTAATTTTGGTACATGCGTCAGATCGATCATCGCCTATCGGGATCAGGGCTTGGATCGATCGCAACCGTCGGATCGTCACCGATCGGATTGATAGCAATGGTCCGAGATCGATCATCACCGATCGGGATCATGGCTTGGATCGATCGCAACCGTCATATCGTCGCCGATCGGATTAATTGCAACGGTCCAAGATCGATCATCGCCGATCGAGATCATGGCTTCGATCGATCGCAACCGTCGGATCGTCGCCGATCGGATTGATCGCAACGGTCCGAGATCGATCATCGCCGATCGAGATCATGGCTTCGATCGATCGCAACCGTCAGATCGTCACCGATCTGATTGATCGCAATGGTCCGAGATCGATCATCGCCGATCGGGATCATGGCTTGGATCGATCGCAACCATCGGATCGTCGCCGATCGGATTGATCGCAATGGTCGGAGATCGATAATCACCAATCGGGATCAAGGCTTCAATCAATCGCAACCGTCGGATCGTCGCCGATCGGATTGATCGCAATAGTCCGAGATCAATCATCGCCGATCGGGATCATGGCTTCGATCGATCGCAACCGTCGGATCGTCGGCGATCGGATTGATCGCAACGGTCCGAGATCGATCATCGCCGATCGGGATCATGGCTTTGATCGATCGCAACCGTCGGAACAACGCCGACTGGATTGATCGCAACGGTCCGAGATCGATCATTGCCGATCGGAAACATGGATTGGATCGATCGCAATCGTCGGATCATCGCCGATCGGATTGATTGCAACGGTCCGAGATCGATCATCGTCGATGGGGATCATGGCATCGATCGATCGCAACCATCGGATCGTCGCTGACTGGATTGCTCGCAACAGTCCGAGATCGATCATCGTCGATCGGGATCATGGCTTGGATCGATCGCAACCGTCGGATCGTCGCCGATCGGATTGATCGCAACGGTCCGAGATAGATCATCGCCGATCGGGATCATAGCTTGGATCGATCGCAAACGTCATATCATCGCCGATCAGATTGATTGCAACGGTCCAAGATCGATCATCGCGGATCGGGATCTTGGCTTCAATCGAGTGAAACAATCGGATCATCGCCGATCTGATTGATCGCAATGGTCCGAGATCGATAATCGCCGATCAGGATCATGGCTTCGATTGATCGTAAACCGTCAGATCGTCACCGATCGGATTGATCGCAACGGTCCAAGATCGATCATCGCCGATCGAGATCATGGCTTTGATCGATCGCAACCGTCGGATCGTCGCCGATCGGATTGATCGCAACGGTCCGAGATCGATCATCGCCGATCGGGATCATGGCTTTGATCGATCGCAACCATCAGATCGTTGCCGATCGGATCGATCGCAATGGTCCGAGATCGATCATCGCCTGTCAGGATCATGGCTTGGATCGATTGCAACCGTCGGATCATCGCCGATCGGATTGATCGCAACGATCCGAGATCGATCATCGCCGATCGGGATCATGGCTTGGATCGATCGCAACCATCGGATAGTCACCGATCGGATTGATCGCAATGGTCCGAGATCGATCATCGCCGATCGGGATCATGGCATGGATCAATCGCAACAATCGGATCATCGCCGATCGGATTGATCGCAATGGTCCGAGATCGATCATCGACGATCGAGATCATGGCTTGGATCGATCGCAACCGTCGGATCGTCGCCGATCGGATTGATTGCAATAGTCCAAGATCGATCATCGCCGATCGGAATCATGGCTTCGATCGATCGCAACCGTTGGATCATCGCCGATCGGATTGATCGCAACGGTCCAAGATCGATCATCGCCGATCGGGATCATGGCTTGGATCGATCGTAACCGTCGTATCATCGCCGATCGGATTTATTGAAACAGTCCGAGATCGATCATTGCCTATCGGGATCATGACTTGAATCGATTGCAACCGTCGGATCGTCGCCGATCAGATTGATCGCAATGGTCCGAGATCGATCATCTCCGATCTTGATCATGGCTTCGATCATTCACAACCGTCGGATCATCGCCGATTGGATTGATTGCAATGGTTCGAGATCGATCATCGTCGATCAGGATCATGGCTTGGATTGATCGCAACCGTCGGATCATCGCCGATCGGTTTAATCGCCTATCAGGATCATGGCTTGGATGGATCGCAACCGTCGTATCGTCACCGATCGGATTGATCGCAATGGTCCGAGATTGATCATCGCTGTTCTGGATCATGGCTTGGATCGATCGCAACCGTCAGATCGTCGCCGATCAGATTGATCGCAACAGTCGGAGATTGATAATCGCCGATCGGGATCAAGTCTTCGATCGATCGCAACCGTCGGATCGTCGCCGATCGGATTGATCGCAATGATCCGAGATCGATCATCACCGATCAGAATCATGGCTTGCATCGATCGCAACCGTCGTATCATTGCCGATTGGATTGATCGCAACGGTCCGAGATCGATCATCGCCGATCGGGATCATGGCTTCGATCGATCGCAACCGTTTGATCGTCGCCGATTGGATTGATCACAATGGTCCAAGATCGATCATCGCCGATCGGGATCATGGCTTCGATCGATCGCAACCGTCGGATCATCATCGATCGGATTGATCGCAACGGTCCGAGATCGATAATCGCCGATCAGGATCATGGATTGGATCGATCGCAATCGTTGGATCATCGCCGATCGGATTGATCGCAACGGTCCGAGATCGATCATCGCCGATCGAGATCATGGCTTCGATCGATCGCAACCATCAGATCGTCGCCGATCGGATTGATCGCATCAGTCCGAGATTGACCATCGCCGATCGAGATCATAGCATGGATCGATCGCAACCATCGTATCATCACCGATCGGATGGATCACATGGTACGAGATCGATCATCACCGATCGGGATCATGGATTTGATCGATTGCAACTGTCGGATCATCGCCGATCGGATCGATCGCAACGGTCCGAGATCCATCATCGCCAATTGGGATCATGGCTTGGATCAATCGCAACTGTCGGATCATCGCCGATTGGATTGATCGCAATGGTCCGAGATCAATCATCACCGATCGGGATCATGGCTTGGATCGATCGCTACCGTCGGATCGTCGCCAATTGGATTGATCGCAGCGGTCCGAGATCGATCATCGCCGATCGGGATCATGGTTTGGATCGATCACAACCGTCGGATCGTCGCCGATCGGATTGATCGCAATGGTCCGAGATCGATCATCACCAATCAGGATCATGGCTTGGATCGATCGCAACGGTCCAAGATCGATCATCGCCAATCGGGATCATAGTTTGGATCGATCGCAACCGTCAGATCATCGCCGATCGGATTGATTGCAACGTTCCAAGATCGATCATCGCGATCAGGATCTTGGCTTCGATCGATCGCAATCATCAGATCGTCGCCGATCGGATTGATCGCAACGGTCCGAGATCGATCATCGCCGATCGAGATCATGGCTTGGATCGATCGCAACCGTCAAATTGTTGCCGATCAGATTGATCACAACGATCCGAGATCGATCATCGCCGATCGCGATCATGGCTTGGATCGATCGCAACCGTTGGATCGTCGCCGATCAAATTAATCGCAACGGTCTGAGATCGATAATCGCCAATCGAGATCTTGGATTCAATCGATCGTAACCGTTGGATTGTCCCGATCGGATTGATCACAATGGTCCGAGATCGATAATCGTCGATCGGGATCATGGCTTGGATCGATCGCAACCGTCGGATCATCGCCGATCAGATGGATTGCAATAGTCGGAGATCGATCATCTCCGATCGAGATCATAGCTTGGATCGATCGCAACCGTCGGATCATCGCCGATCGGATTGATCGCAACGGTCCGAGATCGCTCAATGACGATCGAGATCATGGCTTGGATCGATCGCAGCAGTCGGATCGTTGCCGATCGGATTGATCGCAACGGTTCGAGATCGATTATCGCCGATCAGGATCATGGCTTCGATCGATCGCAACCGTTGGATCGTCGCCGATCAGATTGATCGTAACGGTCCGAGATTGATAATCGCCGATTGGGATCATGGCTTGGATCGATTGCAAACGTCGGATAGTCGCCGATCGGATCAATTGCAACGGTCCTAGATCGATCATCGCCGATCGTGATCATGGCTTCGATCGATCGCAACAGCCCAATCGTCGCCGATCGGATTGATCGCAACGGTCCGAGATCGATCATCGCCGATCAAGATCATGGCTTGGATCGATCGCAACCGTCGTATCATCGCCGATCAGATTGATCGCAACGGTCCGAGATCGATCATCGCCGATCGAGATCATGGCTTCGATCGATCGCGACCGTCGGATCATCGCCGATAGGATTCATCGCAATGGTCCGAGATCGATTATCAAAGATCGGGATCATGGCCTGAATCGATCGCAACCATCGGATCGTCGCCGAACAGATTGATCGCAACGGTCCGAGATCGATCATCGCCGATCTGGATCATGGCTTCGATCGATCGCAACCATCGGATCATCGCCGATCGGATTGATCACAGCGGTCCGAGATTGATCATCGCCGATCGGGATCATAGCTTCGATCGATCGCAACCGTCGAATCATCGCCGATCGGATTGATCGCAATGGTCCAAGATCGATCATCGCCGATCCGGATCATGGCTTCGATCGATCGCTACCGTCGGATCATCGCCGATCGGATTGATCACAACGGTCCGAGATTGATCATCGCCGATCGGGTTCATGGCTTTGATCGATCGCAACCATCGGATCTTCGCCGATCGGATTGATCGCAACGGTCCAAGATCGATCATCGCTATTGGGATCATGGCTTGGATCGATTGCAACCGTCGGATCTTTGCCGATCGGATTGATCGCAATGGTCTGAGATCGATCATCGCCGACCGATATCGTGGCTTTGATCGATCGCAACCATCAGATCGTTGCCTATCGGATTGATCGCAACGATCCGAGATCGATCATCGCCGATCGGGATCATGGCTTCGATCGATTGCAACCATCGAATTGTTGCAGATCAGATACATCGCAACTGTTCGAGATCGATAATCGAAGATCGGGATCATGTCTTGGATCGATCGCAACCGTCGGATCGTCGCCGAACGGATTGATTGCAATGGTCCGAGATTGATCATCGCTGATTGGGTTCATGGTTTCGATCGATCGCAACCGTCGGATCATCGCCGATCGGATTGATCACAACGGACCGAGATCAATCATCATCGATCGGGATCATGGCTTCGATCGATTACAATCTTCGGATCGTCGCCGATTGGATTGATTGCAATGGTCCGAGATCGATCATCGTCGATCGAGATCATGGCTTGGATCGTTCGTAACCGTCGGATCGCCTGATCGGATTGATCGCAATGGTCGAAGATCGATCATCGCCGATCGGGATCATGGCTTCGATTGATCGCAACCATCGGATCATCGCCGTTCAGATCGATCGCAACGGTCCGAGATCGATTATCGCCTGTCGGGATCATGGCTTGAATCGATCGCAACCATCGTATCGTCACCGATCGAATTGATCGCAACAGTCCGAGATCGATCATCGCTGATCGGGATCATGGCTTGGATCGATCACAACCATCGGATCGTCAGATTGATCGCCGATTGGATCATTGTTTCGATCATCTATCGGGATCATGGCTTGGATCGATCGCAACCGTCGTATCATCGCCGATCGAATTGATCGCAACGGTCCGAGATCGATCATCACCGATCGAGATCATGGCTTGCATCGATCGCAACCGTCGTATCATCGCCGATCGGATTGATCGCAACGGTCCGAGATCGATCATCGCCGATCGAGATCATGGCTTTGATCGATTGCAACCATCGGATCATCTCCGATCGGATTGATCGCAACGGTCCAAGATCGATCATCGCCGATCAGGATCATGGTTTTGATCGATCGCAACCATCGGATCATCGATCGGATTGATCGCAATGGTCCGAGATCGATCATCGCCGATCGAGATTATGGCTTCGATCGATCGCAACCATCGGATCGTCGCCGATCAGATTAATCGCAACGGTCAAAGATCGATCATCGCCCATCGGGATCATGGCTTGGATCGATCGCATCCATCGGATCGCCGTCGATTGGATTGATCGCAACGGTCCGAGATCGATCGTCGCCGATCGGGATCATGGCTTCGATCGATCGCAACCATCGGATCATCGCCGATCGGATTGATCACAACGGTCCGAGATCGATAATCGCCGATCGGGATCATGGCTAGGATCGATCGCAACCGTCGGATCATGCCGATCGGATTGATCGCAATGGTCGAGATCGATAATCGCTGATCGGGATCATGGCTTGGATCGATCACAACTGTCGGATAGTCGTCGATCGGATTGATCGTAACGGTCCGAGATCGATCATAGCCGATCGGTATCATGGCTTCAATCGATTGCAACCATCGATCATCGCCGATCGGATTGATCGCAACAGTCGAGATCAATCATCGATCGGATCATGGCTTCGATCGATCGCAACCGTCGGATCGTCGCCGATCAGAATGATCGCAACGTCCGAGATCGATCATCATGGATCGGTATCATGGCTTGGATCGATCGCAACCATCGGATCGTCGCCGATCAGATTGATCGCAACGGTCTGAGTTCGATCATCGTCGATCGGGATCATGGCTTGGATCGATCATGACCATCGGATCATCGCCGATCGGATTGATCGCAATGGTCCGAGATCGATCAACGCCGATCGGGATCATGGCTTGGATCGATCGTAGCCATCGGATCGTTGCCGATCGGATTGATCGCAACGATCCGAGATCGATAATCGCCGATCGGGATCATGGCTTTCGATCGCAACCGTCGGATCGTCGCCGATCGGATTGATTGTAACGATCCGAGATTGAAAATCGCCGATCGAGATCATGGCTTGGATCGATTGCAAATGTGGATTGTCACCGATCGGATTGATCACAGCGGTCCTAGATCGATCATCGCCGATCGGGATCATGGCTTCGATCGATCGCAATCATCCGATCGTCGCCGATCGGATTGATTGCAACGGTCCGAGATCGATCGTCGCTGATCAGGATCATGGCTTGGATCGATCGCAACCGTCGGATCATCGCCAATCAGATTGATCGTAACGGTTCGAGATCGATCATCGCAATCGGGATCATGGCTTCGATTGATCGTGACCGTCGGATCGTCGCCGATCGATTTCATCGCAACGGTCCGAGATCGATTATCAAAGATCGGGATCATGGCTTGGATCGATTGCAACCATGGATCATCGCCGAACAGATTGATCGCAAAGTCCGAGATCGATCATTGCCGATTGGGGTCATTGTTTCGATCGATCGCAACCATCAGATCGTCGCCGATCGGATTGATCGCAACGGTCCAGCATCGATCATTGCCAATCGAGATCATGCTTCGATCGATCGCAACCGTCGGATCATCGCCGATCGGATTGATCGCAACGGTCCAAGATCGATCATCGCTGATCTGGATCATTGCTTGGATCGATCGCAACTATCAGATCGTGACCGATCGGATTGATAGCAATGGTCCGAGATCGATCATCACCGATCTGGATCATGGCTTCAATCGATCGCAACTGTCGGATCATCGCCGATCAGATTGATCGCAATGGTCGAGATCGATCAACGCCGATCGGGATCATGGCTTGGATCGATCACAGTCGTTGAATCATCGCCGATCAGATTGATCGCAACGTTCGAGATCGATCATCACCGATCCATATCATGGCTTCGATCGATCGCAACCATCGGATCATCGCCGATCGGATTCATCACAACGGTCCGAGATTGATCATCGCCGATCGGGTTCATGGCTTCGATCGATCACAACCATCGGATCGTCGCCGATCGGATTGATCGTAACGGACGAGATCGATCATCATCGATTGGGATCATGGCTTCGATCGATCACAACCGTCCGATCGTTGCCGATCGGATTGATCGCAATGGTCCGAGATCGATCATCGTCGATCGAGATCATGGCTTGGATCGGTTGCAACCGTCAGATCATCGCCGATCGGATTGATCGCAATGGTCGGAGATCGATCATCGCCGATCGGGATCATGGCTTCGATCGATTGCAACCATCGGATCATCACCGATCGGATCGATCGCAACGGTCCGAGATCGATCATCGCTTATCAAGATCATGGCTTGAATCGATCACAACCATTGGATGGTCACCGATCGGATTGATCACAACGGTCCAAGATCGATCATCGCCGATCGGGATCATAGCTTGGATCGATCGCAACCGTCGGATCGTCGCCGATCGGATTGATCGCAACGGTCCAAGATCGATCATCGCCAATCGAGATCATGGTTTGGATCGATCGCAACCATCGGATTGTCACCGATCGGATTGATTGCAACGGTCCGAGATTGATCATCGTTGATCGGGATCATGGCTTGGATCGATCGCAACCATCGGATTGTCGCCGATCGGATGGATCACAATGGTCCGAGATTGATCATCGATGATCGGGATCATGGCTTGGATCGATCGCAACCGATAGATCGTCGCCGATCGGACTGATCGCAATGGTCCGAGATCGATCATCGCCGATCGGGATCATGGCTTCGATCGATCGCAACCGTCAGATCATCGCCGATCGGATTGATCGCAACGGTCCAAGATCGATCATCACCGATCGAGATCATGGCTTTGATTGATCGCAACCATCGGATCATCGCCGATCGGATTGATCGCCTATCGGGATCATGGCTTGGATCGATCGCAACCGTCATTTTGTCGCTGATTGGATTTATCGAAATGGTCCGAGATCGATCATCGCCTATCGGGATCATGGCTTGGATTGTTAGCAACTGTCGGATCGTCGCCGATCGAATTGATCGCAACGATCTGAGATTGATCATTGCCGATCGGTATTATGACTTCGATCGATCGCAACTGTGGGATCGTTGCCGATCGGATTGATCTTAACGGTCCGAGATCGATCATCGTCGATCGGGATCATGGCTTGGATCGATTGCAACCATCGGATCATCGCCGATCGATTTAATCATCTATCGGGATCATGGCTTGGATCGATCGCAACCATCGTATCGTCGCCGATCGAATTGATCGCAATGGTCTGAGATCGATCATCGCCGATTGGGATCATGGCTTACATCGATCGCAACTGTCGTATCATCGCCGATCGGATTGATCGCAATGGTCCGAGATCGATCATCGCCGATCGAGATCATGGCTTTGATTGATCGCAACCGTCGGATCGTCTCCGATTGGATTGATCACAATGGTCCAAGATCGATCATCGCCGATCGAGATCATGACTTCGATCGATCGCAACCGTCGGATTGTCACCGATCGGATTGATCGCAATGGTCCAAGATCGATCATCACCGATCAAGATCATAGCTTCGATCGATCACAACCATCGGATCGTCGCCGATCAGATTGATCGCAATGGTCCAAGATCGATCATTGCCCATCGGGATCATGGCTTGGATCAATCACAACCATCGGATCGCTGTCGATCGGATTGATTGCAGCGGTCCGAGATCGATCGTCGCCGATCGAGATCATAGCTTCGATTGATCGCAACCGTCGGATCATCGCCGATCGAATTGATCGCAGCGGTCCAAGATCGATATCGTCGATCGGATGATGGCTTGGATCGATCGCAATCGTCGAATCGTTGCCGATCGGATTGATCGCAATGGTTCGAGATCGATAATCGCCGATCAGGATCATGGCTTGGATCGATCGCAACCGTCAGATTATCGCTGATCAGATTGATCGCAATGGTCCGAGATCGATATAGCCGATCGGTATCATGGCTTCGATCGATTGCAACCGTCAAATCGTCGCCGATCGGATTGATCGCAACAGTCGGAGATCGATCATCGCCGATCGGGATCATGGCTTCGATTGATCGCAACTATCGGATCGTTACCGATCGGAATGATCACAATGGTCCGAGATCGATCATCGCGGATCGGATCATGTCTTGGATCGATCGCAACTATCGGATCGTCGCCGATTGGATTTATCGCAACGGTATTAGATCGATCATCGTCGATCGGGATCATGGCTTTGATCGACTACAACCATCGAATCATCGCCGATCGGATTGATCGCAATGGTCCGAGATCGATCATCGCTGATCGGGATCATGGCTTTGATCGATTGCAATCATCGGATCGTCACCGATCAGATTGATCGCAATGGTCCGAGATCGATCATTACTGATCGGGATCATGGCTTGGATCGATCGCAACCACCGAATCATCGCCGATCGGATTGATCGCAATGGTCCAAGATCGATCATCGACGATCGCTATCATGGCTTGGATCGATCGCAACCGTCGGATCGTTGTCGATCGGATTGATCGCAACGGTCCGAAATCGATCATCGCCGATCGGGATCATAGCTTGGATCGATCGTAACCATCGTATCGTCACCGATCGGATTGATCGCTACGGTCCGAGATCGATCATCGCCGATCGAGATCTTGGCTTCGATCGATCACGACCATTGGACCGTCGCTGATCGGATTGATCGCAACGGTCTGAGATCGATAATCGCCGATCGAGATCATGGCTTGGATCGATCGCAACCGTCGGATCGTCGCCGATCGTATTGGTCAGCTCAGGGCCTTATTGACTGAGCATGATTCAGAGATGAGAGATGAGATGAGGCAGCTCTCTGCTAAGCTTGACATGATTTCATCTTCATTGGACAGGTCTATGGATACCCTATCCTCTGAGCTTCACAAGATTTTTGAAAGGCTGGAAGGGATCGCAGATGGATCTAGAGCTTACCTTGATGCCACTGGACAACTAAGAAGGGATATAGATTTTGCTGTCACTTAGATTGAGGAATGTCTTGAAGACTTCA
Organism: Calamus simplicifolius; assembly: GCA_900491605.1. Lineage (NCBI taxonomy): Eukaryota > Viridiplantae > Streptophyta > Magnoliopsida > Arecales > Arecaceae > Calamus > Calamus simplicifolius. Next base: position 832,798 of record UESW01004073.1, on the reverse strand, counting down.
AGCGATCACAGAAAGATGAGATTATGGAATTAATAGGTCATCTGAAGAGAATTATCTACAAACATGCTTGATTGACCTTCTACTTCCTATATTGATGCCTATCCAAGCCAACTCAAGTCAACTCCCAATTAGCCTTTAAGATCTTGTCAAATCAAAATTTAGCTTTTATATTATTTTGATAGCTTGTACTTAGGACATTTACTGTTTTGTATCTTGGTACATGATGTAATGCAATGTTTTGATGTAATGAAATACTGTTTGAATGAATGATACAATGTTTGATATATGATGATTGCAATAAATGATATATATTCTTCAATTTTTCTGAATTAGAATATTACTTTAAAATTCTTTATACAATTGTTTTTCACCTTTTTGTTGATAACAAAAAAAGAGGAAGAAAAGAAGAATTGTATATGCATAAGAGAAAGAAAAAATGGTATCATGCATAAGGGAGAGAGAGAATGAGAATTTAAATATATTCAATCTAAAAGAAATATGCATAGAGAAAGGGGGAGTTATATTATGCAGGGGGAGCGTAATTTTTATTTGATACAGTTCATGTTGATCATTATTGATCAATTTTGCTTATTTTGAAACTGTAGCTTATTTCTTAAATTGAACAAATTTAAAGTCTTGATAAAATTTACAATGCTTATGAATTCTAATGCATATACTCAAAGTTGTCATCATCAAAAAGGAGGAGATTGTTGACCCAATTATTAATTTTGATGATAAACAAAACTATTTGAGTATAACTCATGAAGTTACTAATGATTTTGATTAAGTGTTTTAGTTTATAACTTGTTTAAATGATCAAAATCTCGAGAGAAATCAAGTTCGGAGCTTAATTCTAATGTCAAGGTAAGATTGCACGTGCCATAGTGAAGGATCCTAAAATTTTGCTACTAGATGAGGCAACTAGTGCTCTTGATGCTGAATCTGAAAAGATTGTTCAAGATGCATTGGATCATGTGATTGTCAATCGAACTACGATTGTTATAGCCCATCGGTTGTCTACAATAAGGGGTGCTGATGTTATTGCTGTGGTTAAAAATGGAGTGATTATAGAGAAAGGAAAGCATGAAACGCTGATCAAAAGTCCAGGATGGGGCTTATGCCTCCTTAGTTGCACTTCAATCAAGAGCCTTGACATAGCAATAACAGTTCAGACAGTCCACGTTATCTCTTGTTTGCATTTTCTTTTTATGAGCTTCTCAGGTGCCGATTTTGTTGGTCCTCCTATCTCTTCTGTAACTCTGTTCACCCTGCTCAAAATGTAATGTAATTTCACTGAAGTAAATTCTGTATACATATTTAATGCTTGTTATTGTAATTATGAATTTATATTTTTACAGCCATATGACAGTAAAATGAACACAGGTTGATCATGTGAGTGTTCAAAGATTCAAATTAAAAGTGGCTGAAATACTATTAGTAAGCATTAATTTGGAATTTAGTGCCAAAGAAAATGTAGTAGCCATGTTGGTGCACAAAGTGGAGTTTTGCATGGTAAAAGATGGTAGCCTCCATATAAATGATAATTTCAAATTATTCCAGGACTTTTAGATTGCCCGGTAATAAAAGACAGCATAGTGGTCTTCTTATTTACACACTTTATGTTATAGACCCACGTTGTACACTATTCTTGCTCGTGTCTTTGTAGAAAGCGGACTTTTTACATGTAACTATATGCAGTTACTTTGTTAATTCTTGTAACATTTACCCATTAAGCCAAATCAGAATGCATTTCTCTCCAGTGGGAAGCATGTCAATGAGAAGGAAAAAAATGATTTATTTTACACTCTCTGAAAAAAATAAATTAGAAACAATATGACAAAGGCAAATCCAATCAAAAGTATTGCCCTAAATTTCACTATGCCTTCATGAAACTGAACTGATTTCCAAATGACAATGCATTATCCTTCCCCACTGCAATTCTCAATTGGAAATCCAAGACAGACCCCAGTGATGATTCTGGGATGACCATACAACTACGAAGGGGAATATTGAATTTAGCATGTCAACTTCCAGTATCCTACAGGGCCTGATATCCAAATTTTCGAGAACCTCTTCTTAGCTGTTCAATCAGTGCATCAAGGAATTGTAATTGTTATTTGAACAAGTCTATGAAAAGAAAAAAACTTGCAATTTTGAAATTTGTTATAGCATTGGACTGGTGTTGATGTTCTACCCATTTTGTAGAGCCTTAAGTGCATTTTTGTTAATAAATGGATGATTATACCTCCCTTTCTCTGAATCTGCCATACTCCTTTTAGCTCTTGCACACCATATTTTTTGATCAAAGAACAATTGAAAGCATGTTGAAAAGCCAATTTTAATATAAAATTTAAAACAAAACCAAGGCAGTCAGCTAATAGTGTCAAGACATGAAATTATTATTTGTATAAAAATAACACACTAGGTTGACAAACAATTAGAATTACTTTAAATTATCTATCTTCAATGCTAAGCAATACGTGAGGAAGAAGTTAGAATAACCTCTATTCAGAATGAAATATAAATAATTAAAAAAAAGGAGAAAAGCATAATTCAACATAGTTGATATAGAGCAAATTAATACTATTGCATAATTAATACTATTGCATGATGGATGTTAGTTCAGTCAAAGCATTCTTGATTTACTTTAAATTAGGTATCTTCAATGCTAAGCAATTGTTAGAATTACCTTGATTCAGAACAAATCAGAGTGAAATAGAAATGATTTGTTTAAAAAAAGAAAAAGCATAATTCTATAAATTGGCTATATTGAATGCAGGCAGTTAATGGGCTGGGTAAGGAAGTTTTCTTTTAATTACGCTTTAAAGAAAGAAAATTATGTTTTTAACTCAAACTTAAACTTTAAGCATATCTCATTTTAATTTTTACGCTTTAAAAATTATTAAATTAATTTTATTTTTTATTTTTATTTAATACTTAGCAGATTCTATAAAAAATCACAAACAACAACTCCCTCTCCCCGCTCTCCCTCTCCCGCATACCCCGCATTTCTCTTACGAACCAAAACCAAACCAAAAACTCACGCTCTCTCCTCGCTTTGATCCAATGTCTTCCGACAACAAAACCCTCCACTCCTCCACGTCCTCCGCCACCGCTAACTTGAACGAACCGCTACTCTCTCCCACGTCGTCCACCACCACCGCTGCCGCTAAAATGGATAAGCGGCTCCCCTCCACCTCCTCCTCCGACGCCGCCATTGAGAAGGAGAAGCTCCCCTCTACTTACAGTGCCATCGAGAGCTTTGCCGCCGCCACCACTGAAATAGAGGAGGAACTGGTCTCCTCCACCCCCTCCGTCGCCATTAAGAAGGAGAAGCTCCCCTTCACTTACACTGCCATCGAGAGCTCTTACACTGCCATAGAGAGCTCTGCCGCCGCCACCACTGAAATAGAGGAGGAACTGGTCTCCTCCACCCCCTCCGCCGCCGTTAAGAAGGAGAAGCTCCCCTCCACTTACACTGTCGTCGAGAGCTCTGCCGCCGCCACCACTGAAATAGAAGAGGAACTGGTCTCCTCCACCCCCTCCGCCGATGACAAGATCGAGGAAGTGTCATTCGGCAACCTTCCCTCTTCCTCCTCTTCCGGCTCCAGTTTGAAGAATTTTTTCCTTATTTTGATCATCTTGATAATCTACATATTGGTTGGGATATCGTTTTACTGCATCCACACTGACAGGTTCTCTATCCAGACCAATCGAATCATCGACGGATTGTACTACAGTATAATCACTTTCTGTACCATTGGGTACGGGGATATCGTCCCTGTCACCTTCGGTACCAAGTTGTTCTGTTGTATTTTTGTTCTAGTTGGCGCTGGCCCCATCAACACCATCATTTCCAACGCGATGGAGGTCGCCATTTCTCACAGTATCTCCGGGATAGAGCGCTTAAAAGTCCCATGCGCCATCGCGATCCTCCTATTTTTGATCGGGGTGGGCACGCTGGCATTGCACTTTATAGAGCATCTTCGACTGGATCAACTCAGCATATATGGCGGTCATATCGGTGACGACAGTCGGATACGGCGATAAGGTCTTCAAGACTATGCTAGGGAGGTTGTTCGCTTCGTTATTACTGTCGATTCCGATAGTGACGAGGGTGATTCAATTCCTGGGAAAATATTTGATTGATAAGTGCTCTTCATGGATTTGAATTTGGATTCCGGTAGTGACGAAGGCGATTCAGTTCTTGGTGGAGGCTTTGATTAATAAGTGCTCTACATGGATTACTTTAAAACGGTTCCTTTGTGATATGTTTTAAAACGGTTCCTTTGCATATCTAAATATGTTTATAAAGAAATACGAAGAAAAAGATTAGATGTTTTATTTGTAAGTTATATAAGAATTTCAGATGAAAATATTTATTAGAATAAAATATGAATTGTTTATCTAGAATAAGTGGGTTGTTCAACTTGTTCTGCCAAACGAGCTTTTGTAATCCAAATTAAGTTAACTGCCACAGTGCCCGTTGCATAGTTAATTTATGATTTGAGAAGGTGAAAAGACAAGCGGGAGCATTTAATGTCTTCGAAGCGACCACTTTATGTATACTCTTCAATAAAAATTGAATTGGAAGGCTGGCGGATATGTATAATTATCTCTTCCTTCTATAATGATAGGGAACTAAAGCCTTAATGTGTGAAGCCATAAATATTTCAATCATCTTAAGAATCTTCAGCTCTGTAAATAAAAGAACAATATCAAGGTTAAGTCAATCGATTATATTGGCACAAGAACATATTACTGAAATTTTCTTAGATACTTTTCGTTGACCTTAGGAAAGTTTTATGAGACCGTTGGTATATAAAATAATCATTGGAGGGGATTGTTTAACAAATGTTAAGAAAATATTTCTTCTGCTCATGTTACACATGTAATATACTCAAGAAAATAAACACAGACGACATCAAATGTATAGGTGTACAGTGAATTAGCAAAAATATGTAGGGCATTTCGTATCATGATAGAATGTCAAGCATGGATGTCCCCTCCACATAAAACAATTAAACCATAAAAATAACCCCTTCTTGATAAAGTAGTATTTACCTTGCCTAAAACAACAAGGTAATTCTTTCAAGCATGAACACTGATACTACCAACACATGCATATCAATAGAAAATCTCTAATATATTTTTTTTTTTAGAAGAAGCATGCAATGATCAAGCAGATTGTCATTACATTTATAGCTTTCAGCACATAGCTCAGTTAGTGATATACATTCATGATGACAAATAACTAACAGAACTGGTCTCAAATAGGGCAAACACAAAATGGCTAACATTCTTGTAAAAACCATAAATTACCTTAAAGGCTTTATTGCTGGACTCAGTTGATGATGATATGCAAGGTTAAGGTCATGGTAATAAAATTAACTTACAATTAAACTCTGAAGATGCACTTATATATGAAGCAGGGAACCAATCAAATCTATATTTGTGAGAGAAACATAGTTCTTGGTTCTTACGTTTTTCTCAATGTAACATATGAGTTCAGCTCTTTGACCTGCAATAACACCAGAAATTAATCACATTATGCGGAAGGATGAGAATAAAAGATACAACAAAAACATGAAGTAGAAATCACCAACTGTGGATTACTTTTTTTCGCTAAGCTGCTTATTGACTTCAGAAGGATTTCGACTTCTTCATCTTTAATTTCACGATCAAACTCTTTAATCAACCTGTAAAAGGCAAGAAGCAAATATTTTAGAAAAACACATTGCAAAGGCATCACACGACAAAACACATTATGAAAAATTTATACCTGGTAAATCATAAAACAACCGATAATTTGATATGATGAATGTGAAGTGCGAGCTGCATGTTTTTACTTGTTGCTCACCCAAAAATAGAATCTCTTAAATAAATTCTGTTACATAGAAAAATTTGAAAGAAAGTTCAAGATGACCTACCACTTACATTCCTTCATTTTTCCTGTGAGCTCCTCCAACAGCTTAGACTGTCTGTTAGAATCTTTAATCTTATCCAATTTCTGGAATCCATTTCTGCAGAGAATCAAGAAAGAAGGCAAGCCTCAATATTATTGAAAACAATAATAATACGAGCTTCCCATGTGCAGTTTTACATTTAGGACTTTAAATTTGAAGAATGGGGTACAATAATCATGATGGAACATCATTTTCTTTTATATTGAAGTAAAGATCCAAAGAACTACTGCAAAGCAAGTTTCATGACATAAAGAAAAATAAAATACAAGTCACATGGACCAATGACTAATTCATTTTTAAATCCACTATACAGAAAATTATATAATATATTTTAAAACCAATATATAACTGGAATCACAAAACTGTGTCATAATTAAAGTGAATAAGTGCAGAAGAAACCAAAACACAATACAACCCATGAGAGCATGAGAAATTTATGAATGCATGGCAAAGTTACATCAAGTATATTTTGTACAAGACCATACTTCAAAAATAACTGCTCCATGGCATAAAATTATGTTCAATTGCCTAAGTACCAGTTGTTGCTATTATTATTATTATTATTATTTTAAAGACCTAAAGATTCCTCAAACATCCTTCCTCCGTATAGAGAGAGAGAGAGAGAGAGAGAGCCTCATATTAACATTTATTCAACACAAAAAACAAGATAAACATCTCCCTTAACCTAAAGGTAAAAAATAATCAAGTTCCCTACTATCAACAAAAGCATTTTGTAAAAAAAGAACACTATTAATGTCGTCTTTTATTTCACCTCTGCAACCAATTTTACAGGATGAATGTGTATTATATATGCATATGTGCATAAATAAGATTACTCAACATCAAATAGGGTTCAAAGGGAGGAATATTTTGATGATCAAAAGCCATTATCACATCGTGTTGAAATACATGGAATTTAGGTGCCAAAATTGCTCAAACTTGTACATTCACCTTATTGGCATTTATGGAGGCTACATTTTCCTTGATGGGGCGGTTTAGATATTTGATTCCAGAATCCTACCCAAATAACGTACAAGTTATTTGGTATATTAGAACCAAGGTTTGCAAAATTAGTATTGAAAACCATACTAATATATTACTAGTTTGGTATAGCACCGGTGTATCAATATTTTTTCTCATTCTTAATTATAATACTACTTGATACCAGATGGTACGAATGAGTACTGTAGATTAGAGTCCTCTTGGATTTAATCACTTGTTAGTAAACAATTTAAAGAGATTAATCCTTGATAGGGTGGCAACCAATTGGAGTCCATCTCAAATAGGTTGGTAAACTTCTAATTGGATTGGTCTGCACCTTAGATAGAAAAGGTTTCGAGTAGATTGGCGGTTCTGGTGAAAGCCTAATACGGTAGGACTTTCTATTTGAAAATGCATGCTAATATAATCAACTACATCATGTCTTCTTCAAGTTTATCACATATCACCATTCGATGGGCTGGTTGAATCATATCATATCACTTGCTCTTTTCTTTTGAGAGTTGAACTTAAATCTATGCTCAAGTCACAAAAGTAGCTCAAGTTGTTTATGGCTAATTATTTTGGGGCTCATATTGCTCTTTCCATGATAATTTGGTTTGCATTGGGCATAACTTGGCTTGGATTAGACCTCACTTGTGGTCCTCGGCTGACCTCATGATCCCTAATGTTAAAGCATAGTTCTACATGAATCTTGATGCAAGGCTGAAAAGCACAAATGTGCTACCTCAAATTTCATAGCATCAATTATTACTCTACGATGACCTCTTCGATTGTCATGCCTAATGATATGCCTCTTCGATTATTGTGGAGAACAATTAATAGGTCAGCTTCATAAGAAGATAGTTATTGCTCTCTTTAGTTATTGCTTGCTTTTAGTTACCTTAATTATTAGATTATCTTCTTTTAACATAAAAAAAAATTACTTTCCTTCTTATCACAAATCCACTTTTAACCTAATCAACTTTTCTTTTTAATTAACTTACCTTAAAGAACCTGAAAGAAAACCCTAAGACACTTTCCATAAATATAATTAATTTAAGAAAATAAAAATAATAATAATAAGTAATAAAAATAAAAATATAATATAATAAAAATATATTTATTTTTATGCTTAGATTAACTTAGGTAAATTTATTTTCTGCAAAACTTAAAATTTTTTCATTGATATCTTATAATTTATTAGAAATTAGAAACTTAATCACAAAAATCTAAAAAAAAGTAATTAGATTAATTTTGTTTGATAACTTCAAGAGCTTTACATCTGCTTGTTGCATAACATTTTTATAATTAACTTTAAGGGCACAAACCCCTAATTAAGATAAGGTGGGGAGTTGATCATCCTTTATTGGCCCACAAACTACATCCTTCATTTTGCATTAACCCAAGCCTTTAACTCTAAAATTAACTAGACGTCAGCTCCTAAGGAACTCTGTTGACCCAATTATTGATTTTGATGATTAATAAAGGAATTGAGTATATTTATTGTGTTACTGATAAATTTAACAAGTGTTTCAGGGCTTAAAAAATTGATCAATCAAAAGACTTAAAGAAACATATTTTAAATCAAGTGCCAAAGGTAAGTTTCAAAATTCAGAACCTGGAGTCGACACCTAGGAAGTCTGGAGCCGACCCCATGGCCAATCAAAATGTCTTTCTGATTTTTGATATGATCCGGAGCCGATACCCAGAGTTTCGGAGTTGACACTTATAGTGTCTGGAGCCGACTCCGACATGGGGACAGAACGCATGATTTTTGACTACCTTGGAGCCGATACTTACAGTCTTTTGAAGCCGACACCTGAACATGGCGAGCCGACACTTAACTTTTTTGGAGCCGACTCCTCAACGAACTCAGAACTTTCTATTTTTGGATACCCGACTTGGAGCCGACACCTGAAAAGTTGGAGCCGACTCCAACCTATCAGGAACGGATTTTTAAAATGCCAGATCAGCTCAAACGGTAATATTTTCTTTACCTAACCTCTAACGGCTATATTTCGTGTATGGAAAAACTTTCCAGGTACATTCCAACAGCTAGTTTACACCCAAAAATGGATTAAACGAAATCTATAAAAGGGGGAAGAGCGTTCGTTTGAAAAGAGAGAGGAAAAATGAAAATATAGAGAAATCATATTGAAAAATCTGAGAGGTCTTGAGCAAGAAATCAAGAGGAAAGAATCCACGTTCAAATCCTTCCACTCCAAAAAGCTCAAAGAGAAATCCAAGGCGTTCAACTTGAAAAATTGGAGGATTTCCCAAAAGAAAAAAAGCCCTATTTTTGTGATTTCCCAACTTCTCATCTGCAACATCTGTGAAGAATCGGAGCTGAGGCTTGATTCAACATCTCAAAAGAGAAGAGGAAAAGAAGAAAAGAAGAAAAGCTCAAATCCAATATCTTCAAATCAGGCTTTTCTAACCTTGTTCATTTACTTTGAATATTTGCTCATTTAAGGAGCTGTTTGTTATTGTAAACATATTATTACTTGTTTTTGCTAGTTCAATTAGGGGGATTGAATTAATGGAGGTAGTATACCTCGGAGCAAGCTAGATTAGCTTGTATTAGGGTTTTATGCTGGTGAGCCCGGAAAACCAGCTGGGTTCGTTATGATCCCGAGGAAAAAACAAGTTTTGAGTTGTGATCTTGTAAAATAACTCGGCTGTAATCAAGAGGAATTATAGTGTGGACCCAAGTGGAACTTGGGAGTGGACGTAGGTGTTGGATACACCGAACCACTATAAAATATTTGTGTTTGCCGTGCTTTGATTGTCTCTCTCTCTATCTCTTTGTTTGTGATTAACATTTACTTTGCATTTAATTTTATTTATCTCAAAGCCAATCGTTTTTAAAGGTTAAATTTTTAAGAACCCAATTCACCCCCCCCCTCTTGGGTTGTCATTTGGGCCAACAATTGGTATCAGCAAGTGCTCATTTGAATTTGGTCTAACGATCAAGAGCTAAAGATCCAAATGGCAGCTCAAGTTAGTTCATCTTACTTAGAAGGTCAATCCACTAATCGACCTCCTTTGTTTAATGGAACTAATTATGGTTATTGAAAAGCTAGGATGAAAATTTTTATTCAAGCACTTGATTATGACTTATGGGTATCATAGTTAATGGTCCACACACACCCATAGTTAGAGTAGATAACATGGTGATTCCTAAGCCAAAAATGGAATGGGATGAACATGATAAAAAGTTGGCACAACTTAATGCCAAGGCTATGAATATTTTATATTGTTCATTAGATGCAAATGAATTTAATCAAATTTCTACATTTATTTCCGTAAAAAAATTTGGGATAGATTAGAGGTTACCCATGAGGGTACAAATCAAGTTAAAGAATCAAAGATTAATATTTTAGTTCATAAATATGAATTGTTTAGCATGGAACACACTGAAACCATCACATGCATGTACACAAGATTCACTGATATTGTAAATGGTTTGAAAAGTCTAGGTAAGATATATACTAATTCTGAACTTGTGCATAAAATTCTTAGGTCACTTCCAAGATCGTGGGAAGCGAAGGTGACTGCCATCCAAGAAGCAAAGGACTTAAATGTGTTACCTTTGAAAGAGCTACTTGGATCCTTGATGACTCATGAGCTAACAATAAACAACATCAAGAGGAGAAGTCAAGAAAAAGAAGACAATCGCTCTCAAAGCTGCAAAAAAGGATATAAGCAGCAGTGATGAAGAAGAGGAAGATGACGAGACAACTCTCCTTGCAAGAAAATTTAAGAAATTCATGCAAAGAAGGAGACCCTTCCACAAGAAGAAATCTGGAAAAAAATAGAAGGAGAAAAGGAGAAAGAGAAGGACAAAGAAAAAGAAAAAGAGCCCTTAATTTGTTATGAGTGTAAGAAACCAGGGCATTGGTATGAAAGATTAAGTAAATTTCTGATTGAAAATGATTTTACAAAGGAAATGTTGATAAAACACTATTTTTGAAAAGAAAAGACAAGGATTTATTAGTAGTACAAATATATGTTGATGATATAGTATTCGGTGCTACTAATAATCTTTTGTGTCAAGAATTTGCTAAGTTAGTGCAGGGTGAATTCGAAATGAGCATGATGGGAGAACTCAACTTCTTCCTAGGACTTCAAATCAAGCAAAGCAAAGAAGGAATTTTTATCAATCAAGAAAATACACAAAAGAACATCTCAAGAAGTTTGGAATGGAGTCAATCAAACCACTTGGAACACCTATGAGTCTTCATGCAAATTGGACAAGGATGAAGATGGTAAAAAAGTAGATCAAAAATATTATAGAGGTATGATCGGATCTCTTCTTTACTTAACAGCTAGTAGACCAGATATCATGTTTGCTGTTTGTCTATGTGCTAGATTTCAATCTGAACCTAAAGAATCTCACTTAATTGCTTTAAAGAGAATCTTAAGATATTTAAGTGGAACTAAAAATGTAGGTTTATGGTATTCTAGAGACTCAACATTAAACTTGATTGCATATTCTGATTCTGACTATGCTGGATGTAAATTAGATAGAAAAAGCACAAGTGGTGCATGTTAATTTTTAGGAAGTAACTTAATCTCTTGGTTTAGCAAAAAGCAAAATTCGGTTGCATTATCAACTGCTGAAGCAGAATATGTTGCAGCTAGAAGTTGTTGTGCTCAAATACTTTGGATTAAGAGACAACTTGAAGATTATGGCATAACACTTGATAAAACTCCTATTAGATGTGATAACATGAGTGCAATAAATTTAACTAAAAATCCAATTCAACATTCAAGAACAAAACACATTGAAATTAGATATCACTTTATAAGAGAACATGTGACTAATAATGGAATTTGTCTTTAATATGTTAATACTGAAGAATAATTAGCTGACATATTTACAAAACCTTTGAGTGAAGAGAGATTTTGTTATCTTAGAGGTGAATTAGGGATTTGTGACCCTTTGGAATGATTTTGAAACTCTAAGGAATGACTATCTAGATTTCTATTAATTTCTTGATATTCCTTTCATAATTTTAAGGACAAATTATCTAGTCATCTGAGCAATTTGATTCTTCATATTCCAAGATTTTTTTTAAAATTTTATTGAACCTATTTTGACAAGTTTCAGATGTTTGAATCTCAGTTATTTTCTCTGAAACTGTCAGTGGAGTCGACACCTCAGTTTGAGGAATCAACACCTCGTCTATGTCGCTCTCGGTCCCTGACCTTGGAGCCGACACCCGTATAAGTGGAGCCGACTCCAGTTCGAGCGCTGACTGTGTTAGTGATTTGGAGACACCCGACTTTACGGGAGTCGACACCTGGGGGTCCTAAATCGACTTTATTAGGGCAGAGTCGACACCTTCGTCATTTCATTCGTTTTCAATCCTTAACCAAACTCTTCTCAAACTCTCTCAAAACCTTCCCAACTCAAATTCCACTCTATTCGAACTTTTCTAAGGATCTAAATGGCACCTAAGCGGAGAGGATCTGTACTTGGAGCGCCCATGATGACTGGGAAGCGTTCGGCGAGGCGACCCGTCCGCGAGCCATCTCCGAGCGAGGATTCTGTAACCCAATCGGATAATTCAGGCCCTTCTTCTCCTCAGGTAGACACCTTAGCCGGGAGAGTAATTACCATGGGTAGAAAGGTCGATTTCGAATTCTTTGAGTCCGAAGGTTTTTCAATTGGAAATTAAATCAAAGAGCTAGGTTGGGATAAAGTGTGCTCATTAGATGTTCCTACCTATCCGGCCCTTGTCAAGGAGTTCTACTTCAATTTGTCAAGAGGTGACGGTGGGATTATGAGCTTTGTTAGAGGGAAGAGAGTCCACCTCACTTTTCAAAAGTTAGGAAATCTTCTGAGTATTCCTATCACCGGATTAGCAGCTGAAATTCATAGTAAGAGGTCAGATGCTCTGTAAGAATGTTAGGAGAGAGGTAACAGAATTTGAAGAGGTTAGGGCTAACCAATTGCCCTTGGAGTTGAGGTTACTTCATAATATCTGCAGTAGAATTTATTTCCTAAGATTGGTCGATTTGAGTATATCTCGGAGCGAGACATTGTTGTGATGGACAGTATACTGACTGGTCAACCCATAAACCTTGCTGCAATGATGATTTTCTATATGGCCGAGGCTGGAGGAAAAAGGAGATCTTCCCTACCCTACGGTATGATCTTGAAATGGTATTCAGGAGCCAAGGAATTGTAATTTCTGATAATGAGCCATCTAAGAACCTTAGGCATACTGATTATTATAGTTTGGCTACTCTGCACCGAATGGGATTTGTTAAGATTAATGGACAATGGGAGAGGAAAGGCAGTCTGATGAGAGAGCCCTGAGCTTAGATCTTCTGCACCTTCTGAGGCTGGTGCTTCTACGAGGCATCCTTCTCCAGAGCCCAGCAGTCCTACTCCTGCTCCTGCTCAAGTTTCTGTTCAGTTACCTATGTCTTCTGTCGGATTTCTTATGTTCAGATTGAGCAACTCAAGAGTTTATTGGCTGCTCAAAAGGAAGAAATGAAGACAGAGTTTGATAATCAGTTTATGAATCTAAAAGAAACCCTTTATTCTTTGGATGATCGCATTGGTAAGATTGAGTCCACTCTTGGTTCATCTGCTGAGTCCTTAAGGAATGATCTCAAAACATATTTGAAGAACTTAAGGATATTTGTGGTGACTCAGAAACCTATTCAAAATGTAATGCCGAGCTTTAGGATAAGATTATAACTGCATGTACTTTTGTTGATGAAAGACTGAAGTCCTATGTCAAGACTCAAAGTGAAGGAATGGGAAGAATTTTAGAACATTTGCAAAGGATTATTAGAACTAATTTGTGATTTTCATGCAATGAAATATAGGTTGTAATGAAGTATCAATGTTGTTTGATGTTTATTTTGAGATCTTAATGTAATGATGTATAGTTTAATGTTTGACAAAGTTTAATTTCATTTTGTAATACTTGACTCCTTGATGTAATGAAATTATCAGTTACTTAATGAATATCTTTTGATCATTGAAAAATTGTTTGATTTATCAATTTTGTCATGTTACTTAACTCTACTTGATCTTTTTGTTGATTACAAAAAAGGGGGAGAGTTATGTAGTTATATCGTATATGCATTGATTAGTTATGCTTTGATTGGTATTTGATTGGTATCAAGTTATTTTGGATATGCATTAATTTAAATAAGCTTAAGTGAAAATTGATATAACTGAATTCTAGGTATCAAACACTAAAATGTAAAGCAAAAGGAAGCACAATTGTTAAATTGAACTTCATAGGGGGAGCTACCTTATTCAGGGGGAGCTAACCTGTGAGGAACACATAATTGAAAATTTTGATTTGAGAATTCTATTGTTTACTCATGCATATACTCAATGTTTTTATAATCATCAAAAAGGGGGAGATTGTTGACCCAATTATTGATTTTGATGATTAATAAAGGAATTGAGTATATTCATTGTGTTACTGATAAATTTAACAAGTGTTTCAGGGCTTAAAAATAGTTGATCAATCAAATGACTTAAAGAAACGTATTTTAAATCAAGTGCCAAAGGTAAGTTTCAAAATTCAGAACCTAGAGTCGACACCTAGGAAGTCTGGAGCCGACCCCATGGCCAATCAAATGTCTTTCTGATTTTTGATACGATCCGGAGCTGACACCCAGAGTTTCAGAGCCGACACCCAGAGTTTCAGAGTCAACACTTACAGTGTCTGGAGCCGACTCCGATATGGGAACAGAACGCATGATTTTTGACTACCTTGGAGCCGACACTTACAGTCTTTTGGAGCCGACACCTGAACATGGCGAGCCGACACTTAACTTTTTCGGAGCCAACTCCTCAATGAACTCAGAACTTTCTATTTTTGGATACCTGACTTGGAGCCGACACCTGAAAAGTTGGAGCCGACTCCAACCTGTCAGGAACGATTTTTAAAATGCCAGATCAGCTCAAACGGTAATATTTTCTTTACCTAACCCCTAACGGCTATATTTCGTGTATGGAAAAACTTTCTAGGTACATTACAACGGCTAGTTTCATACCCAAAAATGGATTAAACGGAATCTATAAAAGGGGGAAGAGCGTTCGTTTGAAAAGAGAGAGGAAAAATGGAAAATATAGAGAAATCATATTGAAAAATCCGAGAGGTCTTGAGCAAGAAATCAAGAGGAAAGAATCCACGTTCAAATCCTTCCACTCCAAAAAGCTCAAAGAGAAATCCAAGGCGTTCAACTTGAAAATCGAAGGATTTCCCAAAAGAAGAAAAGCCCTATTTTTGCGATTTCCCAACTTCTCGTCTGCAACATCTGCGAAGAATCGGAGCTGAGGCTTGATTCAACGTCTCAAAAGAGAAGAGGAAAAGAAGAAAAGCTCAAATCCAATCATCTTCAAATCAGGCTTTTCTAACCTTGTTCATTTACTTTGAATATTTGCTCATTTAAGGAGCTGTCTGTTATTGTAAATATTATTATTACTTGTTTTTGCTAGTTCAATCAGGGGGATTGAATTAGTGGAGGTAGTATACCTCGGAGCAAGCTAAATTAGCTTGTGTTAGGGTTTTGTGCTGGTGAGCCCAGAAAATTAGCTGGGTTCGTTGTGATCCTGGGGGAAAACAACAAGTTTTGAGTTGTGATCTTGTAAAACAACTCGGCTGTAATCAAGAGGATTATAGTGTGGACCCAAGTGAAACTTGGGAGTGGACGTAGGTGTTGGATACACCGAACCACTATAAAATCTGTGTGTTTGCCGTGCTTTGATTGTCTCTCTCTATCTCTTTGTTTGTGATTAACATTCGCTTTGCATTTAATTTTATTTATCTCAAAGTCAATCATTTTTAAAGGTTAAATTTTTAAGAACCCAATTCACCCCCCCTCTTGGGTTGTCATCTGGGCCAACAAACTCAAGCTCAATAGGACAAGATACCCGAAAGAGTTGGACCAGATCGGGATTGACTGATTAACTAGTGTCTAGAAAAGAGAAGAAAAGTGGTTATTTAATTGATTCCGTTCTCTTACCTAGTAAGCAATTAGGGGACCCCCACTGACCTTACCCTTAACTGGCTAGTTGATCAGCTAATTTTTGACTTGGAGGGCTCCAAGGGGTCTTCGAAGTTAGGAACTGTCTAAATCTAAGTTAAGCCTAGAGTAGAGGTCTAATCTTTGTTAACTTGATTGTTAATAATTATTAAACCCTAACTAAATTATTCTTCATTGCTCTTAGTTTTAGGAATCTTTTAGGATATATTTTTTAGAATCTTCTCCTTTCTCTTCTATTACATTAGTTTAAAAAAAAAGAGAGAACTGAATTACTGTTTGCTTTAGAGTGTATTGGTAGGGTGTATGCTTGGTCATCGATCATTACAACCCAACCTCATACCCTTAAATCTTGAAATAAAGAGAACTTGTAGAATAAATAGAGCACACATTATGGATCTTAATCAAGAAAATAATCCATCACGTCAATTGAAGGAGTACTTCATCCCTTCACAATATACATATTCACCATGCATACAAGTACCCCCAGTAGAGGCTGTTCAATATGAAATTAAGTCTAGTGTAATCCAAATGTTACTAACTTTCCATGGATTTATAAATAAAGATCCCTACAAATACTTAGATAAATTCTTGAAATTTTGCTTAATTGTCAAGATTCAAAATTTCTCCGATGAGACACTTAGGCTTAAGTTATTCCCTTTCTCCCTAAAATATAGAGCCAAGTATTGGTTAAATTCACTAGACACTTTTATAATTTTAACTTGGGACCAACTTCAGAGGAAATTTTTTAAGAAATACTTTTCTATAGGAAAAATGAATCAAATCAGAAAAGCCATAACCAGTTTTTTCCAGTTAGAGGGAGAACTGTTTCATGAAATGTGGGAGAGATTAAAAGAATTAACTATAAAATGTCTGTACCATGCAATACCTAAATGACAGTTAGTTCAATATTTTTATGATGGATTATCAAAAAGGCACCGACAAATGGTGGATGCCTCATGTGGAGGAACATTTATGCTAAAAATGAACATGAGGCATGGCAACTTTTTGAAACTCTAAGTGAAAATTCGTTATACCATATGTTTGCTACCCGTAGAGATTCTCCTATAGAACCTAAGAGAGGTAGAATATACAATATAGGTCAGTCTATAGACATCTATAGCAAAGTTGATGAACTATCCCAAAAACTTGACCAAATTCTACAAGTTGAAAACACATCTTTCCCATCTACTCAATTACATGAGGTTTGTATAATCTATTTGAGTCCGACCCATTCTATAGGTAAATGTCCAGTCGTATACCAATTTCCTGAGCTTGTTCAGGAGCAAGCCCACCAAGCCCAAACCCAAATGGCTCCTATATTAGGAAATGATCCATATTCGAATACTTACAACATAGCTAGCGAAATCACTCTAATTTTTTATGAAAACCCAACCTATCATCAGTTTAACATCAATTAGGCCTAACCATTAGGAAACCCAATTCAGAAGCATGTCATATTCCCAATATCCAAGTGCTCCTCAACCTTCACCAAATAATCATGATCCTACTTTCGAAGAGAAGGTATTACAAGCATTGAAAGGGCTAGATATGAATACTCAACTCCTTCACTCACACACACAATCCATTGCAAAACTAGAAACTCAGATAGGTCAACTAGCCATAGCATTCAGTAGAAGGGAGAAGGGTAGGTTACCTAGTCAGCCCATCAGTAACCAGAAAGGATAATTCATGGCTAGGGTTTCACTAGTCCTGATAAATTTTTAGAACACGATAAATTAGTCATGACTCTAAGAAGTGGAAACACATTGAACCTGCCTGAACCAACCCAGAAATTAGAAGTGGCTAAACTAAAAAAGAGAAGAAATGAAGAAGAGAAGGAATTCAATTATCAAGAACTCACACCTAAAGCCCCATTTCCTAGTGCTTTAGAATCTCCTTTATCTTTGGACAAGAAGAATATAAAAATGAATGAGATGCTTGAGTTATTTAAACATGTCCAAATAAAGTTACCTTTTCTCAATGCTATCAAGCAAGTTTCGGCTTATGCCAAATTTCTTAAGGATCTATGTACCAAAAAGAAGACTACTAATATGCCCAAGAGAGCCTTTCTGGTAGCCAGTGTGAACTCTTACCTATCAAACCTCATGCCAGTGAAATACAAGATCCAGGGTCATCCACTATTTTATGCATTATGGGGAACACTCTCATAAATAGGGGTCTATTAGACTTAGGGGCAAGTGTTAATATATTATTATACTCTGTATATAAGCAACTAGGGTTGAAAGAACTAAAGCCTACATAAATGATCCTACTACAACTAGTAGATCACTCTTTGAAAGTACCCAAGGGAATAGAAGAGGATGTGTTGATCAAAGTTTGTGACTTTATCTACCCAGTGAACTTTGCGATTTTAGAAACCAAATCAGTAACGAACCCAAAGAGCCACATCCCAGTGATTTTAAGCATACCATTTTTAGCCATAACTAAGACCCTAATTAATTGCCAAAATGGATTAATAAAACTTTTCTTTGGAAATATATCAATTGATCTTAATATTTTCAATCTTACCAATACACATTAAATGAGTGACTCAAATTATATTCAGGATACTGTTTATGATCTAATTGACCTTAGTGACAAATAGCTTGACCTAAAAATCTACATGAATCAAGATGGAGTGCAAATTAATGAGGTTGCTACAATTGCTGAAAAACCAAGATGGAAACCTCCAACTGAACCACTAGAGAAAGTACCTGAACCATTACTCAAATCATCAATGGAGAAAGAATCCAAATTAGAACTGAAACCACTTCCCAAACACCTTAAATATACATACTTAGGTCCATCAGAAACCTTGCCTGTGATAATTTTAGCCAACCTAGACTCCTCACAGAAAGGAAAACTACTGAATATCCTAAGAGAAAATAAAGAAGCGTTAGGATGGATCATGGCTAACATAAAAGGGATTAACCCCTCGATCGTTCAACATAGGATTTACTTAAGGAAGAAAATCAAGCCTATAAGAGACCCCCAAAAAAAACTTAAACCAACCATGAAGGAAGTAGTAAGGAAAGAGATCATAAAACTCCTTGACAATGGTAATTAAAGTGAACCATGACATTTGGCTGAAGACGTTAAACTTAGCGCTTTTTAGAAGGCAATCCAAAATTTTTATATTCTGACCTTTATTTTGTGATTCTTATTTCTAGGAATAAGAGACTGCTCCGCACGGTCACTCCTAACATTACACAAGGCATATCTCATCCAAGTGATATTTCTTCTTATTTTATTATTTCTTACTCCATTGAGGACAATGAAAATTAAGTTGAAGGGTAAGAAAAACCTTTTTAAAAATATTTTAAAAATACCTTGGTAATTTTTAAAATTTTTAAATTTTTTTATAAATCATGTGCCATGAAAGAAATTCTTAAGCAAAATTGACTAGAAAAAGATAATAGAGTTAGAAAGTATTAGTTAATTACTGTAGTGAGCCAAGGAGTACTGTAGTGAGCCAAGGAGTAGACTAGTTGTCAAACTTTTAGCAGCCTACTTAGGTCATCTAAAAGCTATTAGCACTTTCATTGCATATGCACACTGCCAAGGTAAACTAGGTATTAGTTGTTAGGTCAATTGAAGATTTAATCATTATTAAAAATTAGTAATTGATATACACTCCAATGAAAGAAACTTAAATTTAAGAAAAGAGCTACCTACCTAATAAAACAATAAAAATAAAAAATATATATATATATATATATATATAAGCAAGTCTAAATATTAGTTTTTCATCGAGTAACCGAGCACCTTCACCTAAGTAAGCGTTGTTGTTCGCGTCAAAAAATGGACAGTATAAAGATATCACTAACAAAATAAAAATAAAAAAAATATATATATCAGCTGTGTGAAAGCTATCTCAAGTCAGGTGCTTAATTTTAGAATGTATAGAAAATTAACCAAAGTAAGTGATAAGTGAAGATACCATTGTTACTTACAAGCTAATACCGAAATGCTAAGTTAGCCATCACAAACACAAGTGTTGTAGATCTATGGATGAACTCTAAGAAAGTTTCTGATAGTTCTGACTATAAATTTACTTTAAAAACTCAATACTTAATTAGTGATACTAGCTAGCTTCTTTCAACCTTAAGCCTAGATTTAATTTTGCAAAAAAAAAAAATCTTAGTGACACATGATTTTTTTAATTACATTGCTAAGGGACTAGCAATGATTAAGTTGGAGGGTGTGATAAGTCTATTTATTATCCCAATTTAATCATTAAAATAAATATTAATTACCTTAAATTTATTAAGAATTAATACTTTTTTATGGATGTTTACAAAAAAAGAGCTTATAGATGGAAAGAGCTCAATTTTTGAAGTCCAACGATGCAGACTGCACTCAAATCAGAACTTTGGTTGTCCGAAAAGGAAGAAAGAGACGATTTTGCATGATTCTTGGTGCAAACTAAGGCAGATGATGTAAAACGGATGGCTGAGAAGTTTTCTCATGATATCTGAATGATCTTGAACCGGATTGACTTCAACTTTGACTAGAAGGAAGCCTAGACAAGCTTTATAAAAGAAGGACCTCAAGCAGTAGTCGAGGGAAGGAAGAGTTTTCTCTAAAGTTCTTTTTATTTTTCTTTAGATCATTGTATTTAGGCCTGGAAGAGAAATTATGAAGTGGATGCTGGCAGCAGCAATGCATGGCTAATTCCTTCAATTTGGGATGATGATGAAGCCTATAACCAGGTTATATCTTTCTTTTTTATTCTTTATTTTTATGTAATAAAAACATGCTCTTCTTTTATATATCTTTCAAGTTATTTTTCTGATCGAGGTTTTGATCTGGTATACACGGCCTGTACCCTCTATCGATGTGTCGTGATCTCAGGATATGGTACGTGCCTAAGAGAGATAGATCGTAGTATGATAGTTTAGATCTCTAACTTTGTAAATGATTAGATAGTTTATACTCTAAGAGAACATACCGTGATCTCCTGATATGGTACGTGCCTGACAAGAGATAAATTATTTTAACCTTAAATTTACAAAAAGTATTGCTAGTGCAACATAAAGAAAAGAAGATAAAACATGTTTGCATGATGAATTCAAATTCATGGGTTGCTTCTCTTGCTGTTTTAATTTTATTAATTAATTAGTTGTTATCTTTTAATAACCACTATTATTAATATAATCCTCTACAGATAAATTTTTTTTTCTTTTTCGTGAAATAATTATCCTTGATCCCCAAGGATACGATTCCGATTCACCACTAGCTATAGTAGTAAGTAGGTTTTATTTTTGACACCAACGACAGCAATCAGGTAGCAAGGAGTTAATCAAAGTTGAGATGGGGCGATCTACTGAACAACCAACTCTTGCTTTAAAGATTGGTGGAAGCAAGCTATCACCCCCAATACCAAAGACTGACATCAAGATCCCTGCTACTGCAAGAGAAGGTGATAGCGACAATACAAGTCCCTTTAGGCCCAAGCATTGAAGCATCCTAGGCCCCAAAGCAGCTAGCTTCCTCATCTGCTAAGTCAAATAAATATGTTGCAAATTGGAGAATTAGGTATTCTAATACTGTTTGTGCAGGAGATATAGGATTCAAGTTGCTCTATGACATTTGTCTACTTGCAGATGCAGTTGATTTCTCCAACAGGATGGATACCAACCTAATTACTAATTTTGATCACCAAGCAATGGAGGTATGTGCCTTCATATTTTCTTTTTTCCCTCAACTTTAGAAGCTCGGCAATAATGAACACTTTTTCTTATTGATGATTTTGCAAAGCATGCACAACTTCTACATGCTCTCTAAGAGGCTCCATAAGAGAAAAGCCCAGATCAATTAGCTCAGTGAGTTGGCTAATGAGTGCTATGATCATGTGGAGGCCAAAAAGAGCAAGCTCATCATTAATAAAGCCTAGCTACAATACTTGCAGTAGAGAAGATGGGTAAGTGACTTAACTTTGCAACATCTTAAGAAGGCAGAGTGGATATATAAGAGTTGGCTTACAAAGTAGAATGAGTTTTGAGATTAGCTCAAGTAGAGTTGTTAGCCAAGGAGAAGTTGATAATGAAGAAAAGTTAGTTATCCATGGATTGCAGTAAGAGGTGGCTACCTTGATAGAGGAGAAGAACAAACTAAAGGAAGAACTACCTGCTTAGGAGGTCAATGCCTTCAAGGACTGGATGAAATACAGGAAAGCACTAATTGACTACTCCACTGAGTCATACAAGGGCAAGTTCGAAGAGTGTTGAAGTGTCGATGCTCTACCCAAACCTTGACTTGGTTGACCTCAACCTATATTTTGAGTATTTTATGCACCTTGATGTTTATGCCAATTGCCAAGCATGAAGATATATTACTCAATTTTCTTTAATTTACTTCATGTTCTTTGGTTTTAGCTAATAAATAAAAGTTAGCAAAATATATGGAATTTGATCTTTTTCCCTTATAATATTGTTATGGCAATTTATATAAAAAATGCATGAGTAGATTCAGTAAATTTACAATTTTTTGGTTTTCCTTGGTTCAAAGCCTTTTGCTTGGGAGAAAGCCCTTGGGCAATTTCACTCAACAAGTCTGTTTCTTATGAGTCTATCAATTCCTCTCCATCTCAATAATAGACATGAAGAAATGTGGAAAGTAAGAAGGCCAAACTGTAAACTTGGATTGGCAGCATGTTTAGCTGGTGACTTTGGTTACTAATTGGGCATGAAGCAAGGTTCTAGATCATGTGGAAGGGGTTGTCTTGATTTTTCATAAAATAGGGGCCCCACCCTATCTAAGCAATTGTACTCGGTGAGCATCCCAATAGGCATCCTCCATCTATCATGGGTGAGCATCCCAATAGGCATCCTCATCTATCATCCCTTCTTTTTTTTTTTTTCTTTTATTAAATTTCTTCGTTCTTTTTTCCCCTTCTTTCCTTTCTTTTTCTTCTCCCTTTCTTTTTTTCCATCTCTTTCTTTCTTTCTTCTTATTCTTTCCTTTCTTCTTTCTTTTATTCATCTTTTCTTTCTTGTTGGGACTCAAGACATTGGTTTGAAAGATTTGAGATTTACTTGCAAGTCTAGTTGTCAGCATTATAAGCAAGGAATGAATTAGGTTTGCACTCCTTAGTGGTGCATCACAGCGTTGGAGAATTCAATTTGTTATTGGCATTGCAAAATGTTTATATAGGTTATGGTAAATTTGTTTGGAAATACTAGGTGCCCTTCTCTTACCACTAACTCTTGTTTAAATTTGGTTTCTTTAGCATTCCATATATGAACCGCTAAAAATAGTTGTACACATAAGACTCTTGTCTTGCTGAATTCATTTATCAAACATTCAAACTCCCTCTCATTCCTTTTGGTGTTTTTTTGTCATATGACAGTTGAGAGAAAAACCTTTTGTCATGTGACAAATAGGAGAAAAACGAGACAAGGCCATAAAAGAACTAAGAGATCAATTGGTAATGAAGTAGCAGAATGGGGCTGGTTGCAATGGGAAGCAGAACTTTTGGGAGAGTTCTGGTTTCAAGATTCTTGTTTCTATGTCAATGTTGGTCCTAGTTGTTTTTGCAAAGCAGTAAAAATCCGTTTTCGTGTTATCTTTGTGTAAAGGATTATCTAGGTCAGAACTTCTATTTCGCAATACCAAGCAGCCAAATTGAAATTTGTGCAATAGTTTTGCCAATATTATTTTGTATGCTATTAATTGTTAAAATTGGATTAAAAAGCAATCGGATTTTTCTATTGAAATGAGTTGGATTTGCTGGTATTTCCTATGGATTATTCTCTTGCCAGCACTGACAAACCGGAACCGGAGGCAGTGCTGGATCTGGAACTCGAACTGTATCAATAGAAAGAAACCGTAGGCTTCATATTTTGAATTGAGAAACATGGCTGTTCTGTTCTTGCAGTCAGAAATTTTTGGAGTTTTAGGATGGCTAAGATGACAGCATGCCTCTTTATGGTTGTTTGGAATCAGACTACTGGTTGCTGTTTAGAGTGCAAGTGTTTTCTTGGATTTGATAGCTTGATGCACTTTGTTCTTCTAGATGGTAGTGGCTTGCTCGGGCCTATTGGAATCGATCACAAAGAGCAGGACTCAGAGGGCTGGTCCCATATTTTATCATAAATAATTAAACTGATTTTTTTATCCATCTGAAGGTAAATTTTTAATCTAATAAACTGTCATTTTTAGCCTTAAATCTTTCTTTTCTGCTTCAACATGGTAACCGCGCTGCTCGTACTGATATTGGAAGGTTTGAATCAATATTTTTTAAGAAAAAATTAAAATTAATTTGAAAACCAATATAAATATTATATTCTATTGTAGTTTATATAACTTATATTAAAGATTTAAACACTAAAGTTACCAAATCAGTTGTCTTTTATATGAAATTTATTTTTATTTATTATTATTATTATAAAAAATTTTAAAGCTACTAAATTAATCATGACCTCAGTTGTCAAAATCTAGTCTGATTTTGATAACTATGAAATTTATTAAAATGTTCCCATAGTTTTTATTTTATCCTTAGGATATTTCAGGAAGTACCGCGATCTCGGAATTGGCAGTGGGGTTTTTCTCCATGAAATGCTGGCAATTATAGATGAGGAAGTTGAGAACCACCGACAGGAGGGATCGGTCGAGTGCTTAAGCTGGAGAGAGGTTCTCTGTAGCTAAGTCAAATAGGGTTGATGCAAAGATCCAGGAATTGAATTGGGAAAATAATAGGTAATGGATTCATGAAGTAAACAATACAAACCTCGTTTGTGGTCCAAAAATTGAGAGGAAGACTCAAACCTAAAATCAGAAGTTATATCAGGGTTGTATCTCGTAAAAAACAAAGACATGTTATACCAGTATCTAATACCGTAAGGCCGCATACCAAATATCAAACATCTTGGATGCAGTAGATGCCATAAAAATATAATTAGCACAAAAATCAAACACCTTGGATGCAGTAGACGCCTTGTCATATCTCTTCTTCATCATTTTGGAACAGGCGCTATCGTCCACTTAGCATCTTAGATCAGACCACCTCAGGGTACCCTTCACGGCATCATATAAGTTTGTCGATCTTTTTTAAAATATCAATTAATTTACAAAGATAAACTTGTACCAAGTTAAACAAAAAAAATCAGACCAGCTGAATACTATCACCTCATTGCAAGGACTTTCTCTGGCCCAACGTAAACATAAAAAAATGTCTACGACTTTCATAAGGATTTCTGAATGTTTGTATATTCTACAATTTCGACCCAACCCTCCAAACCAGCTGTCATTGCTGTAGATAAAACTATTCCTTGGAGGATATATTCATGATTTTGTACCAACAGATTTGCCATTCTAATTTGGTCTGCTTTGTTTGAATCTGTTAGATGTCTCTTTCTGCTTCTTTGAACTCATAACAAGCGATCACACAATAAATCACTGAAGAAGGGATCAAAAAGAGAATCCTTAGCATACTCATATGAGTTTAAACGCTTTTTGAATGATCAAAGTTCCCTCTCATCCTTTGTTGTTCGTTTCTGGTGGAGACAAATGTATGATAAGCAGTTAGAGTATCTGAATATTGCTGGCTTCATACTGTGAAGTTTAACTGTTCCCAGAATCTGAAAAAAAAAAAATCATATAACTCAAACTTACACAGGATTTCTTCATCAACAAAATATCTACCAGATACACCAACCAAAGGATGTTGTCTTTGGGAAACTGCATGATCAAATATTCGTAAGAAATAAAATTAGATTCATTTGCACAAGAAAACTTAGTGAAATCCCAAAGAGACAAAAAATAAAAATAAAATAAACCCTTGGGTCCAGGTTGTAGCTAGATTATTTATTTTCTTCATAAGTATGCAGATATCAATTGCCTTTTCCCCTTTATTGCTATTCTAAATGATATTGAACTGGAATCTCTGTTAAACTTAAATCATCACCAGAAAAAAAAAAAAAAGAGAAGAATTTAGAATATATCGAGACTAGGTACTACCCACCAGAGAAGACTGAATGCCATATAAAGTTAATGTACTTCCTTATAATATTGATTGCATTCTACAAGAAAAGTTGGATATGTATAAAGGTGAGCATTACCTTCCCTTCCAGCACTCTTCAGTTGCTTCTTTCATTTTTCGATATGTTTCTGATTGCAAACAGACAAGAACCAGTAAAGAATATGGTAAATGTTTCAGAAATAGTAGGTCAATATATAATGATAATGAAACCTATTATCTCCTTTTGGACCCTCAAAGAGGCCAGGATCAGCAGATAGGTCGAGAAACAGTACGGCTTCCCCTGTTAACACCACAAACAAAAGTATTAATTCCGTTGATATTTTATAACACGTCAAAAATCATAATAGGAAATTCTGTGAGGGCGCAATATTGTACTTCATGGCACATTCCTATGGCTCCTCTTTGCATGTTTTGCACAGATCATAGACAGATGTTTCTAATAGAAAGTCAGGCAGAAAACACACCACTATACCTTAAAAAGGCTTTCTTTACAAAAATATAATAAATGTATAGCCACAGAAAATAGATATCTCTCAAATCAAGTACCAAGCAAGGTTAATATCTAGCTGTTGGGGCATACCAACCTGAGGTGGGTATAAAATGCACCATATCAAGAACTGTGCTGAAGGGTATTATTGTTACGTCCAGTGCTAAAAGTGTCTTAGTGTCCAAAATTTAGTTTTTTTGCCTTTTCTGTCTTGTTTTCTTGTCTTAATACCATGTTTTTGCAAAAGATAACGATACAGAATTGATTTTGAAGTGCCATAGTCATGACTTTTTCTATGTGTTCTGTAATCAATGAATCTTAAAGACCTGACTTAAAAAAACAATTGTTTCCTTTTAACTAATCACATGTGTAGATTTATATGACAATTTTTGTAGTTGTTCGGTTGCTAACGTGGGGACCCTATGATGAGGGACAAGTATGAACTTCAAATATTCTACCAAGGAAGAAAATTCCTATACCAGATTTTATAATTTATTTTTTTAAAAAAATCCCTATGGTTCTTATATGATCGTTTGCTTTTTAGATATGCAAGCAATATCACAAATTTATCATGATTTATTATGAATATATGCACCAAAATTTCTTCTACCTTTCTCTTTGCTTCCTTAGGCCAAATAAAACATGTATATATGAATGCCCATTTTATTTTCATTTGAATGCACATGGAACTTCCTCCCACCACCTGCCTAAAAGAACCAGCCCAAAAATGCAATGCATTATCACCACCTTTATTGCACAAAGAGAAGATTTACAATACATGGATATGTTATGGATGGAGATTAATTTCATCAAGAGTCCCAGGAGTTAAGATATTCTAAGAGTCCCAGGAGTCACTTCAAAATTTAAACTTTTGGCTTATACCAGGAGTTCCTTTTGAAATTTAACCTCTGACTTATCCGTTGGTGATGGCCTTTGTTAAATAGTTATATATAGGAGGGCAGACCTAAGATCAAGAGAAAGAAAAAGAGAGGCTTTGTGAGGACCTTTGGGTATTTAGAGAGAGAGAGAGAGCAGTAGAGAGAAAAAATTCTGTAATCTCTTGGGGGATCATAAGAGTTTCTTTGAGAGAGTATTTTTGAGGGCTTGTACCTGATTCAACTCTTTTGAGAGTGTTTTTGAGGGCTTATACCTGATTCAACTCTTAGTGAAGCCTTACAGATCCTGTGCCGCGGTGTACGTAGCCCAGTTTGGGTGAACCACGTAAAATCCTCGTCTCTTTCTATTTTTCTAAATTTTGGTTTTTATTATTATTCTGTGTTTTTATTAATTATATCACAATTGCGTGCTTGACCGTACTAATAGCTATTAAAGAAATATTTCTTAGCATTTTCTATCAAATTAGTATCAGAGCCTCGTTATAGAGAATATGTTCTTTTCTCTTCTTCAATTTTTTCTTTCTTTACGATGAAGACGTGGCCAATTTTTTCTTTCTTCACGATCAAGACGTGGGCGGGCTTCGTGAAAGGAAGAAGCCGAACGTCTTCACGCGATAAGAAGGAAGAAGCCAAACTTACGCGGTGGGTTCCGTGTGAAGAAAAGACGAGGCCGCGGTGTTCTTGGGCGTCAAAAAAAAAAAAAAAACTGGACGTGAAACCAATTTCTTGGTCTTCTTGGTCAAAACCAGACGTGGGAGGAGCTACGGATTTTAGTGGCTTGATTTTTTTTTGGTGTCCCAGGAAATGGATTTTGGTGGCTTGGGTGAGAATATCAAGCCAAGAAAAGTTTGTTGGTCGTGTACGGTGCCAGAAACTTTTCTTGATTGGCTTGATTTTGATGGTCAACAAGTCAACAAGGAGGAATCCAAGGAAAAAGGTAATTTTGTTGGCTTGATTTTGGTGTCCTCGTGAGGCGTGAGGAGAAGAGTGTTAGGGTGTTCGTGGGACTTGTATCACCCAGCATCGAGCCCAGGAATCACGGGCAGTCAGGATTCTTTCCGTTTCGGATAGATTATAAAAAAAAAAAAAAAAAAAAAAGAGGAGCCTGATTTTTTATATATTATTATAGTCAAATAAATTAACAAAAAATGATAGAAAATAAAATTAAAATCAAAAAATTTAATGATCACAATTTTGGATGGTGGAGAATGTAAATTGAGGACTACCTATATCAGAAGGATCTTTACCTTCCATTAGAGGGAAAAAAGCCGGATAGGAAAGCCATGATCAGATTATCGTTGATACCTCAAGTGGCGTATAATATTGCAAAGGAAAGGACTACCGTGGATATGATGACCACTTTAACAAAGCTGTATGAAAAACCTTTTACCTCAAACAAGATATTTCTCATGAAAAAGCTCTTCAATTTGAAGATGGCTGAGAATTGTTCAGTGACGGAGCATCTGAACGAGTTCAACTCGATGATTAATCAATTGGAGTATGTCTATGTTGCTTTTGATGATTCATTCAGGGCTCTTCTTTTCTTATATTCCTTGCCAAAGAGTTGGGACAATTTTGTGATGACAGTTAGCAATTCGGTATCAGGTAATCTTACATTCAATGATGCAGTTAGTTGTATATTGAATGATGAGATGAGAAGAAAGGCAGTAGTTAGGACTTCTACAAACACTGCACTCATGGTATATACCAGAGGAAGATTACGGAGAGGAAGAAGTCTAAGAAAGGCCGGTCTAAGAGCAGAGGAAAGTCCAAAAGAAAATTTCCCATGAAGTGTTGGAACTGCGGGAAGAAAGGTCACATGAGCAAGGATTGTTGGGGGTAAGAAGAAAGAAAAAGGTGCAGAGAGCAAGATAGAAGGTCAGAAAGCAAATGTTGTGAGTACTATTAAGCAGGATTTTGAGGATGTGTGCCTGTCAGCCAGCGATGGGGCGCACTCAGATCTGTGGTTTGTAGACTCAGGAGCCTCTTACCATTGCAGCTCAAAGAGACACCTATTTTTGGATTTTATCCAAGGAGATTTTGGTTATGACATAGTTGGTAATGGACAGCAGTGTAGAATTGTTAGTAAATGAACAATTGTACTTGATACGGCTGGCCATTTCCTCGGGGTGGTATTATCTTTTGCACGATTTTTGAAAGTAATGATGTGACAGCAAAACCCCTTTTCGCGGGGCCTTCAGCGTCGGCCCGAGCGCTGAGACTTTGGCTCCGGCCCCCAGCGCTGGCATCCAGCGTCGGCCACCAGCGTCGGCCTTCAGCGTCGGCCCCAGCACTGAGACTTTGGCTCCGGCCTCTAGCGCTGACATCCAGCGTCGGCATCCAGCGTCGGCCACCAGCGTCGGCCCCCAGCGCTAAGACTTTGGCTCTGGCCTCCAGCGCCGGCATCCAGCAACGGCCCTCCAGCATCAGCCTCCAGCGCCGGCCTCCAGCCCCGACTCCCAGCGTCGGCCTTCAGTATCTTCCACATGCACAATGACCAGTCTCATACAACGGATCCCGTGATCTAAGGTCTACTGCCGAGCACCTCGCTCACCAAAATCACGGGCAAGTGTTAGCTTGATCGGCAGTTACCGCTACAAGCGGCCCTTATCCAGCAACCGCCCAACGACTTGCTGTTCGATGAAACATCACAACAGGAAAGATTCGACGGTTCCAACAGAATGAGGTAAACGGGATCCCAGACAGGTATAAAAAGAGGACCCGAGCTCCATACGAAGGGACTCTTCTCTCTTGCTCTCTCTTTCAAGTTTCACACATAAATCATATCCCTGTTCTACGACTCACTGACTTGGGCGTCGGAGGGTCCCCGCCGGAGCCACCGGTCCGGGACTTTTTGCAGGCTCTAGAAGGAAGACAGCGACCTCTCTGCGCATGCAGCAATCTTAGCCTACCCGACGTTCATCGCGCATGATTCGGCAGCAATAGATTGGCGCGCCAGGTAGGGGGGCAACACCGGCGAAAGTTCTCCCTGGAACCCCTCCAATTTTGCAAAGGAAACGATGGTGACTACGCGAGCACAGGAGGCTTCCTCCAGCCAGGCAGCCGGGCGCATTCCACGGGCTGAGCATTCGGAGGCCAATCTCCATGCTCCGCCTCCAGCACTGACAAGCCAACCTGATCGGCTTGAAGTTCTAGCTCATCAGGTCCAGGATCTGACGACGATGGTCCGAGGGCTGCAAGAGCATTATTTGGCTGCTGTAACTCAACCCCCTGTGCTAGACGAAGGGGTGCGAGGAACAGTCCAGTCTCACCAAGTAGGGACCCTGCTGAGGTCTCCCACCGCTCACCCCCCGAACCTCATCACCGAGGGACCTCGAAGCGACAGCGGTCTCCCTCCCGCTGCTCCGGTCGTTCCCACCACCGACTGGAGGAAAGAGAGTTCAGGCGGGTGCATTCTTTGCGCCGGCGATCTTCTTCAGCTCCTTCTTCCGATTCATCCCGAGACGACACTCCCCGGAAAACCACCCGTCGGACCGAGCAAAGGCTCGACGAGTATCATCGACGGTTGGATGAGCTCAGCCGCTGGATCGCCGACCCTTATACGACGGAGTATGAGCGTCGCCCCCCGCTTTCTCGCCATATCATGGAGGAACCGGTCCCACCCCGGTTTCGTCGCCCTCAATTGGATCCATATGATGGAACGACGGACCCCCTGGACCATCTGGAAAGCTACAAGGTCCTCATGCAGGTCCAGGGAGCGACGGACTCCCTTTTATGCATCGCCTTTCCGGCCACGCTCCGCAAGGCGGCACGCGCATGGTACTCCCGTCTGCCCCCACGCAGCATCAACTCATTTCGGCAACTTGAGCGATCTTTTCTGGCTCATTTTGATGCCTGTCGAAAGATCCCACGAGTGGCAGATAGCCTCTTTGCTGTCCAGTAGAGGTGTGGCGAGACCTTAAAGGATTTCGTCGCTCGATTTAAGGAAGCGGCGTTGGAGGTGTACAACCTGGAGGACTCCGTAGCCACCTTGGCCCTGAAACGAGGACTTCGTCCATCCAGGTTCGCTTACTCCCTGGATAAGAAGCCTCCGCGCTCTTATGCTGAGCTTCTGAGCCGAGCACAGAAGTATATCCGCTCTGACGAGGCTGATTCTTCCAGGAGGGAAGTTGACAAGAACACCGGTAATAAACCACCGCCTACTGATCACGCCGGCGCACGACCTCGAAAGCCCAAGCCTCCACGCCACTCAGATCGCCGACCACAGGCGCGGTTCCCAAAGAGCAATTCACCCCCCTCATGGCTCCCATCTCTCACATCCTGTTGGAGATCGAGGAGGAACCTTATTTCAAGCGTCCGGCTCCCTTGAAGTCTGGGGCCCCCCGCAACAAGGAGTTTTACTGTCGGTATCATCGGGACTATGGTCACGACATCGAGGACTGCCGCCATCTAAAAAAGGCCATTGAGGAGTTGGTTCAGCAAGGCCACCTGGGCAAATTTGTTCGAAGGGGAAATCTCCCCGCGTCGGGCCCCCCGGTGCCTCCGAGTCGCCCGGCTGGTGTGGATAATGCTCCAACCGAAAAGACTATAGCTATGATTTCCTGGGGAGCGGATGGTGGTTCAAAGAGGCAGCGAGAGGGAATAGACTCTGTAATTCCTTTCTTCGGAAAGGATCTAGATGGGGTGGTTAATAAACATGACAACAGCGTTGTGGTGTCCATGACTATAGCCAAACATCCTGTAAAAAGAATTTAATTGATAGTGGGAGCTCGGTGGATGTTTTGAGCTATGAGGCTTTTGTTCGGATGAACTTGTCAAGATCTTTGCTCCGACCCGTTGCCGCACCACTAATGGGCTTCACTGGAGATTCGATGAACGTCGAGGGCGAAATTGCCCTCCCAGTCACGGCTGGAACCCCTCCATGTCAGAGCACTGTGGTTATAAATTTCTTGGTGGTCTGGGTCCCGTTGGCTTATAACGCCATCTTGGGAAGACCAGGGTTGAATCTGCTGGATGTCATAATCTCCACCAAGAGGTTGTTGGTAAGGTTCCCCACCAACGAAGGGGTCGGAGAAATGAAAGGGGAGCAAAGCCCACTTCCGCCTTGCTACCATTTGTCTCCCAGCCCGCTGAACGCGGCGTCGGCAACAGCCTCTGAGTCACTCGACCCTCGGGAGTTGGGAAGAAGGGGAGAGCCGGCAGAGCACCTTCTAACCCTCCCCTTAGGTGGTGACCCGGCAAGGACTGTTCAGGTGAGGGCATTGCTCCCAGAGGAAGCACGCCATCAACTTCTTACTTTCCTGCGTGCCAACACTGACGTCTTCGCATGGTCATCCTCAGACATGCCGGGCGTCCTGAAGAAGTGATCACTCATCGACTCAACCTCAAGCCAGAGTGTCGGCCGGTCCGACAGAAAAAAAGAAACTTTGCTTCAGACAGACAGAAAGGTATCGACGAGGAGATCTGCAAGTTAATGGCTGCGGGCCATATTCGGGAGGTCCACTACCCCGAATGGTTGGCTAATGTGGTGCTAGTCCGCAAGACCAACGGAAGCTGGAGAATGTGCGTAGATTTCACCGACCTCAACAAGGCATGCCCTAAGGACAGCTTCCCCCTCCCCCGAATCGATCAACTGGTGGACGCTACATCCGGCCATGAGGTCCTTAGCTTCATGGACGCTTTCTCTGGATACAACCAGATCCGGATGAATCCGGCGGATGAAGAAGCTACCTCCTTCATAACTGAAAAGGGGCTATATTGCTACAAGGTAATGCCTTTTGGGTTGAAGAATGCGGGAGCCACTTACCAGAGGCTGATGAACAAGGTCTTTGAAGGCCAGATAGGACGTAATATGGAAGTGTACGTGGATGACATGTTGACAAAAAGCGTTCATGCCACTGACCACATCGCAGACCTAGCAGAAACTTTTGACAACCTTCGTCGGTACCAGATGAGCTGAACCCTCGCAAGTGTGCATTCGGGGTGACAGCTGGGAAGTTCTTAGGCTTCATGGTAACCCGGAGGGGGATCGAAGCGAACCCGAACAAAGTCCAAGCCATCTTGGACATGAGGCCTCCTGCCAATAAGAAGGAGATACAGCGCCTGACGGGAAGAGTAGCTGCCTTAAGCCGCTTCCTATCCAAGTCTGCTGAAAGGTGTTTACCTTTCTTTAAGGCGCTTCGCAGAGTCAACGAGTTCGAATGGACGAAAGAATGCCAGGAGGCGTTCGAAGGGTTAAAGGAATTCTTATCTACCCCGCCACTGCTAGCCAAGCCGACGGGTGGAGAAGAACTCCTTCTATACCTTGCGGCCTCTCCTGAAGCTGTTAGCTCTGTGCTAGTCCGTGTGGACACTGATGGCACACAAAGGCCAGTATACTATACGAGTAAGGTGCTTCATGATGCAGAGACCCGATATTCAAACATGAAAAAAATCATCTTTGCATTGATCGTGTCTGCCCAGCGTCTGTGGCCGTACTTCCAAGCCCACCCGATCGCGGTGATCACAGACCAGCCTCTGAAGACAGTTCTAGCTCGTCCAGATACTTCTGGCCGGCTGGCAAGGTGGGCCCTCAAGCTGGGAGAGTTTGATTTATCTTTCCGCCCTCATTCGGCCATGAAGTCTCAAGTCTTGGCAGATTTTATGGTCGAATGTACTTGGGGAATGGAGCCACCTAAAGAACCTCCTACGGACACTCAGCCCCTCGGAACCAGTGATGATGAGTGGGTCCTTCATGTGGATGGGGCATCGAACTCTCAAGGGAGCGGAGCAGGCCTCATCTTGGCCAACTCGGATGGGGTTGTGACCGAATGTGCACTTCACTTCCTCTTTCCAGCCACTAATAATCAGGCGGAATATGAAGCTTTGCTATCCGGTGTGAGGTTGGCTCGAGAGCTTGGGGTGAAATGCCTTAGAGCATTCACCGACTCCCAACTGGTTGCCGGCCAAATTACAAAGGAATACGAGGCAAGGGATCCCATCATGGCCCG
Source organism: Calamus simplicifolius (assembly GCA_900491605.1). Classification (NCBI taxonomy): domain Eukaryota; kingdom Viridiplantae; phylum Streptophyta; class Magnoliopsida; order Arecales; family Arecaceae; genus Calamus; species Calamus simplicifolius. The sequence continues at coordinate 798,509 of UESW01004073.1, read as the reverse complement.
CTACTTAGATATGGTGCACTCGCTGGTTTCCCCCTTTACTCACTTCAGCGTCAGCTACATTCCTCGACAGGAGAATGCTAGAGCCGACGCCTTATCCCGTTTTGCCGCCTCAGCTGATGGGATGTTGGGAAAGGCTTATGTGGAACACTTAGAAGCCCCGAGTATTGATGTACCAAGAGAAACTTTACCAGTGGAGCAGGAACCCTCCTGGATGGACGCCTATGTCCGGTACCTTACTGAGGGTACCCTCCCAGAAGACCCTGCCGAAGCCAGGAAACTTAAAAGATGGGCCCCAAAGTTCTTCATCATGGAGGGAAAGCTCTACCGAAGGTCGTTCTCATACCCTATCCTCAGGTGTGTCGGTCCCACCGACGCCAATTATATTCTGCGGGAGATACACGAAGGGATATGCGGAATCCATCTGGGGGGCAGGGCTCTTGCATATAAAGCTCTACGTCAGGGGTATTATTGGCTGACAATGAAGGAGGATGCATCCGAACTCGTTAAGAGATGTGACAGCTGCCAGCGTCATGCCAACATCCAACATCAATCGGCGTCTCAGCTGACCCCTCTAGTTGCACCATGGCCCTTCGCACAGTGGGGCATGGACATCCTGGGACCGTTCCCTCCTGCCTCCGGACAACGCAAGTTCCTAGTGGTGGCCGTCGACCATTTTACTAAGTGGATCAAGGCGGAAGCTCTGGCTAAGATCACGAAGCCAAAGTAAGGACTTTCTTCTGAAAATCCGTAGTGTGCCGGTTCGGGCTACCGCACACCCTCGTTACAGACAACGGCCGACAGTTCGATAATACGGCCTTCTGGGAATTCTATGATGGCCTGGGCATCCATCATCGATTCACCTCAGTAGGGCATCCCCAAACCAACGGTGCAGCCAAGGTAACCAATCGCATCATCCTTCAAGGACTCAGGGCTCGACTAGATAGCTGCAAAGGGCGCTGGGTGGAAGAACTTTCCAGTGTGCTGTGGGCCTACCACAAGACGCGCGAGCACCTACTGGGGAAACCCCTTTCAGCTTGGTCTTTGGGACCGAGGCGGTCATCCCAATGGAAATAGGGGCTCTTAGTCCCCGGACGGAATTATACCACGAAGAAAGCAACTTAAACCGGCTGAGGGCTGATCTGGATTTGGTGGAAGAATTGCGAGATCAAGCACAGCTTCGCATGGCAGCGTTCCGTGAGCGAGCGGCCAAGCACTACAACTCTCGGGTGCGACCCAAGACATTCCATCCGGGAGACCTCATTCTGCGAAGAGCTGAAGTATCAAAGCCGACAGAGGGGGGCAAGCTGGCACCAAAATGGGAAGGACCATACCGTGTCAAGGAGGTACTCCACCATGGGGCGTACAAAGTCGAAGAGCTAAACGGGAAACTGCTCCCTCGCATTTGGAACGCCGACAACTTACGCCGGTACTATCAATAGAACTTTATCGTCATTAATTTGAATCTGTTTGATACATGAATGATCATGTTCTTATTTTCGAATGAGTATGTTTAACTCCAAAGACCGGTGCCCAGCGTCGGCAACAAAGACCAACTCCGCGTTGGCACTAAAGACCGGATCCGCTCCGGCAGCCAAAGACCGGCGCCCAGCATCGGCACCAAAAATCGGATCCGTTCCGGCAGTCAAAGCCGGCGCCCAGCATCGGCAACAAAGACCAACTCCGCGTTGGCACTAAAGACCGGATCGCTCCGGCAGCCAAAGACCGACGCCCAACGTCGGCACGAAAGACCAACTCCGCGTTGGCACTAAAGACCGGATCCGCTCCGGCAGCCAAAGACCGGTGCCCAGCGTCGGCACCAAAGACCGGATCCGTTCCGGCAGTCAAAGACCGGTGCCCAGCGTCGGCAACAAAGACCAACTCCGCGTTGGCGCTAAAGACCGGCGCCCAACGTCGGCACCAAAGACCAACTCCGCGTTGGCACTAAAGACCGGATCCGCTCCGGCAGCCAAAGACCGGCACCCAACGTCGGCACCAAAGACCAACTCCGCGTTGGCACCAAAGACCGAATCCGCTCGGCAGTCAAAGACCGGCGCCTAGCGTCGGCAATAAAGACCAACTCCGTGTTGGCACTAAAGACCGGATCCGCTCCGACAGCTAAAGACCAACTCCGCGTTGGCACCAAAGACCGGATCCGCTCCGGCAGTCAAAGACCGACGCCTAGCGTCGGCAACAAAGACCAACTCCGCGTTGGCACTAAAGACCGGATCCGCTCCGGCAGCCAAAGACCGGCGCCCAGCGTCGGCACCAAAGACCGGATCGTTCCGGCAGTCAAAGACCGGCGCCCAGCGTCGGCAACAAAGACCAACTCCGCGTTGGCGCTAAAGACCGTCGCCCAACGTCGGCACCAAAGACCAACTCTGCGTTGGCACTAAAGACCGGATCCGCATCGGCAGCCAAAGACCGACGCCCAGCGTCGGCACCAAAGACCAACTCCGCGTTGGCGCTAAAGACCGGATCCGCCCGGCAGCCAAAGACCGGCGCCCAGCGTCGGCATACTAAAGACCGGATCCGCTCCGCAGCCAAAGACCGACGCCCAGCGTCGGCACTAAAGACCAACTCCGCATTGGCACCAAAGACCGGCGCCCAGCGTCGGCAATAAAGACTGACGTCCCGCGTCGCCACCGAATGTTGGCCTTGTGCCAACACTTGAGACAATGTCACGGCACACGGTCCTATTTCGTGTAACCTACTCGACATAGCCCTATTGGTTGGTGATTCACGACAGCTTGCACAACTAAAGCTAATTATAACAAAGGCGCGAAATAGGGATTAAAAACATTCATTGATAGCTAAAAGGCTACAAAGTTGCCGACTCAGGTCAGGCACAGATCGATACAAAAAGAAAAAAAAAACTAATGCTATTAAAGGTCATCCGGGGCCGGGACATCATCCTCAGGAACGTCATCAGGCTTCAGTCCCTCAATATCCTCTAGATCATAGAGTTCCTGGATTTTATCCTTGCAGTCTTGAAATCCGGCGTCATAAGCAAGCGCCGCTGACTCGGCCACCTCCTTGTCGAAGGCTTTGGACTTTCTAAAATCTTCTATGGCCTCGGCAACTCTTTTTTCAGCCTCGAGGGCTCTTTTCTCGGACTCAATGGCCCCCCTCTGGGCCTCTGTCACCGCCGCCTCCAAATTTGCAATCTTGGTGTCAGACTGGCGGGCTGCCTCTTTGGCTGCATCAATCTCAATGGAAGCGGAACTTAATTGGGTCTTCAAAATGCACACCTCCAATTCTGCCACCTTCAGCTTCTCTTTGGCCGTCCTTTGCTTCTCCTCGGCTACCTTCTGTTTTTCCTCGGCCACCTGAGCATTATCCAGCTCATTGGCTGCGCGGCGCTGGGCAACCTCTAGCGCATACTCAGCCTTTTCAGCTCTTAGCCGGATGACATCGATTTCACCCTTTAGGGTGGCCCGAGTATCCTCCAGAGCCATCTCTGCCTTTTCCGCCTTGACCTGGAGGGACAACATCTCCTCCCTTGCTTGCTCGATAGCGGTGTCACTCAGGGTCCAGAGGTTCTTCAGGGCGACTAGAGAATTCAATGCCTGAAAGGAATGTCAATGTGAGAGAGTAAAAAGAAGGAAAAGGAGGGAGAGAAACGATAATTGAGCAAAAGCTCACCCAGAGATGCGCCACCGATGCTTCGCGGAAGAACGTGGCTCTCCCCTGATTCCGGAGAAACTCTTGTACCTCGACCACAGTTGCTTCCTCTAAGGTCCGTTCGGCCCAGCGACTGTGGTTCGCCAATAGCGATTGGAAGGAAGGATCGATGCCCCTCTCTCCCCTTGGCGCGGGACTCGTAGAGGCAGATCCCACCTCTGATCTTGCCGCCTCCGACCCCTTGATTGGTGGAGGCGCTTCAGCTGTTGCCCCCATGGGGGGCAGGGTAGCTGCTGGAGTCGTCACTATTGCCGCAGGAATTTTATCCATCTCTAAGGCTTTGGGCAAGGGCGACGGCGCCCTTGCCTCCCCCTCGGGAGAAAGGTTGAGCAGGATAATGGGAGGAGCTAAAGCTAAAGATCTTCTCTCCGGTTGGCTCCGTTCCACCTCCTTGCCGATCTCGGCCCTTACCGCGTCTGCCATGACAGGTTCGTCGGTTTGGGCTTTGGCCGCCTCACCTGTGTGCGAGGATTCCACTGTCTTGGCCTCCTTGGCCTCGACCTCCCCAGCGTCGGCCCTTCTAGGGCCGTCCTTCTTTAAAACCTTTGCACGCAGGGGCTTCACGACCTTAGCCCCTCCAGTGTCGGCCCTTCCCGCGTCGGCCCTCTCGGCACCAACCCTCCCCGTGTCGGCCCTCCTTGGAACTTTAGTAATGGCCCTTCCTTCGGTAGGGGGCACATCCCCTGTAATCTTTCTCTTCCTGGTGGCCGCCTACCTGAGCTCATGAAGCGTCGGCGCCATCCCTATACAGGCGAAGGATAGTTAAAAAAAAAAAAAAACGGGAAGAGGAAAAGAAAAAGAAGAAAAGCAAAGGGAGG